>CM032330.1:45593150-46080650 GCA_019022515.1 Quercus aquifolioides | reverse complement strand
CAACAAGAATCTCGGTTTTATGCAAGTTAAGAGGGAGACACATAGGGTGGTTCCTCTAGGGATGACTTTAGCCTTGCTAGAATTTAGATGAGACAAGTTTAGAATTCATCTGATGAAGCTTTATAGTATACAGTTTGAACTTATCTGACCACTTTTGATGTGATTTGTACTCACCTAAATGAGGCATAGTCGAATGCCTCTAGTTTGAAAACTTATGCATGATGATTTTTTTTTTTTTTTTTGAAATTTTTTTTTTTTTTGAAAAGAGATGATAAATTTGGTTTGTTTCAAAAAAGGGGACAAGGCATGGCCAAATGCCCTAGTTTGACAATCAATGTGAATTTTTGAGAAATTTTATGGCACAATTACTTTTTGGAATGAAGAATGGGGTCAAAATGGACCAAAAAATGTGCCCAAGAACACAAAATTAGCCATAATGCCGTTAGGGGGAATGGGTGCCATTCGACACTCTTGGAGTGTTGATCGGCACTTGGGTAGTGTCGAATGGCACCTCGGGATGCCGATTGGCATACCCAATCTTGCCTTGACTTTTTCACGTTTTTTGATGAGTTTTTGTTATTTTTTTTGTTCTTTGAAAAATATTTTTTATCCGTTTTGGACTATGAAATACTTTCCTAGTCAACTTCAAACTCTCTAAACTTATTTAGAAACCTGGTTAGAGACTAAGAGAGCCTACCTTAACATTAAACCTGCAAACAAATCTCTGCATCAAAGCTATCAAAAAAAAAAAAATAGTAATCATATATAAAAATTATTCATGGCTAACAATCAAAATCCTCCTCATTCAATCACACATGATATCAATAGATGGGTTTGTAACTTTGATTTTGTCACCAAGACCAATTTCACTGCCTACAAGCTAAAGGGGATCAAGGCTCTAAGGAATGTCAAGATCAAGTGGGATTTTCTCTGTGCCACTGTGAAGTTCTAGGATACTGAAGACCATGTATTTCGGTTTAACACTGTTGAACTTTGTCCTACAATAAAAGAATTTTATGCTATTCTAGGTTATCAGCATAGCAAAAAATCTGTAGCCATTTCTTGTGACCCTAAGTATAGGGAGATTTTATTTGACGCCCTAGGCCTTTCCACTTCAGTTACTAGCAGCATGATTGAAGGCCACATGGTGAATCTTCATGCAGTTGTTACGAGGCTTATTGATAAACGTACTCATGGTCTGTTTAACAACATGCAGAAAAATTTTAGGTTAGCTCTTTGCTTCATAGGAGAATTCTTGTTTTGCTCTATAAGACCTGTCTTTTTAGATGCTCGAGCCATAAGTATTGTAAGTCAAGTTAGGGATGGTGATAATCCTACTTTTCTGATCTTGGCAGAAACTCTTTTAGGGCTAGACTCTGTATTTCTTGGTGGAAAATCACAACAATTCCTTGGGAGTCCCTTGACTTTGCGGATATGGTTGATGGAAAGACTAGACATGATAGCTACACCCACTGTTGCCAACTATGGTCCTAGCAATTTCCCTAGCAGGGTTGTCCTCACGACCAAATGTTAGACTAAAAGTGGCTGGGTGAAGTTTTTGGACAAGAAATCCAATATCTCAATTTGATGGGTTTGTTATTGGTGGAAGTGCCCACCTCATTTGTTACGATCTCCGGATCAGATCAAATCTTCTTGGTTGGTTTAAGGAAGGCATCTTTCTATAATGCTGATAAACTCTTGAGACAATTCTAGTATGAGCAAGGGATGCTTGGTGGTAGATGAAGAAAACCTTTTATTCCAATGGACACAACTCCTACTTCTGTAAGGAACATGCTGTTGGGCTTGGACATGTCTATCCAAGTGAATCAATCTTTTGTTAAGGTTTACTTCCATAGGATGACTGTGGAATACTTTAACTGGCTAGTGAGCAAGATTAGGGATAAGGAGACTAACATGGCTTTTAGGAGAAAACAGTTTCTTGAAGATAACCAAGGCAAGCAAAGGGATAACAACTATGAGTTCAAAAGGAGAGACAAAGATGACGAGGTACTTACTATAGATGGAACTAATGAACAATTAAAGAGGAAAAAGCTGAAGAATACCTGATTCTTTTTTTCTTTTTTTTTGGCTTTGAACATGTTTATTTAAAAAGTTAGTTTAAAACTTTTAGCTTTAGGAATTATTTAGGATTTTCAGCTTTAGGGTTCTGTTTAGGGTTTGGTTTGGATTTTACGGTTTATGTAATGGCATGGTTTGGGTTGATGGAATGGTTAAATCTTGGCAAAAAAATTTCTTCTCTTTTGTACTTGATGGGTAAATGGTGGGTTTAGGTAAGTTGTGACTGGACGAATATATGGTTTCCTACGTACCACCTTGGTAGAAGGATCAAGTCATCACGTATTTTATTTTATTTGCCTTAATTTTTTCCTAGGCCGCCCTTTCGGGTTTTCAACCTAGCAAGCTCATTCACTCTCTTTTCTTTTACTCTCCTTTTGCATAGATCGCCCTTTCGGGTTTTCAACCTACTATTTTTAGCCTTAATTTTTGCCTAGGCAACCCTTTCGAGTTTTCAACCTAATAGGCCATTTTTTTTACCAAACCTAGGAAAGAAAATGACATAATCTACAACCACTTCAAACATAGCCATTCCTCAGACTACCACCTCAAATGTGGTATTTCTTCAATTGATCCATATTAGTCAGTTTAGTAAAAGGAATTACATCTAAGTCCATCAACCTTACTACTCCCCCAGAGTATATCTGTTTGATGATGTATGGAGCTACCCAATTCTACTTAAATTTCCCATTTGTTTCTAGAATTGGGGCTCAAATCTTCTTCAGTACTAAATCTCCCATCTTCAAATCTCTAGCTCTTAGTTTCTTGTCAAAGGCTTTTCTCAGTATCCTTTGGTAACCTTGAATGTGATACAAGGCCTTGAACCTCTTTTCATCCATCATGCATAACTGGTAATACCTACTCTGCAACCAATCTACTTCAGGGATTTCACTCTCTAATACTGTTCTTAATGAACGAACACCCATCTTAATAGGAAGGATTGCCTTTATCCCATACACCAATGAATAAGGAGTGGCTTCTATGGATGACCAAATTGATGTCCTGTACCCCCAAAGTGCATAGGGTAATTGTAAATGCCAATCCTTGTAGTTCTTTGTGCTTTTCTTCAAAATTCACCCTATGTTCTTATTTGCAGCCTTAACTACTCCATTTGTTTGAGGACGGTAGGGTGATGATTTGTGGTGCTGAATATTGAATTGTCAAAGTAGCTGTACACACCGCATTTTGTACCCCTTACGACTTGAGCCCACGATCCCCAATGATGCTCAAACTCTAAGGCCCAAGGCTAGTTTAGAGCCCAATCAGATATCAAATTGACTTAAGGAGTGTTAAAATGGAAAATATTACTTTTTAAATGAGCAAAAATCTAATTTTGGAAATAAAAGACCAGAGTGGCCCTTGGCCCATGTACGTGGGCAGTGGCCTAAGTACATGGGCCAATGCGTACACAGGCACATTCCTGCATACGCAACTAGGGTTTCAGAAGTATGAAAATGCAAGTTTTTCGCAATACAGGCCTTCGTTCGACTACCTGCCGTGGCGACGCTCACATGTGCGGGGCCCATCAGAGTCCCCTCTTAATGATTTTGCGTGGTTCGCGTGGAGCTTCTAGTGCTCTCCTTTTCTCTCTCTCGGTGGAGGAAGGTAGATCTACCTTTGGAGGTGTGGCAGGAATCTTGGCCAAATTTTAGGTGATTACCAAAGGTAAGTGAAGTTACCACCAATCATTGGGTTTTTTTAAGGTGTGATTGGTCACCTGTTTCTAGTTGATTTTATTACCAATCCTAGGCTAAGAAAAAGGGCATTTTTCCTAATCTAATGTGGATGGAAAAAAAAAAACTTGATTCTTGAGTCCGAAAGTTTGGTTATGTGTGGGTGTTAGGCACCCCACAACGCCTGTCCAAGGATAGTCCTTTGTTTTGATTAAACCTTAATTTTCAGAGATTGGTAGTAAAAAACATGATTTTGGCATTGGCTTTAGGGGCTTCACATGCATGGGGGGCTTTGAGGTTTGGCTTTTAAATGGGCGTGGTCTTAATCTATGCTTTCCAAAGGCATTCGGGCAAAGTACTAGATTTCCACGGTGAAAATCCGACGACATGTCACCATACTTTTGCGGTAGAAATTAGGCATCGCTTCGCCTTAGGTGATATGGACTGTGACAATCACACCAGAAAGGGGCGTGTAGGTATATATATACATATATTATGCACAATGCTAGCACACAGAGCAGGAAAGTAAATGCCTACATCCCTAGAGCATGGCCCAAAATATAGGTGCAGAAAAGTAAACAGGGGTTGCCATACTCTAGAGATGAGGACGAATGGTACACAACATGAAATACCTAATACAACCCATCTAAAAGGGAAATGAGGGAGGAGGAAAGGGGGTTTAAAAGAGTACATAACCAAATGGGAGAGGCTAGACCCCTTAAACTACTGAACATTGCCACTTGGCTTATATCCACATGCTCGCATCCTCACCCTTTTTGCTTGTGCCTAGGAGATCGTGCCCTAGCTCCATGAGTCCTCGCTCCATATGTGTACATGCAAAGGCAAAGACAAGAAACTAGCAGATAAGCAATGGAAAGACAAAGAAGCGTATATAATGTGCAAAGGGTACAAAGCAAACGAGCAAGATAGATATGGCAAGCATAGCATATGGCGGGAGACATGGCAAGCCACAAGATAAACAAAGAATCAAGGAAGCAAGAAAGCAAATAGGTAAATGAGTAAACAAGAAAGAAGACAAACAAGCAAAAAGGCAAACAAAAGGTGGTGTCCACGGGGGACAAATGTAGGTTTGGATTGGATGTCCATAGCTTCACTGTGTTGAAGTATGGATGACACACTAGCAAGCAAGACTCATGCATGAACATGTAAGCAAGCATGTAAAGATGCATAAAAGGCCAACGGGTGGTGCAAACAAACATGGTAAGCATAGCATTGCGCGGAGCGGAAAGGGAAGGGTACGCATAGAGCAACCTGGCATCAAGAGATGCCTCTCAAGTGGTTACAACCGAACAAAGTCTCATAGGTGTCAGATGTAACCACACAAGGTCAAGCCCGCAGAAGGCATCAAGTATAGCAAAGCCTAGAACAAAATAGGCTAGGCAAGCATAGACATGCAAATATGAATGATCTAAACCTTTTGATGTGGGCCTTGGTGTATGGACAATGATGAAGATCATAGGGTCTAGATCGGGTCATAACCATTAGGCCAAAACACAAGAAAATGTGATAAAAGGAATGAAAGGGCTGCAATAGCACATGGCATGACAAACAAGGTCTAGGCCTAAGCATATAAACATGGCGTGAAGCACGCAAGCACATAGATGATGGCATAAAGCATGTAGAGAACATAGATCCAAGCACGTAGGCATGTGAAAACATAGATCAAGCCAAGTAGGCATAGAAACATACACATCAACTATTGGGATTAGTGCCCTAGAATCCTATAGTATGATGCTATGTATGACATTATGTATGACATGATGTATGACTTAATATTGTAATTAATAAAGTTGTTTTATTATTATCTGAAATAATGGTAACATGAATATTTGGACATTATCATATAGTCCATGAGATGCATAGTATGTGATTTATGTGAAAAGTCACAGAAGATATAAATCACAAGTTCTTTGTAAACTCAGAATTTAGTTCGTAGTCGGTGACGAAATTGGACATTTCATTTGCGAAGACTATAATATGTCAACTAAGATGATTTGTCTTTATCATGGAAGTGGTGACTTCTAGTTGATATGTTGATATGTTTTAAGAGTTAAGACATATTGAACTAGACCGCTGTGAGATTTATTATTCTCCTAATGACTGTCAATTGAATAATAAATCTCACAACTTATATTCACATGAATTCTTAATCCTGAGAGGATAATGGACATGATCATGAAATGTAAGTTACTTTGATATATTAGGAGTGAGATCTAAAGTTATGGTCAAAACCTCAGTATATTGGGCAGCTACATTTAGTGTTGATGGAACATATATTCTCAAGATGGAATTCATAGTCTCTTAACGGAGATATAAAATATTCCTTTGAAATAAGTTTAATGGGTTTGTTATTCAGAATGTTAGGCCTAACTACTTTAGTAAATAGTTACTAAAGTATATATTTATGAAATTGGATTTCATAAATATATGATGAATAACTTAAAGGATTAAACTGGGTACTCAAGGATTAAGATGTAGTAATCTACAAAGTGGCAGTCTTCATTAATGACTTTGTATTACTATGAATATTTTATGAAGGGGTTGCATGTATAATAAAGTCTTGGGATATAATCTATTAATAACGCCTAGAGTTCAATTATATTTATATAGTGATATTAAATATAATTAATGGTAACTTTGGACTTGTCAAGAGTTGATAGAAAAACCCAAGGCCCATTGGTGCTAGTGTCTTATTTGTTCCCATTTGGTCCCACTCCAAGCCACATACTAAAGCCTAATTGGGAAGGCCCAAAAGGCTAGCTCAATTAGATAATCAGTTATTAGGAGAGAAACATACAGAATTTGAAAGAACATGAATTGGTATGAAAGTGAGTGAAGGAAACTCTCTCTTTCTCTTTAGAAAAAACTCATATAACTGATTGAGAGACCACACATCTTGGGCGTTAGTGGAATTGGAGTGAAGATTGAAAGTCTTCTCAAGAACTTCTGTATTTTGGTTTTGAATTTCACTGCTTCAAGGTACACTCTCTTGATCCTAAATTCTAAAAATTACTTTAAACATGTTATCAATTGAGAATGAAGTAGATCCGTTTATTGTTTTTCCATTGCGTACACTCATATTTCCATCATCAACATGTACAACCCTAGCACATAAACATGGAAGAACATGAATCCAAGCATATAAGCAAGTGAAAACAAGGATCTAACCATATAGCATGGAAATACACACATCAACATATAGATCCGAGCAAGGCATAGCTAACAACATCATGCAAGCATGTAAGTGTTGGAAAATCTGGTTTTGCATCTCATACAAAACACATAGCGGAAGCAACATAAACAGATCTACTTCATTCATGAGAGATAACACGTAACCTTGAATTCTAGAACAAATAATAGAAAGCGTACCTTGGTGCGATGAAATTCAAAACAAAAGATTATAAGTACTTGGGAACACTTTTAATCTTCACTCCAATTCCACTTAATGCCTAAGAAGTGTGGCCTCTAAATCAGTTTCCAATGAGAGAATAAGAGAATGTCCAACACTCACATACACCATTTCATTCCTTATATGATCTTAACAAAAAAGCCTTATTAAATTTTGTATGTTTCTCTCTTTATATATAATTGATTATCTAATTGGGCTAGCCTTTTGGGCCATTCCAATTGGGCTTTAGTATGTGGCTTGGAGTGGGACCAAAAGGGAATAAATAAGACACTAACTCCAATGGGCATTGGGCATTGGGCTTTTCTGTTAACTCTTGACAAGTCCAAAGTTGCCATTAATTATATTCAATACCACTATATGAATATAACTGCACTCTAGGACTTATTAATAAATTATATCCCAAGACTAAATTATACATGCAACTCCTTCATTAAAATATTTTTAGTAATACAAAGTCATGAAGTAGACTGACACTCTGAAGATTATTACATCTTAATCCTTGAGTACCCGGTTTAATCGTTTATGTTATTCATCATATATATATGAAATCCAATTTCATAAATATATACTTTAGTAACTCCTTACTAAAGTGGTTACGTCTAACACTCTGAATAACTAAGCCCATTAAACTTATCTCAATGTAATATTTTATATCTCTGTTAAGAGATTATGAATTCCATCTTGAGAATATATGTTCCATCAACACTAAATGCGGCTGCCCAACATATTGAGGTTTTGATCTTGACTTTTAGATCTCACTCCTGGTATATTAAAGCAACCTACACCTCATGATCATGTCCATTATTCTCTCAGGATTTAGAGTTGATGTAAATAGAAGTCATGAGATTTATTATTCATTTGACAGTTGTTAGGAGAATAATAAATCTCACAGTGGTCCAGTTCAATATGTCTTAACTCTTAAAACACATCAACATATCAACTAAAAGTTTCCACTTTCATGATCAAGACAAATCATCTTAGTTGATATGTTATAGTCTTCGTAGATGAAATGCCCAATTTCACTACCAACTATGAACTAAAATTTTGAGTTTACGAAGAACTTGTGATTTATATCTTTTATGACTTTTCACATAAATCACATACTATGCATCTCATGGACTATATGATAATGTCCCATTAGTTCATTTATAGATAGTCTCATATAATTAAACTATTTAATTATTAAAGACATGCCAATAAATTGGATTTTAGGGCACAAACCCTAATAGTGAGCACGTAACCCTAACATCAACATAGAACAAAAAGAGGAACAAAGCATAGGAAAACATGGCATAAAGCATAAAGCATGTAGATCAAGACAAATAACATGTAAACAAGAATGGAAGAACATTGATCTAAACTAAGAACATGCTAGGAGCAAGATAAAGCGAGAAACATGCTAAGGAAAGCAATAAATCGTGTTATTAAGGCATAAAAGAGCAAGATAAATGCTCGAAAAAGATTTAGAAAGTTAGGGGGTGTGGATAGTAGCTAAAATGCTACATCCACACCCCTAAACCCCAAATCCAAGGTGTAGAACCAAGTAGAAGAAGATTGGGTATAAGAATAATACCTTGTATTTTTGGTGAAGAAGGAAGAATCAAGAGTCTTTGATGTGTTTGAGAGAGAGGAAAATTGTGTAGAAAACGTCCAGGCAGAGAGCAGGACCCAGGGAGACTCTTCTTTTTTTCTTTTTTTTCTTGCTCTGGAGGGTGCCTAGGACCTTTTATAGCCCCAGCATGCTTTACGAGGCAACGAACCTTCAAGGGCCGCCACCTTTAAGAGGCCTTGGATTGGGTTGATCTTGACACCTGTAGAAAGATCTTGACTTCCTGTTTCTAAAAATGTATGGAACTTGAAAATTCAATGGTCGAATCAAAAGTTATGGCTCTTGGAAGTTAGCGGTGCATTGATCGGTGCGTTATCCCAGTTTTCATGATATCTTAGCTTTTCTAACTCTAATTTTGACCCATGAATTGTCATTAGAATGAGGATTTGATAATCTTCGCAATGGTGTTCGTTTCAACATGTTCTGAAGGTTTGATCAAAATTAGGGTTTTTAGGGCCACTTGGAGTAAACTTCGGGTCAACTTGGTCAAAGTTGCCAAAATCTCCAAAAAGCTCGGGTTAGATGTAAAACTATAAAAAGTGTTGTTTTGTGAGGGCTTTGACCTCGTTTGACCTTTGGTCAACCCTAGGTTGACCAGGGGCATTTTAGTCTTTTTAGTTGAAAAAGGCACTTCGGGTGCTTCGACGTCCGAACAGGTTGCGCCACATCATTCTGGATGTCCTCATGGCCCCATGGAGAGAAGATAATATTTTTGGATTTTTCGAGGTTTAGCACGCAAATCGAGGGCAGACAAAATACGGTATCAACAGCAGCCCCTTCTTTATCTGACATCTCAAGTGCAATGAGAGGTGTCGGATAAAGAACGTGATTTCGAATTTTGTTGCCCCCAAATTTGCGTATGGAGACTACTGACAGATCGAGACCAGATCTTAGCTAACTGGATTGATTTGTTGCAATTGCTTCCTAAATATTTTTCGGACATGTCTTTGAACTCTGAGAGGATAAAAGCCCCCCCCCCCCTCCTTTTTTTGGAGGTTTGACTGGGTCAAAGGTCAACGTTGACTTGGTCAATGTTGATTAATGGCCCTTCAAGGTGCGTCGAGTTGACACGGTGGCCCAAGAAGGTGCGTCGAGTTGACACGGTGGCCCAAGAAGGTGTGCCGAGTAGCCAGGCTGCCCAAAGGCCTATAAAAACCTCTTTTGGGCCCATTTTGACCTCATTTTACCCTTTCCTTTGACTTCCCACTTCCGAAAAATTCTCCAGAGTGACTGTTAGCGGGTCTAGGCTTTCAGCTCTAGTTTGCTGTTTCAGTCTTTTCTGCACTTGAGGTCAGTGTCTATCTTTCTTCTTCTCTTCTTTTTTCTACAACATGTTAGTAGCAATACTACCAGGGATGCATGCTAGTGCTAACTTTATTTTTCAAGTTTTCATAAGCATATATTTTTGCCATGATTTATGCCGTTCTATCCTAGGGGAATGCATATATGTTTTTTCTTTTTGTTGGTGTTATGTGGGTGTGCACATATATGAGAATTTAAATGCTGAAAACAAAATGCAAGATATAGGTAAGGGGACTTACCTGGTAGTTGGGAATAGTGGAGATGGTGAGACGTACGGCACGACTGCTAGTTAACCTCAAAATTTGGGGGATTCCAGTAGAGACAGAGGATATCTGAACAGCAGTCTCGGGTAGTGGAAACTTAAGAGATCTTCGAAATTTAGTATCAAAATGTTGGTAAGATGTAAGGCACGGTTGCTAGTTACCCTAGAAATTTGGGGGATTCGGGTAGAGATAGGATATCTGAATAACAGTCTCGAGTAGTAGAAACTTGCGAGATCTTTGGAATTTGGTGTCAAAATGTTGGCGAGATGTACGACACGATTGCCAGTTAGCCTGGAAATTTGGGGGATTTGGGTAGAGACAGAGGATATCTGAGTAGAAGTCCCGATTGGTGTCAGGTAGGAACAGAGGATATCTAAACAACAATCCTGATTTTTGCCAAGTAGAAACAAAGGATATCTGAATAGCAGTCTTGGTCTTGGGCCGAGTAGAAACAGAGGATATTTGAACAGCAGTCCCAATCTTTACCAAGTAGTAACAGAGGATATCTGAATAGTAGTCTCGGTCTTGGGCCGGGTAGGAGTAGAGGATATCTGAATAACAGTCTTGGTCTTGGGCCGAGTAGAAACATAGGATATTTGAATAGCAGTCTTGATTGGTGTTAGGTAGGAATAAAGGATATCTAAATAGTAGTCTTGGTCTTGAGTCGGGTAGAAACAAAGGATATCTGAATAGTAGTCCCAATTGATGTCAGGTAGGAGTAAAGGATATCTGAATAGCAGTCCTAATTTTTTCCAAGTAGAAATAGAGGATATCTGAATAGTAGTCTTGGTCTTGGGCCGGGTAGAAATAGAGGATATCTGAATAGCAATGTCGATTGGTGTCAGGTAGGAATAGAGGATATTTGAATAGCAGTTCTAATTTTTGCCAAGTAGAAACAGAGGATATCTGAATAGCATCTTGGTCTTGGGCCGGGTAGAAACAGAGGATATCTAAATAGCAGTCTTGATTGGTGTCAGGTAGGAACATAGGATATCTTAATAGCTGTCTTGATTTTTGCCAAGTAGAAACAGGGGATATCTGAATAACAGTCTTGGTTTTTGCCAAGTAGAAACAAAGGATATCTGAATAACAGTCTTGGTTTTGGGCTGAGTAGAAACAGAGGATATCTGAATGGTAGTCCCGATTGGTGTTAAGTAGGAACAGAGGATATCTGAACAGCAATCCTGATTTTTGCCAAGTAGAAATAGAGGATATTTGAATAGCAATTTTGGTCTTGGGCCGAATAGAAACAGAGGATATCTGAATAGTAGTTTCGATCTTGGATTTCTTTTGCTGTTGTGTGTCAAGTATTGCCCTGCATGTTTAGAAAATAGCGTTAGTCTACTTGTGTTGCCATTTAACTTATGGACTTACCAATTATGCTTTGATTTTTTTGTTGTTTTGTAGATTACGTCATAGAGGACGAGATCTGGAGGAGATCAGAGGAAAGCCTTCATTTACACTACATCCCATGGGGATGATTCTTCTAATGATGAGACTGCTTCGACTGGTGAGTAGGTGGCTTGAGTTTTGCAGAGCCATTTTGACCGTGAAGGTGATGACACCAGGCTCACTGGCGGGATCCCTATGGAGACCTGATCTAGGAGGCGGCATTCGGTCAAGACAATCAGTGTCTTTAAGTCTCACATTATTTCCAGTGGGGCTTCCTCATGGTGCAGGCCGGCTACATGGAAAGGGGCCTCTAGAGGAGAGATGCCAATTAGGGATCTCGTTTTTGATATAGAGGCCTCTAGAGGAGAGATGCCAGTTGGGGAGGAGGAGGTCTATCTGGGCACTTAGAGGTGCAGCTTGAGGTCGAGATTCCCGCAACGTTAGGTTGGGGTCGATGCTTATATAGGAGCGGTAGTTGGCGATATCAGAGACATTCACCTTAAGCGCGGGCCGAAGGATCATCCTTCCCATCAAGTGCGGAAGGGAGAGGTATGTTGTCTTTCTTCTTTTGTTATTTAGATTCCTGCTATATGCATGTGCTAACGGATAGCTTCTGATTTTGAATGCAGGGGCCTGACAAGATCCGTGGTTGGGGTGCTTGGTCCACCTTTCTTTGGCTGCTGCTTAATCTTGGGACCCACTGGCTTTATGCAAATTTCCTGAGAGAGCAGGGATTCAAGGATTTCCTGAGGATCCCTCTATATACCATAAGGCACGGGATTGGGGAGACCTTGGTACTGCGGTTTCATGCCGAGATAGGCACTTTTCACCTGAGTTATGGGGAGTATGCAGTTCTCCCTCTTGATTGCACGACCATCCTAGGCATTAGATTTGGTGGATACCCGATTCCAACTAATGACATGAGCTTTGAGATGGCCTGTGAGCTCTTAGGCATCCCTTTTCCATTGACTATGGATACGAGAGGATATTTTGGGTTCACCGCGTTGCCACAGATCCGCATTGAGTGGCTATAGGGTAGCATCCATTGGGGTATGGCACCTACTAACTATCATCTTCACTCCAATGGCTCATCACTTCATCATCTCCTTCCCCTTCTTCTTCATTTTGAGTCAACACGAGGTATTAATCTTCATCAAAGGAAGGCTCCATGTCGCGTTCAAGCATGAAGCGAGCTAGTGTGACTTGAGTTGTCCTTACCTTCGAGGTTCCCAAGATCTCATGTCTCTCGATTCAAAGAAGTCATTAACATGGGCCCTTTTGAAAGTCCATGGTCCGGGAGTGCTTTTCAATTGTGGCATAAAGCTGGGTAGAAGCCAATGGACCTTCCCTTCTGTCATCATCCGATCGATGTCCTCTTGAGTTAGCTTGCCTTGTTCATAGTTAGCCTTGTCCCTTTTATCCTCTTTTCCTCCATCCATGAATGCTTCGTCTATTTTGGAAAGGCAACTTATTATCTTCTCAAAGGCTTTGCCTCGCGCCTCCACTCGCTTGAATATCTCCTACATGAAGGCTTTTTCACATGAAGCATTCATCCCCTCTTGGAACGTCTTGCCTTCCATTGGACTTAAATTAGAGTGGGAACTTAATCTTTGATTTTTGTGTGTAATGGTGCCTGAAAAGAATTCCCCTTTTTCATTAAGTACATGTCCCATTTAAAAAGGTTCTTCTTTTATTCTTAGATGTTCTTAGAAAATCTTTAATCCATTTTAATGAAGACCCAATTACAAAGTAGCTCCCTTTCCTCTCATGGACCTTGCCCCTTGTCTCATTGGGCTTTGGTCTATTTACAATGATGCTCTCATTCTACTCTCATGGGCTTTCATAAGAATGTACTTTAGAGATTTCTAACCCTTTGTCTCAAACATGGGCCTACAATATATTCATCACCTTTGAGCTTTTTCTTTTTCATTTTTATTATCATTCATTTCTTTTGAAGTAGCCCTTAAACTAGAATATATTGTAGCCTTCCTCTCAAAGTCCATGAAGTTCTCATCATTTTGGGCTTAGACATACAACAAAGAGGCCCAAGATTAGGGGAATTTATTTTTGACTTTGTAGGATTTTGGATGCTAAGTCCATAGCATACTTGTTATACTAGGCCCAAAGTCCTATTTTTCAAAAGGGCTTTTCGGTTTGGACTTATGATAGCAATTAGGCTATGGTTCTATGAACCTTTCAAGTTAAGATACACCTTTAGATTTAGGGACAAGCCTCTTACATGTGAGAACTTCTTTTCTTTTGTCCCTTTGTCTTAGGGTATGCCATAGCTTTAGGGTCATCCTTCCAATTTTATGTCTTTTATTTGTCCTTCAGAATTAGTTGATTACAAGATATATGGTTGAACAAACAAGAGAGATATAAAGGGTATCCTCTTTTGATTGGGTATAGGATCTCTCTAAGTGTGGATAGGCCTTCCTAAGGCTAAAGGGATAGATAAGTAGGTCACTCACAACTAGGTAGGCCATGATTCCAACCGAGGGCCAAAGTGGACCATTGTGGATTGGTGGCAAACCGTTAACATACTCAAAGTCCATCATAGGCAATGGCACACATTGTGAGTTAGTGGGATGAACTTAGAAAGACTTGGGCTAAATGAAGCCTTCCATCTTTCCACTCATCAACAACTGAGGTAAAGGGACAATAGAACCAAGTGATGTGTGTGCAAACAATTATTGAGTAAGCCTTTATTAAGGTTAAGACATAGGACACATAGGAATTAAACTCACAGTCCCCAATGGAGTCGCCACTATAGGCACAACGGATGGAGTCATCACCTAGTTTTTTCAATGGCCTATGAACCATATATATAGCGTCCTCTCGAGGAAGGACCTTTTGATCTTACCACCAGAGATATGGGTTTAGAGTTAAAGTACTGTCTTGGAAAGGTGTTAGGCACCCAAAACCGCCCAACTCTAAGGTTGGCTTCCCATCATTGTGTCTTATGTCTTAACCCTATTAAAGACATGCTCAACTTTTGTATCTAACTCACACACACACTAACATACATCTGACAATCAACATGGCATTAATCATCCCTAACCATACATCTAACATGGCATACCCTAGCATTCATCTAGCAAACAACCTATCATATTTCTAGCATACATGTCATGGCATCAAGGCATTCATCACAACACAAACCATAATCATACATCTAATCACGCTACATCATAAATCCTATCATCATATCATCATATCCATCCAAGGCAAAAACAGGTGAGCATTAAGATCAAAGGTAGAAATGAAGCCAATAAACCAAGGCATTATGATCTCAATTATATCATCAAACTCAATCATGCATGTACATTGCAAATGCATGACTTACCTTACAACAAATTAGTATCTATGGCATTATGCATGAGCATATGAATGCATGATCATGGTATTGAAATAAAGACAACTCAAAACAAACCCAAATCTAAGCATGTGAATACAAGCATCTAATTTAACATGTGAAATAGAAGCTTTTAAAAAACACAAAAACATATAAAGGAGTCTAAACAGAAGTATACGTGTGAAAATAGAAGAAAAAACAAAATTAGGATTTCTAGGCTGGTTCATGTGTACGCATGAACAACCCTGTGTGTGCATAATCAAGCTATGTACACAGCCTTGATCATGCGCACGTGGGTTTTTGTCCAGAAACCCTAAAAATGTAGAAAAATAGAGCAAAATCATAACACAGATTCTAGCAACCTAGCATGCATAAAACATAAAGAAAACATAAACCTAGTATGAGCAAACATGTTATAAGCATAAAATAAACAAAGAAATAGATCAAAGACATAATTAAAAGCAAAGAATAAAAGAAAAGTTAAAAAAGAAAAAGAAAAAAAAGAATACCTCAAAGCAAAAGCTCCTAAGCTTGATTTTTTACCGTTCCCCTCAATCAAATCTATCACAAACGAATAAGAAAGTGATTAGCAATATTAAAACTCAAAGATTAAGGCCAAAAAAATCCCTAATAAACTAAAATTGACTTGAGGATGTTTTGTGAAAAACTCCCTCTTTGATTTACTATTTCTAGTGAATCTTAGTGTTTTCCCATGGGATTTTTGTTTGTTTTTTAAAGGTACCATGTATGGCTATTTATATTGTGAAAATGGGGGTTTGGAATGGCTCCCAAATGATGTGGGATTTGTTCCAAACCTTAGTCTTTAATGTAGAAAACTTGTCTTTATGTTTCTTCTGAAACCCTACCTGCATGCACAGGCTTTGTGCCTATGTACGCATGCAAGTTCATGCCTGTGTACGTAGGCTTAAGGTTCCTTTTGGCTTTTATTTTCCAAATATAAATATATATATATATATATATATATATATATATTAGCTCATTAAAAAGTTGTATTTTCCATTTTAACATCTCCCTAGTTAATTTGCAATTTGATTGAGCCCTAAACCAACCTTAGGTCTTAGAATTTCAGCATCATTGAGGAACAGGGGCCCAAGTTATAAGGAGTACAAAATGTAGTGTCTACAGACATGACCAAGTCTCGAGAGGTCATTTGTAGGACTCAAAATTTTAAGCCAATTATAGAATGCCACATCAAAATATAGTGAAAAATTATAGATTAATATGTCATTAAATTAATTAAATCAAATGATGACATGTGTCATCCAAATTGATATTACATTGGTCTATTGAAATTTGCCACGTGTCACTTGGTCCACAAGATAAAGATAAATTCCCTATTCAAAGTTTATGGATAATTATCTTTAATAAAATAAATAAAATAAAATAAAGATAAATTTTCTATTCAAAATTG
Organism: Quercus aquifolioides; assembly: GCA_019022515.1. Taxonomy (NCBI): domain Eukaryota; kingdom Viridiplantae; phylum Streptophyta; class Magnoliopsida; order Fagales; family Fagaceae; genus Quercus; species Quercus aquifolioides. The sequence continues at coordinate 46,064,118 of CM032330.1, read as the reverse complement.
ATGGATAATTATCTTTATTAAAATAAATAAATAAAATAGAGATAATTATTTATCTTTATTGATTATTATCTTTATTAAAATATGATCTTTATCAAAATAGATAAATAGAGATAATTATCTCTAAACAAAATTTGGGCCCATCAATAGTTTACTACATATCTTCAAGCATATCAATTTAAAGTGGAGCTTATCCTCTAAAACCACTATAAATAGAGGACATCTCCTCTCATTTTGGAACACCAAGTTTTCAAAAAGCCCAAACTCTGAAGAAATTATGTCTTAAGAATCTTTAAAGAACTTGAAGAACATTCGAAGGACCTGAAGAACAACAAATCTCTAAGAAGCTCAAAGCTAGAGATTTGTTGTGAAGACCATTCAATCCATCTTCCAACCAAAGTCAAGAGGATTTCTTGTTCAAGTCAAGTCGAAAGAAGATAGAATCAAAGGAGCACTCTTTTAAAAGAGTCAAAATAGAGATTGTACTCAGTACTTGATTAATGCAAAATTATATTTGTGGAACACTTTTCAATTGTTTGATTTTCTGCAATTGAGAAATTTTGCATTTACAGCCTTCAAACTCAAACCCTAGCAAGAGAGAGTTGATTTTTGACCTAAACTCATCCAAGAACACTCTCATCTCTGAATTTTCTACACTTACAGCCATCAAGCACGTTTTTGGTTCTTCAAAACCTCTCTTTATTACTCATTAGGGCATAAACTATTGATCTCATTCCAAAAAACATTTTTCAAACATTCTTTCTTAAGTTTTTTTAAGAACATCATTTTTTTTTTTTGAGTTATGATTACCTATAAATAATTGAATCTTTTGATTTCCTTGATATCTCATTGACTCTTGTTGTGTAAGAATTGAGGGGCCAATTAAATATCAACCAAGTTGTGTTCCATAAGCAAAGTGGGTCTCTTTTCATGGCCCTTCCTTAATTTGGATCTTTTATAACTTGTGTTCTTGTTGTTCTTAATTGATTTATATGTTATGTATGTTTAGAAATATGATTTGATTTTGATTTGTTTTGTCTCACCATGTCTTGCTATTTTGTTTGTTTTGATCATATGTTTAGGTCTTGTTGAGTCTAGTTTTTGCATGTTTGGCATTAGGGTTAGAAGAATAACAGTTTCATATGCATTGAATCATTGGTGCTGAAGTGTTATGGTGTAACGAGGTAAGTGAGGTAAGTCATGAATAATTATATGAACATGCATTTGATTTGGTTGATGAACATGGTGAACTTTCCTAAGAAAGCTCTAGGACCTAATGGTATGCCTCCTTTGTTTTATGAGCATTATTGTTCTTTAGTTGGTAACTGTGTAACTAAGACTATCCTTGACTTTCTGAATCATGGTATTAGTCCTAAATTCAATGAAACTCATGTGATACTCATACCTAAAATTAAAAACCCCCATAAAGATCACCCAATTTAGACCTATTAGCCTTAGTAATGTCATTTCCAGATTAGCCTTTAAGGTTCTAGCAAACGGGTTAAAATGCTTATTTCCACACATTATTTGTAAGAATCAAAGTGCATTTATGTTTGAACGTCTTATTACTGATAATATATTGGTTGCTTTTGAAACAATGCAACATATCAATCAAAAGAAATTAAGGAAGGTTCGAGAGATGGTGGTGAAGCTTGATATGAGTAAGACTTATGATCGGGTTGAATGAGGTTGTTTGGAAAATATTATGCTAAGGATGGGTTTCCATGTGAAGTGGATCAATATTATGATGAGATGTGTACACTCTATTTCATACTCTATCAAAATTAATGTGAGACCTCGAGGCCGTATTACCCCCACACAGGGATTGCGCCAAAGGGACCCCCTCTCTCCCTACTTAATTTTTATTTGTGTAGAAGGTCTATCTGCTCTTTTAAAGAAATTTGTGGATGATGGCTTACTGAAAGGTGTAGCAACATGTTTGAGAGGGCCAGCAATATCACACTTTTTTTTTTTGGTGCAAATGATAGCCTTATTTTCTACCGAGCCACAAGGGAAGATTGCACTAGCCTAGAAAATGTTCTGAAAACCAATGAGTGAGCGTCTAGACAGTAACTAAACAGGGACAAGACTTCTTTATTTTTCAGTAGTAATACAACACATGACATCCAATATGATATAAAACTCCACTTTGGGGCTGAGGTTATTAAGCAACATGAGACATATTTGAGATTTTCATCTTTGGTGAGTAAATCTATATGCAATACTTTTCAACAATTAAAGGAGACGTTGGATAATAAATTAGCAGGGTAGAAGGAAAAGATGCTATCATAGGTTGGAAATAAGATTCTTATTAAGGCTGTTGCACAGGCAATACAGGCGTACACTATGAATGTCTTTAAACTACCAAACACTTTATGCGATGATATGACAAGCATGGTCTGCAAATTTTGGTTAGGGCAAACTAATGAAAAAACTAAGATGGCATGGCTTAGTTGGGACAAATTTTGTACTCCAAATGAGGAGGGTGGCTTAGGCTTTTGAGATGTTAAAGCTTTTAATCTTGCACTTTTGGCCAAACAAGGGTGGAGGCTCTAGATAAATACATCATCTCTCATCTATAGAGTTTAAAGGTGAGGGCTTTCCCAAATAGTGATTTTCTTGGAGCTAAATTGGGCTCTCGTCCATCTTTTGCATGGCAGAGCATTATTGCGGTGCAAATTATTGTCCGAAAAGGGTGTAAATGGTAGGTGGGTAATGGGAAATCAATCAAAATTTGGACTAATAAATGGCTTGATGATCCGACATCTTTAAGAGTGATTTCCTAGCCAAAAACGTTATCCACTCAATCTACAGTGAGTGTACTTATTGATCCACAAACGAGTGCATGGCATGAAGAGCTAGTGTGTCAAATTTTTATCCCAGTTGATGTCCAACCAATTCTTAGTATTCATTTAAGTATTCGTCTTCCACTTGTAGACTAGTGTGGGCTTATACTCCAAATGGAAAGTTTACAGTTCGAAGTGCCTATAAGCTCGCGATGGCTAAAAATCTAGGAGAAAGTATGATAGGAGCCTCAAATGCTGATACACACAAAACGTTTTAGAGAAGACTATGGGACTTGAATTTGCGAAATAAAATAAAGACTTTCTCACTGAGAGTATGTCGTAATATCATCCCTACAAAAGTGAATTTGCGTCATCGGCAGGTCATTGATGAAGATACTTATGAAGCTTGCTGTTTGGGGGAAGAATCTCGTGGCCATGTGTTCTGGGAGTGCGAGAAAGCTCAGGAAGTATGGGGTCTAACAGTTAATATGTTTGAGACATAAGGAATCCAATATCAAGAATTTGTGGACCTGGTATGGTATTTGATCTTGGTCCAACATGCTAGGGATGACACTCTAAAGATGATTTTTATGGTAGCTTGGTGCATGTGGTTTAACTAAAATGTAGTCAGGCATGGGAGTTCTCATCGATCAGCAACAAAGGTGGTGCAAAAAGCTTGAGCCATGCTTGCTGAATTCTAGGTAGCAAACCACATCATTGCCTTGACAAGGTTGGAGATGACTGAGTCATGGACACTGCCACCGGTCCTATGCTACAAGGTCAACGTGGGTGGAGCAGTTTTTACTCAATCTGGGGGGTCTGGGGTCGGGGTGGTAATTCGTGATCATGAAGGAAAAGTTGCATTAGTTATAAGCAAGAAACTTCTTCAACCTTTGGGTTGTTGGAGATTGAGGTGAAAGCTATGGAAATCAGAGTGTCTTTTGGATGGGATATTGGTATAAGGGGATGTGGTCGTTGAAAGTGATTCCAAGCTTGTGGCTACTATTCTACGGGGTCTTTGTACTCTTCCTATGGTTATCTCAAATATTCTGTCTGGTGTAACTTACAGGCTTCAAGATTTTAGATCAGTTCAAGTCTCTCATGTGAAGTGACAAGGTAATAAAGCTGCACATCTATTGGAAAAGTTTGCCAAAGAAATAGATAAGAGCAATAATTATGTAACATAAATAGAGGAAAATCCACCGCTAATTGAATAAGTTGTTACTCATGATGTATTGAATTTATCTTCATTTTAATAAAATTACAGGTTTCTTATAAATATATAAATATATATATATATATATATATATATATATAATTTTAGTACAATGAAAGAAGGTAGGGCAACTTTATTAAGTTGAAGTTAATTTTCCCGAACAACAAGTGAGAGAGATTATGACTCTGGTTGAGATCATTTGGGAAAAGAAACATTGCATCCAATCTAAAAACTCACTTAGTGTATAAAATATTTGTTAATGTTTAGACCCCCAAAAATAGAATTTCCAAAACAAGCTTATATTCAAACAATGTATGTGCGAAATATGAAATATAATCAATACCCAAATTATCAAATTACTCTAAGCCATTAATTAATCACAACCAGCAGAAATTAAAAGCTAAGAGTAAGGGAAAGAGAGATGTAAACACAAGATAACTTTGGCACGTGTTATTGAAGAAGAAACCGAAGAACTTAGCAAAAAACCTCTCTGCCGCCCTCCAAGCAGTAAATGATCCATTAGAAAATCAGTTGGGATACATGAATAGCAATACAACCTCCAAGCCTAATCTACCCAATGCACCTATGCCCTCTAAGCTTCTAGCTCCAACAAGGTTACGCCGAACCGTGTCTTCTCTAACTTTCTGGATCCCGCAATTAGCCCATTACATCAACTAATATGAATTGGTTCTCTCTTGAACTACTTCCCAAACGCCAAGAACCTTCTCACTACTCTGAATTTGGTGAGGTAAGGATTTGGTTTATAATCTTCTCATGCGTATGACAATGGAGAGGGTGAGAGTAGAGGAATTTGGAGAATCAAATGTATAAGATTCGGGACAAATCAATCTTGTTTTCCTTTAAGGTTTCTCTCTCAAAATTCTCTTTGGAATCTCTTTACATTTCGTGGGTATAAGGGTATTTATAATAGGGTATGAGATGGAATGTGAAAAGCCATTTTTCAACAAAACAGGGTGCACTAGCGAGTCACTTCGTGACTGGGATGAGTCACAAGTTCCAGTTACCAGTTACCAGACTAGGCCAGACTGTACTTTTTTCATGTAGTGATCCAGTTGTCCTGACTCTTCATCTTCCTGTAGACTTCACGCGTGTGCTTTATTTTGGCAAGTCACCACTCGTTAGTTAGTTGTGAGTCACCTTTTTGTTGCACACTCTTGATCAAATCTTCACACTTTCTCACACTCAACCCTTACATTATTCCCACCTAAATATATGGTTTCTAAATGTTGAATTACAAGCAAATTTTGCACAGAATAAAGCCATCACATAGTTGAATAAATTCAACTTTACAATCTCCCCCTTTGGCTATTCCATGACAAAGCCCTAAAACAAACCCTAGACTTAAAAATGTGAGTTGAGAACACTTGCCAAAACTCACTCACACCTAATTCTAGATCTGTGAAGCTCTTGAACTATACGAACAAGTCCCCTAAAAACAATATCACAAATTGCACTCATTAAGTTCATTGTAAGCAGAAAATTTAGAATGCATATAGAGCAAGCACAATACGATCAAGCAAGTATGAAAATGATAATAAAGCATAACTCGACCATACAAGAACAATCACTATAAATAGTGACTACAATGAACATTCACACGGTGAATGAACATCCGGACATGCAAGCTAATAAACTCAATGCAAAATATCATTTGCATGTCCAACACTTAACCAATTCAAGAAGCATTAGGTTTAAATTGCATCAAAGATACAAGATCCAACAAGGGCACAAGAGTACTAATGAAAATGCAAGACATTAACTAAAAGAACTAAGCTACAAAAGTTGTAAGGTTGAATTTATTCAATCATGTGTTAGTTTTATTTTGTGTCAAATTTGCTTGTAATTTAGCAATTAGATACCCTGTATTTAGGTGGGAATTATGTAAGGGTAGTGTGTGAGAGAGTGTGAAGCAAGCTTAAGAAGTGTGCATTTAAGAAGGGCCTCGTGACTAGATCTCGCGATTGGCAAGTCGCCAAAGGTGGCACACATGTGAAGCATACAGGAGAGCTGAAGGGTCATGCCAGCTGTAGCACTACAAGACAAAACTTCCAGTCTGGCCAGGCAGTTAGCTCGTGACTTAAACTCACGTCTTGTTCTAGTTGCGAGCCTGAGTCGCCAGAATGCCCTATTTGTTACAAAATGACTTTTTGCATTCCTCACTCACCCTACTATATTTACCCTTATACCCACGAAATGTAGAGAGCTTCTAGAGAGAATTTTGAGAGAGAAACCTTAGAGAAAAACAAGATTGACTCATCCACAATCTTCATCCTTTGATTCTCCAAATTTCTCTACTCTCACACTCTCCATTGATATATCCTTGATAGGTACATTTAGCCAAATCCTTATCTCACCATACCCATATCTGTAAGAAGGTATTTTGGTGCTTGGGAAACAGTTCAGAATGGACCAATTCATTTTGGTTGATGCAATGGGCGATTGTGGGATCCGGTAAGCTAGAGAAGACAAGGTTCGGCGTAACCCTATTGGAGCAAGAAGCTTGGAAGGCTTAGGTGCACTGGGTAGATTAGGCTTGGAGGGTTTTTTGCTATTCATGTATCCCAACTATATTCTTTAGTGGATTATTGACCACTTGGAGGGCAGAGGAGAGGTTTTTCACCGAGTACTTCGGTTTCATCTTTGATAACACATCGCCGTGTTATCTTTGTGTTTGCATCCTTCTTCCCTTTCTCTTTACCTTTTAATTACTACTGTGTTGGTTATTAATTATGGTTTGGAGTTTGTTACCAATTTGGTTATAGCTTATATTTCATTTTCCGCACATATATTGCTTGATTATAAGCTTGTGTTGATAATTTTGATTTAGGGGTCTAAACATTCATAGGTGTTTTACACACTATTTGAACTTTCATAAGCAAGGGTACATAAAAACATAGTCCAAATAACTAAAATATTCAAGTATCCATAACACATATTATCCAAATATTTTAAAAAACAAAGTACTAAAATCATAGAGTACAAAATTAAAGTGCTATGAAAACCATAATAAAAACTATAAAAACCATAAACCATAACATCCATAAGCAAAAATCCAACTAGCAACCAGTGCTATTTACTCCCCCTCCCCCTAAATATAAGCTCCCTCTCAAGAGCTACCAGACTACTCCCCATTTTTTACTAGAATGGGCAAAGGGCTAAAGCTGTTGAGTAAAGCCGTCAAACTTGGCTGCTAACAAGTTGATTTGGTCCTAGATAGCTACAAGTCTGTTGGAATGCTTATCTGCTGTATCCTAAAGACCATTAATCCTCTTAAGTATAATTTGAAAAGCATTGGGAGGAACCGAAGATGATGATGATGCTCCTCTCCTACGTCGACCACCACCATGTGTTGGAAGAGGTTGTCGTCCTTCCACTTCAATCTCTGTATCAGCAAGAGGTTTCTTTAGTCTTTTCAGCATGTTCATCTCTAGGAATTCGAATCCTACTTCTTAGGATTGTTTGAGAGTCGATGGGAGGAGTAAGAGCCGTGAGGCCTATGTTTTGTGGACTCTCCACACCTTTGTTATAAAGAATCCTCATTATAAAATTTGGGACAACAAGCTTTGATCTTGAGGTTGTCTTTGTGGACTCTACAATGATGTAGTACAAGTGTGCACTAATGTCAATGTAGGTGTTCTCACGAAGCTCAATGAGGAATATGGCTCTAGCATTGTTGATGGTTGACAACTTCTTGACCAGATACAAGTTGAATATCATGATATATACTAGGCATATCAAATCCGGGGGAAAGGAGGTTGTGTTGAGGCTTCTTCCTTCCCTATAGCCACCAAAGCGAAGTTGCACAGATTCCAGAGATATCATTCTATACTTGAAGGGAGTGAACCCTTCATGATTTTGTTCTTCAAATCCAAGCAAAGCATCAATGTCTTCAATGTTAAGGGTGAACTCATGACCTCTAACCCAGCACTCTATGTGTTCCTCTTTGAGTGATGCATTAGCGTAAAACTCTCTGATCAAAAGATCACAAATTCCTAGGAATTCTCCAAGAAGTTTATCCTAGCCCCGTCCTTCAAAATAGCTAGGAATGAAGGAATCCTTAAGATCATAAAGATACACTTATCGCTCCTGAATGATTGGAGCTATTTTGAATTGAAGGTATATCTCTCAAAATGTTGAGGGGAGCGAAACAAACTGTCATCGAAGCGCATTCACTTGTCACCATGTTGAGCAACAATTTTTCATGGAGCCATCTACAAAACATAGTAGCAAAGACAACCAAAAAAAAAAAAAAAAACACACACACACACACATAATAAATGGCAACAAACTTAGTTAGACACAAGTTAGTACCAAAAACAAAAACTATGAATTAAACCCTAAAAACTAAAATTTAAAGAGCAATTCCAAAAAAAAAAAAAAAAATGACATGTGAAGATGCCAAACATCAAAGCATGATATAATCATGGCATTAGACACACAACATGTTAAAGATTGTGTGTGTGTGCATCACATGGAAAAGTGTGCATATAAGAGGCATGAAATCATGCAAGGGGCAAAGTGTGAAACACATAACCATTAGTTTTTCTACATATGGAAACATGATTATCCCCAAATTTTGTACTCAACGAAGTCCAAAATTGCACACAAAAACATCTAAATAGACATTTTATCAACAAAATGGTATGCACACCACAACAAAAAGCATTGTATAATGCATGAGCATGTAATAATTGTAAGGTTGAATTTAATCAACCATCTTGTTGGCTTTATTTCGTGCCAAATTTGCATGTAATTTAGCAATTAGTAACCTTGTATTTAGGTGGGAATCATGTAAGGGTAAGAGTGAGAGAGTGTGAATAAATGCTCAAGATTGTGCAAGGATGCAAAGACTCGCGGTTAGGACTTGCGGGTGACTCGCGACTGGCAAGCTGCCAACTCCAGCACACGAGTGAAGCGTGCGGAGAAGATGAACAGTCACGCCAGTTGGAGCACTACTGGACAAAAAGTCCAGCCTGGCAGTTCTGTTAGCTCGCTCTTCAGTCAAGTCGCGAGGCCAAGCCGCCAGCCAACTCTATTTTGAAAAACTTGACTCTTTACATTCCACTCTCACCCTAGTATAAATACCCCTTATACCCACGAAATGTAGAGAGCTTCCAGAGAGAATTTTGAGAGAGAAACCCTAGAGAAAAACAAGATTGACTCATCTCCAATCTTCACATAGAGACTCTTCAAATTCCTCTATTCTTTTCCTCTCCATTGTTACATCCTTGAGAGGTTCTTACCCAAATCCTTTTCTCACCATACCCATATCTGTGAGAAGGCTATTTGGTGCTTGGGAAGCAGTTAGGAAGGGACCAATTCATATTGGTTGATGCTATGAGCTATACGGAATCCAGTAAGCTAAAGAAGACAAAGGTTCAGCGCAACCTGGTTGGAGTAAGAAGCTTGGAGGGCTTAGGAACACTGGGTAGATTAGGCTTGGAGGGTATTTTGTTGTTCATGTATCCCAACTTCATTCTTTAGTGGATTATTGACCGCTTGGAGGGCGGCGGAGAGGTTTTACACCGAGAGCTTCGGTTTTCTCTTCGATAACACATCGTTGTGTTGTCCTTGTGTTTGCATCTCTCTTCCTTTAATCTTTGCCATTTAATTTATGCTGTGGATGTGATTTTATTTGGTTTAGATTGTTTATCAATTTTGGTATAAGCTTATGTTCATTTTTCGCACGTACATTGTTTGATATTAAGCTTGAATTGGTAATTTGTAAATTGGGGGTCTAAACGTTCATACTGTTTTACATGATATTTGAACATTCAATTGGTATTAGAGCAGGTGCACTCTTTGTGGTTTAAACACCTTAGTGCGATCCTTGACCCTGTATTGAGATGGATTGGTCTCAATCCTTAAATGTTCCACCATTTTTTGATGGTAACAACTATGCATTTTGGAAAGTTCAAATGATGGCATTATTGTGTTCTATTGATGATACAGTTTGGGATGCTGTAGAAGTAGGTTGGACTAGGCCGGAGGTTGCTAAATCCACTTGGGCTAAGGAAACTCTTGCGGTAGCTAACGCTAACAGTAAAGCCTTGAATGGTATTTTCTGTGGTGTTTCTCCAGAAGAATTTCATAGAATTTCACACATCACTGTTACCAAGGAGGCATGGGAAATACTGGAGACCACTTATGATGGAACGAAGAAAGTAAAGGACACCAAGCTGCAGATGCTGACCACTCGGTTTGAGGAGCTTAAAATGAGTGAGGATGAGTCCTTTGACACTTTCTATAGCAAGCTGAACGAAGTGGTCGTTGGCAAGTTCAATTTAGGGGAGAAAATGGAGGATTCTAAGATAGTGAGAAAGATCCTTCGGTCATTACCGGAAAGGTTTCGTGCCAAGGTGACAATGATTGAAGAGAGTAAGGACCTTGATGATATCAAAGTCCAAGAACTGATTGGCTCACTTCAAACGTATGAATTGTCGTTGCCCACACAAAGGAAGAGCAAATCTCTTGCTCTTAAGACAATTAATGAAAAGGTAGAAGTTCATAACTCATTGGATGACGATGTTGTCGATAAAGATGTGGCATACCTTGTGAAAAGTTTTCAAAAATTCTTGAAATTTAAGAACAATGGAAAATTTGGTGATAAAGGGAAATTCCAAAGTTCCGAGAAGGAGAAAAGGGAATTCAAGAAGAAAGATGGAAAGGAATCCCAATCTTCACAAGGAATCACTTGCTTCGAATGCAACAGGCATGAACACTTCAAAAAGGAATGTCCCAATTATTTTAAATCGAAGGGCAAGGTATATGCCACAGTTCTTAGTGACTCCAATTCATCTAATTCTGATTCTGAGGAAAGTTGTGACGGAGAAGGGAATTACTCCGCTTTTATGACTATTGCTCATGTTGAGTCTTTGAAGGACTTGAATTTACTTGTACAAGAGCTTGGGGAGCATAGTGATGAAGAATCAAATGCTGAAGAAGATGAAAGCATAGTCGGTCTCCAAGAGAACTACAACTCACTCCTTGAGAAGTCGGGAGAGTACACAAGGGTGGCCAAGGCGGTTATGAAGAAGATGAAGAAAGCAGAGGAGGACTAACGAAGTCTCCTAGTGCGTCATAAGGAGGCCAAGTGTGAGATAGAAAGGCTGAATGGAGAGCTGTTAGAAGCTTACACAAAAGTGAGATTTTTTGAGCTAGAGGTAGTTCAAGCAAATGCCAAGGTAGAGAAAGTCTTCACCAAGAAACTAGATGAAGTCATTTCCTCTCAAAAACAATTCTTAGACAAATCCGGGTTGGGATATACCGGAGAAGGTAGTTTAGCTGTCAAAATCACGAAGGAAGTGAAATTTGTGCAAGCTAAAGAACCTGTAGTGGTTGACTCTATACCTAAGAAAGTAGAGGATGAAAAGAAGAAGAATATGGCTGACCAACGAGTGTTGAATAAGCCTCATAACCAATCAGTGATCAAACCTGAAGCTAGAGGAAGATCTCTTCCAAGATCACAAAGAGGTCCAAGAACGAACCTTTTTTGCCATCATTATGGACTTCAAGGACACACCAAACCAAATTTTCATAAGCTTAGAGCATTGAAGAATGCAACTGATCAAAGGTCAAGAAGACCAAGAAATGACAAGAGGACTTGGGCTGTTGAGACATCAAGAGATCGAACTTATGATCCTGGTGTGATGGACGTGATGAAGATGATCGGAGCATTCACCACCTGCTTGGAAAGCCTCACTAGAAGGTTTGAAAGTCCTAACACTCATACCCAATCCTATAGGGATATCACCCCAAACGCACGTGACGTGTGAGTGAAGATGGGTACTCATGCATAAGCATTACAACATGTTCATGCATTAATACTTCCTATGTTTTGTGAATATGCTTGGTTGTGTGCTTTTTGCTTGTTTGTGTTGAAAAATGTTTGGTTGTTTACTTGTTTTTGTTTAAATGTTTTTACATTGTTGTTTTTTATCAATCTTTTCTTCTTTTATGTCAAAAATCCAAAAACATATAATAAGTAGAAAATCCAAAAAGTTTGATCGACTTTGATGAGTTTTTGTCTCAAAACATGTTTTGCCTTGTACCTTTGTACTAATGGCTTTGTGCATCTACAAGCTTAGCATGTACCCTATGCACTAATATCATTGTGGAAGAAATCTTGAAATCTATGTGATTGTTGTAAATAGATCTTCAACCTTGTCATGAATGAATAGTGAATGATTTTGTTGGTCTTGAGACATGCATAGACTTGTGCCTATATATCTTCCCACTATTTTATTTTATTGCTTTTACTTAAAGAGCTCACCAAATATAAATCTCCAAATGAAAAGAGATATTGAGCTGCAAAAGCCTGTCGCACATACTAGTATTTAACTAGAAAAAAGGGAAAGCAACCAAAAATTAAATTGTATGACGCCCAAAAAGTCAAAGGCTATCTCATCAAAGTGAAATATCAAAAATTTCAGGCATCGATCTCACAATGAGATGTGTTGATTCAAAAAGATAAAATGATATGTTGAACATGGAACCAAACGAAAAGCTTCAAAGATATTGTACTCAAGTTTATATGGGAGGTCATATATCCATATTTCTATAATTGAGATGGGTTACATTATCTAGTGCTAGTTGTGTATGCCTTGATTGAATTGATCATTGAGCTTCACATTAGACTAAGGACTATCTCATTTTTGATATTCACACACAACACACATGTCTATGTTCATGAATGCCATATTTATTCATGTGATTGTACTTGATTAAATGTGTCTTCGCATGCTCAATCTTTGTTGATCAAACACAAAAATATTTTTCAGTGTTTTAGTTGTTTTCGGAAAGTATTTTGTTTTTACAAAAGTTGTCAAAATTTCAAAAACAGTGTTGCCCTGTTCTGGCGACTCAGTCGCAGGTTGGTCCAGTCGCATGTCCCAATCGCGAGCCCACTCTGAGATTTTTCATGGCTCACTAGCGAGTCAATGTCCCAGTCGCGAAAAATACTTAGAATATTTTTCAAAATTTGGGTTTTTATGTTTCTCGCGGCTCAGTGTGGTGACTTGTTTGCTGGTGGAAGGTCTAGTCGTAAGGGGTACACAGAGATTTTCGCGGCTCACCTCGCGACTCTCTCGGGGTAGACCTTCCAGTCGCAAAAAATACTTAGAAAATTTTTCCAACTTTTTGTGTTTAAGTGTTCTGGCGGTTGGCCCTGGTGACTTACACGCAACTTGATCCAGTCGCGAAAATCACGTGTTTTGCATTTTAAAGACAAATTTTAAAATTTTTCAATTTTCCTTCAAATTTTTGTGACTATTCATTGTCTTCCTCATTTCATCCCTCTCCCAAACATACTGTGTACTCAACCCTAACCTCCATTGTTGATCATCTCTCCAAACTCGTTTTCCAAGAAAAAGGTATGGGTTTCTATTTTCTCACTCTATTTTACATGTTTATAAGTGTATTTCCTCATTTTGTGAGATTTTGTTGAGTTTGTGTGTTTTGCAATGTTCGAACATGGGTTTGCTTAAAATGTTGAGTTTGGTTGGTTGGGGTTGGTTGTTTTTGTTGCTAGACTGCTGAATATGTTTGCTATCATGATTAAGTTACATTGAGCTAGTCTGTAATCTGACCTTTGTTGTTTGAAATATTTCATACCCATAAGATATATGTGTTTGGGTTCTCTATGATTTACTCTGAGTGTGAGTATGGTTGTTTCAGAATGATTGAGATTTTTGATTGTTTGGCTAATAATGCTTTGATTTTGTGTTGCCATATCATGTGTGTGCTTCTGTCTTAAGGGTATGACTTGAACATTTCATAATTATTAAGATATGTCTCATAGGCATATGCTTACTTTTGACTGAGTGTGGTTTACACTGTCCAAATATAGCTGATTAGTGCTTGTTGTAGTCTGCATCAATACAAACTGTACTTGATTGAGTTGTTGGTTTTTGATTTGAGCTATTTTTTCTCTAGTTCTCAACTGTGTTTGGTCTATATGTTGTCTTGACACTCTGTTACTCCCGACGTAACTAACTTGTTACTAGTCCGTGTGTATCTCCACCTATTGTGTTCTGCTATTGTTGTGGCCTCTTCTGCTTGTTTACAGATGGCTCCCACACCTACAAAGAAGAAAACTCCTGCTAAGAAGGCTGACAAAATGATGAAAATGGACCATAACCTATTTAGGTCTGTTCAACACTTTGAGAGATACAGAGATTCTTTCTTGAAGGGAACCATTATTCAGGAAAGGTTTGTAGACTTAGGGGACTTGAAGGACACCTTCATTCCAGATTGTTTTGAGGGCAGAGGATGGGATAAGTTGCTGAGTGACCTACTTGCAGTTTATGACCCTTTAATAAAGGAATTCTATGCAAATGCTATTATAAGGGAGGATGAGCTGAATTGCTAGATCAGAGGACATGAGTTCATCCTAGATGCACATGATATTGATGAGGTACTAGGGCTTGAGGGTTTAAAGGATCATGATTTCACCAATTACAAGGACAGGATGCTATCTATAGAAACTGTCCAGAATCACATTGGTGGACAGAGAGATGGGAGATGTCTCAACACTACAGCATTTCCAGTTGACATGAGGTGCTTCACCACCATCATGATGTTCAACCTGTATCTAGTGAGGAAGCTGACTACAATCAACAATGCTAGAGCAATCTTCCTCATGGAGCTCAAGGAGAAAATCTTCATTGACATCAGCTCTCACATATTTGACACAATTGTGGATGAGGCTAGAACTACCTCTAGGCCCAAGATGATCTTTCCTAGTCTTCTCATGTGGCTTTTCAGAGCAAAAGGTGTTGCAATCCCTTAAGATATCAGCCCCATGTCTACACTTTCAACCATCAACAAGATGACCATCATCAGGATACAAAGTCGTCTTCTAGGTGATGAAAAGGAGGGTGACCAAGGAGAAGGTGATCCAATGAAAACTGAAGCAGAGGTTGCGGGACAGACGTCTACATCCAGAAGCAGAGGCAAGAGGAGTAGGGCTTCAACCTCATTAGCTGTACCTCCAAATGCATTTCAGATCATCCTGGAGAGGATTGATGGACTTAGAGAGGTCCAGAATGAGCATACTAATAGGATGGCAGCAATTTAGGATTAGCTTAACATACTTTTAGCAAAGTTTGACAACATCAACACCTAGCAGTGACCTTTTGGCCATTCCAGTCAAAAAAGGGGAGAATTTTTTAAGAGGCAGCTCTTGAGGGGGAGTGTCATTTTGAGGGGGAGTAGCCAAAAATAGTGTTTATCTAGTTTATTGTTCAATCTTATTTTATGTTAATGATTATGGTGTTGGTTATGGTATTATGTTTTTGAATACTGCTTTCATTATGGGTTTGATACAATGTGTTAAACAGTTTGGTTATTCTGTTGGTTTTAAAACTCATGGATATGTTTGGATGTGAAACTTTGGTTTATTAATATTTAAAGATATTTTTCAGTATGTGTTTTTGTTTGCACCTGTTGCTTTTGTAAGCTTTTAAGGTTTCTATACCCATACTTTGTAGCTTATGTACTTGATGTTAAATGTCATGCATTTTCTTTAAGTATATCACTCTTGTGCCCTTTGTTGTATTTTTATCCTTAATGCAATTACCTTGAGTTGTTGCATTGGTTAAGTGTTGGACATGCAAATGATACTTTGCAATTGAGCTTATTAGCTTGCATGTTCGGATGTTCATTTCATGTGTGAATGAGCATTGTGATCACTATTTACAGTGATTGTTCGTTTTTGGTCAAGCTTTGGCTTATTACTGATTTCCATTTTGCTTGATCGCATTGTGCTTGCTTCGTATGCATTACAAGTTTTCTACATACAATGATCACATTGTGTTATTGTATTTCAGGAGATACTTATTCTTATGGTTCAAGAGCTTCTCAGATTCTAGAGTTAGGTGTGAGTGAGTTTTGTTCAATTGTTCCTAACTCACATGTTAAGTCTAGAGTCTGTTGTAGGGTTTTGTCATGGAATAGCCAAAGGATGAGATTATAAGGTTGAATTTAATCAACCATCTTGTTGGCTTTATTCCGTGCTAAATTTGCTTGTAATTTAGCAATTAGTAACCATGTATTTAGGTGGGAATCATGTAAGGGTAATGAGTGAGAGATTGTGAAGAAATGCTTAAGATTGTGCAAGGATGCAGAGACTCATGGCTGGGACTCGCGGGTGACTTGCGACTGGCAAGCTGCCAACTGTAATACACGAGTGAAGTGTGCAGAGAAGATGAACAGTCATGCCAATTGGAGCACTACAGGAACAAAAGTACAACATGGCCGTTCTGTTAGCTCGTGACTTGAACTCGCGACTCAGTCAAGTGGCGAGGCCAGGCCGCTAGCCAGCTCTGTTTTGAAAAATCTGACTCTTCGCATTCCACTCTCACCCTAGTATAAATACCCCTTATACCCACAAAATGTAGAGAGCTTCTAGAGAGAATTTTGAGAGAGAAACCCTAGAGAAAAACAAGATTGACTCATCCTCAATCTTCACATAGAGACTCTTCAAATTCCTCTACTCTCTTCCTCTCTATTGTTACATCCTTGAGAGGTTCTTACCCAAATCCTTTTCTCACCATACCCATATATGTGAGAAGGCTATTTAGTGCTTGGGAAGTAGTTAGGAAGGGACAAATTCATATTGGTTGATGCTATGGGCTATAGTGGAATCTGGTAAGCTAAAGAAGACAAAGGTTCAGCACAACCTCATTGGAGCAAGAAGCTTGGAGGGCTTAGGTACATTGGGTAAATTAGGCTTGGAGGGTCTTCTGCTGTTCATGTATCCTAACTTCATTCTTTAGTGGATTATTGACTGCTTGGGGGGCGACGGAGAGGTTTTACACCGAGGGCTTCGGTTTCCTTTTCAATAACACGTCGTTGTGTTGCCCTTGTGTTTACATCTCTCTTCCCTTAATCTTTGTCATTTAATTTCTGCTGTGGATGTGATTTTATTTGGTTTAGATTGTTTATCAATTTTGGTATAAGCTTATGTTCATTTTCCGCATGTACATTGTTTGATATTAAGTTTGAATTGGTAATTTGTAAATTGGGAGTCTAAACGTTCATAGTGTTTTACACGCTATTTGAACATTCAATAATCTTGATAGAAACTTGAAAAACAAGCATTATACCATCATTCTCAACAAAACCCATATATCAATTTCATCAAAAACAACAAAAACCCATGTTCTTCAACAATATTTCAATATTTCAACAAAACCAACAAATCCATGAAATGGAATGCTTTAAACTTGAAATAAAGTAAAAAGGAGTGAAAACCCAAACCTTTTCTTGGATTTGGAGTGAAGATTGAAGAGAACAATGGAGGTTTTTGGAGTGAAAAGGGTGGTTTTGAGAGAGGGAGAGGCGGAGAAGACAAAGAGACAAACACGTGATGTGAGGGAAAGTGAAAAGTTTTGAAAAAATATTTGACTTTTAACCCTATTTTTGCAAAACACGCGTTTTTCACGAGTCAACTAACTCGGGAATGAGTCACCAAAAACCTTGAAACCCAGTTTTTGAAAAATTTTCTAAGTCTTTTTCGCGACTGTGACTTACACTCACCAGTGAGTCATGAACGCCTCTAGATGAACTTGCGACTCGCGAATGAGTCGCCAAAAATCCTTAAACCTAGATTTTGAAAAACTTTCTATGAATTTTTCGCAACTGAGTAGACCACTCGCAAGTGAGTCACGAAAATGCAAAGTTGCAAATTTTTGGATTTTTGTGAAAATTTTCAAATCAAAATACTTTCCAAAAACAACTAAAACACTCAAAAATATTTTTGGGTTTGATCAACAGATGATTGAGCATGTACATCACATTTAATCAAGTACAATCACATAAATGAATAAGGCATTCATTGAACATAGACATGTGTGATGTGGGTGGGTATCAATTATGAGGCTTTCCTTAGTCTAATGTGAAACTTCAATGATCAATTTAACCAAGTCATACACAACTAGAACTAAGTAGAGTGACCTATCTCAATTGTAGAAATGAACAAATATGACCTTCCACATAAACTTGATTAGATTGAGTTAGAAGCTTTTCATTTAGCTTCTTTTCTTTTGATAACATTTGATCGTTTTGATCTTTACATCTCTTTTGAGATCGATGCTTGAAATTTTTGATATTTCAATTTGATAAGTAAGCCTTTGGCTTTTGGCACCATACATTTGTGAATACTTGTCGATTTCCCTTTTTCCTAGTAAAATACTAGTTTGTGCGATGGCTTTTTCAACTCATTATCTCTTTTCGAGATTTGACATTGGTTGAGCTTTTAAGCAAAAAAAAAAAAAAAAATAGTGGGAAGAAATATAGACACAAGTCTACGCATGTCTCAAGATAAATAAAACTATTGACTAATCATTCATGACAAGTTTGAAGATCTATTAACAACAATCACATAGATGTCAAGATGTTTCCCACAAAGATACAAGTGCATAGAGAACTAGTTAAGCTCATTAATGCACAAAGCCATAAGTACGGAGGTACAAGGCTAAACATGCATGTGAAAATGCACAACACCTCTGATCAAACTTTTTGGATTTTATAATTTTTATGTATTTTTGGATTTTTGACACAAAGCAAAGTAAAGAATGATAAAAAAAAAAATAAAAAAAAAAAACAAAGACAATGCATGATGCACAAATGCATGATAATAAAGCATCTAATGCATAAAGGGTCCTACAAAAATCGAAAGAATTAGATCAAGGACCAAACGAGCATAAGCTCAACCAAAGGAACCCATCCTCATCCAAACAGAATGATTGTTTGGAATGAGTTTCTCATGACAAGTGAGACGAGGGTTGGAAGAATGAGAACCGAAGATGCACACAGACAAGGAGGTAAGAACATCAAAAACTTTCTTCAACAACTTACCATTTTCCCCCAAATCCGATTTTGCTTTCATAGCACAACTTCCAAAAAGCTCAAGTTTCTCTTTTCTTTTGATTCTTTTAAGATTTTGAAACTTAGAGCAATGAGGTCTTAGATGACCAAAGGCACCACAATGGTGACAAACAATGGGTTTAGGTCTACTAGGCCTTTTAGGGAGGGATCTAGCAACATGGTTTTGTTCTCTCTTCAACATGGAACATTAAGGTCGTATGTGACCTATCATACTGCAATGGTGGCAAGTAGGAACAAATTTAGATCCACTCAACTCCCTAGGATGAGACCTAAATGAAGGCTTAGGCTTATGAGCCTTTCTCTTCACTTTTTGGTTTCTTTTGTGTGGAGGAATGTACACCGATTTCTCTTTAGAGGTAGAACTCACAATAGGCACAAAATCGGGCAACACAACATGATTGCAACAAAATTTTTCTTCATTTTTAGCAATAGGTTTAGCAATCAAATACTTGGCATGTATCTTAAGAGATTCATTTTCACATTTAAGATCATCAACAAGTTTGTTAAACAAAACAACTTTAGCATCCAAGTCCATATTCAAACATTCGAACTCTTTTAGTTTTTCAAGAGAATGTTCAACTAGTTTCTTATACTTTTCAATCAATTTGTTGGATTCATTGAGCTTTGCAATCAAATCATCATTTTCACAAATGAACTTGCTTAAATTCTCATGAAACTTATTAGCCTTTCTCTTCAAGAGTTTGACATTTGGAATTTCAACAACACCCAAAGATTCATGTAACATTTCATCACAATCATGAGGATTGACACTCATAGAGGTATTTTTACAAACACATGGCATGTTACAATCAATAACATCCACAAAAGCATAGAAAGCACTATCCATAGCAATAAATGTTGGGCTTTATGCCCTAAAATCCAATTTATTGGCATGTTATAAATAATTAAATAGTTTAATTATATGAGACTATATATTAATGAACTAATAGGACATTATCTTAGTCCATGAGATGCATAGTATGTGATTTATGTGAAAAATTACAAAAGATATAAATCACAAGTTCTTTGTAAACTTAGAATTTTAGTTCATAGTTAGTGATGAAATTGGGCATTTCATTGCGAGTTCCAATCGCCAGTTACCAGAGTAGGCCAAACAGTACTTTTCGTCCTATATGTTAGGATTAATGCCCTTAAATTCTATTGTATGATGCTATGTATGATATTATGTATGACATTATATATGACATTATGTATGACTTAATGTTGTAATTATTAAAGTTGTTTTATTATTGTCTAAAATAATGGTAATATGAATATTTGGACATTATCATATAGTCCATGAGATGCATAGTATGTGATTTATGTGATTTAGTCATAGAAGATATAAGTCACAAGTTCTTTGTAAACTCAGAATTTTAGTTCATAGTCGGTGATGAAAATAGGCATTTCATCTGCGAAGACTATAACATATCAACTAAGATGATTTGTCTCGATCATGGAAGTGGAGACTTCTAGTTGATATGTTGATATGTTTTAAGAGTTAAGATATATTGAACTGTAACGTTGTGAGATTTATTATTCTCCTAACGACTATCAAATGAATAATAAATCTCACGACTTATATTTACATGAACTCTTATTCCTGAGAGGATAATGGACCTGATATATAAGAAGTGAGATCTAAAGATACAATCAAAACCTCAGTATGTTGGGTAGCCACATTTAGTGTTGATGGAACATATATTCTCAAGATGGAATTCATAGTCTCTTAACGGAGATATAAAATATTCCCTTGAGATAAGTTTAATAGGTTCGGTTATTCAAAGAGTTAGGCCTAACCACTTTAGTAAGAAATTACTAAAGTATATATTTATGAAATTGGATTTCATAAATATATGATGAATAACTTAAAATGATTAAACTGGGTACTCAAGGATTAAAATATAGTAATTCATAAAGTGGCAGTCTACATTAATGGCTTTGTATTACTACGAATATTTAATAAAAGGGTTGCATGTACAATAAAGTCTTGGGATATAGTTTATTAATAAGGCCTAGAATGCAATTATATTTGAAAGCTTGAAAATGTGTTAAAAACACAAGAGCTTGTTTAGACCCCCAATTAAATATTACAACTAGATTGCTTTTACTCTAACTTATCTAAGTGCGGAAACAAGAGTAAATGAAGTGCAATTAACCAATACTACTCTAGTGCATAAACATGAACAACAAACAATAAAATCCCACAAAATACAAGAAAAAAATTAAAGCAATTACAACACTTTTTGTCATAGAATAAAGCCAATATAAAATATAGTTGTAAATCACAACTTTACAGTCTCCCCCTTTGGCTATTCCATGACAAAACACCCTATAACAGACTCTAGACTTAAACATGAGTTTGGAAACAATGGCAAAACTCACTCATACCTAAATCTAGATGCTGTGAAGCACTTAAAACATATATACCTGTAACTTGAAACACTTGCAGAAAACACATTAGACCCTCAAGGTAAAGCAAGTAATGAAATGACAAGTATAATGTAACAAGTAAATTGTGATCAAGTAAACATGATGTGAAACATGTGAGCAACTTGATCATATACCTAACAGTCATATGGAAATGACCACAATGATCATACAGCAAAGAAAATAATCATCCGAACATACAATCAATAAAGCACACTAACAAGGATATATGCACGTCCAACACATAACACGATGCGATAAGAGCAACAAAGCATAGATACTAAATGTAACTCAAAGCACTATAAAGCAATGAGAAAACAAGCATAAAGTAATAAAAAAACAAAACAAGGTTTTCTCATAAAAAGATGTCTTCTCCCCCTTGGTATATGCATCTCCCCTATGGCTTTCTCCCCCTAAAAATGTGCACGATGTAGAATTTCTCCCCTTAAGAATGTGCGCATGAGTCATATCGAAATGATGAAACATTTCGGTATACTCTCTAGTATACTCTCCCCGTTTTTATCACGAATAGACAAATGAGTCAAGAGGAAGGAGGGAAAGAAAAAGACTTAACTAGCATGAGTGAATGCAAAACATGTCAAGTGTTAGAGTGTGTGCAGCAAAGGTGCATCTAGTGTACATGTGAGATACATGACCAATGCATGAAAAAGCACTTACAGGGCAAAGTGTATAAAACATACAACCAATGATCAAAATATGATAAACATGAATAATTATGGATATCCCCAAATTTTGGTACTCATTGGAGTCCAAAACAACAAGAAAACGCCATTTGGGCATTTTATCAAATACTTAGAGTGCACACACTACACATGTATATTAAATTGTGCATGAACATATGAAAATCTTGCCTAAATACATGTTATATTTGCCACAAAGGGCCAACATCCAAAGCAAATGATCATTTGAAACAAAACCCAATAAAAAATATTGACAAAAATTAAGTTTTTCAACTCCCATTTGAGAAAATCCCAACTATGAACATAAAACCCCCAAAAACATAATCTAAGGATCAAAATTGATGAAAAGAGTTAAAGATTACCTTATAGATGTTTATGGAATGTAAAACACTTGAAATTAGTTGGGTTTTGATGTAGAAATATTAAAACAGGGGTTTGGGAGAAGATGGGAGAAGTTTAGAACAAATATCCCATGAAATGCCCTTTAAAAAGCTGATCTGAAAAATTTTTGCTGGTATCTCACTGGTTAGCTTCCTAAGAAAATTTCGTTGGTATTTTTCACTGGTAAGATTTACTCGTGAAACAGTTGTGAAACTCTCTATCCAAAGTTGAAAAACTTGAGAATTGGACCATTTAACTCCTAGTTGAGCTTACACATATGAAATAAGTCACGAAAACACCCAGAAAACATGTTTTTCACACAAAAGCAACTTGAAAAACTTTGAAAAATATGGGTGATAAAAATCACTTCCAAAAGAAAAAAAAAAAAACAAAAAACAAAAATCTTTTTGGTTTGATCCATATAAGGTTGAGCACACACACATCACATTTGAACATGTACAATCACACAAATGAAATAAACATTCATTGAATATTAGACTTGTGTGTTGTGTGTGTGTATCAAATGTAGAATAGTCCTTAGTCTAGAATGAAGCTTCAATAATCAATTCAATCAAGTCATACACAACTAGTGCTAAGTCAAGAGGTCTATCTCAATTATAGAAATGAACATATATGACCTCCCACAAAAAATAATTACATATCTTTGAAACTTTTCATTTGGCTTCTTTTCAATTCATAACATTTGATCATTTTTGAACAATACATTTCATTTTGAGATCGGTGCTTGAAATTTTTTATATTTCAATATTGAGAATAAGTCTTTGGCTGTTTGAGCACCATACATTTCAATATAAGTCACTTTCCTTTTTTCCTAGTCAAATACTAGTATGTGCAACGACTTTTGCAGCTCATTATCTCTTTTTATTTTAAGATTTACATTTGTTGAGCTCTTTAAGCAAAAACAAAAAAAAATGTGGGAAGATATATAGGCACAAGTCCATGCATGTATCAAAACTAACAAGACTATTGACCAATCATTCATGACAAGCTTGAAGATCGATTTACAACAATCACACATAGATTTCAAGATTTTTCCACAAAGTATATGTGTATACATAGCAAGCTAAACTCGTAAATGCACTACGCCGTTAGTACGAAGGTATTAGGCCAAACTCACATGTGATATGTGCTTAAACATATACGATCAAACTTTTTGATTTTTTCACTTTTTATGTGTTTTTGAATTTTTTACACACACGAAACAAAGACATAAAAGTAAGATCAAATGCAAAAACAACAAAAACAATGCATATAAAGAGATGCATGATTGACAAATGCATGACAATGAAGCATCTAATGCATAAAGGGTTCAACAAAAGAATGAAAAAATGAGATCAAGGACCAAACGAGCAAAAGCTCAACCATAGGAACCCTTCCTCATCCAAACGGAATGAGTGTCTCAAGAGAAGTGAGACGAGTGTTGGAAGAATGAGAACCGAAGATGCACATAGACAAGGAGGTAAGAACATCAAAAACTTTCTTCAACAATTTACCATTTTCCTCCAAAACCGGTTTAGCTTTTATAGCACAACTTTCAAAAATCTCAAGTTTCTCTTTTCTTTTGATTCTTTTAAGAGCTTGAAACTTAGAGCAATGAGGTCTAAGATGACCAAAGGCACCATAATGGTGACAAATAATGTGTTTAGGTCCACTGGGCTTTTTGGGAAGGAATCTAGCAACATGAGTTTGTCCTCTCTTTAACTTTGGACATTGAGGTCTTATATGACCAATCACACTGCAACAAGTAGGAACAAACTTAGATCCACTCAATTCCCTAGGATGGGACCTAAATAAAGGCTTAAGCTTAAGAGTCTTTCTCTCCACTTTTTGGTTTCTTTTGCGTGGAGGAATGTACACCGATTTGTCTTTAGAGGTAGAACTCATAATAGGCACAAAATTAGGTACCACAACATGATTGCAACAAATATTTTCATCATTTTTAGCGATAGGTTCAGCAATCAAACACTTGGCATGCATCTTAAGAGATTCATTTTCACATTTTAGCTCATCAACAAGTTTGTTAGACAAAACAAGTTTAGCATCCAAGTCCATATTCAAACATTCAAACTCTTTCAACTTTTCACAAGAATTTTCAGCAAGTTTCTTATACTTTTCAACCAATCTATTGGATTCATTGAGCTTAGCAATCAAATAATCCTTTTCACTAGTGAGCTTGCCCAAATTCTCATGAAACTTCTTAAACTTTTTCTTCAAGAGTTTGACATTTGGAATATCAACAACAACACCCATAGATTCATGTAACATGTCATCACAATTTTGAGGATTAACACTCATAGAGGCATTTTCACAAACACATGGCATGTTACAATCAACAATATCCATAGAAGTATACAAAGCATTATCTATGGCAATACACACAAGGGGTTAAGGATCACACTTAGGTAATGAAACCAAAACAAGTGTACCCGCTCTAATACCAATTGAAAGCTCAAAAATGTGTTAAAAACACAAGAGCTTGTTTAGACCCCCAATTAAATATTACAGCTAGATTGTTTTTACTCTAACTTATCTAAGTGTGGAAACAAGAGTAAATGAAGCGCAATTAACCGATACTACTCTATTGCATAAACATGAATAACAAACAATAAAATCTCACAAAATACAAGGAACAAAATTAAAGCAATTACAACACATTTTGTCATTGAATAAAGCCAATATAAAATATAGTTGTAAATCACAACTTTACAATATTTATATAGTGGTATTAAATATAATTAATTGTAACTTTGGACTTGTCAAGAGTTGATAGAAAAGTCCAAGGCCCATTGGAGCTAGAGTCTTATTTGTTCCCTTTTGGTCCCACTCCAAGCCACATACTAAAGCCCATTTGGAAATGCCCAAAAGGCTAGCCCAGTTAGATAATCAGTTATAAGGAGAGAAACAAACAGAATTTTAGTAAGAACATGAAATGGTTTGTACGTAAGGGTTGGACACTCTCTCATTCTCTCTTGAACAAATTCATAGAAACTAATTGAGAGATCACGCTTCTTGAGGACAAGTGGAATTGAAGTGAAGATTACAAGTGTTCTCAAGAAATTCTGATCTTTGGTTTTCAAATTCTCCACACCAATGTACAATCTCTTGTTCTTGAATTCTGAAATTTACATAATACATGTTATCAATTGCAAATGAAGTAGATCCGTTAATTTTTTCACTACATATGTTTTGTATGTAATAGAAACATGTATTTTTCCAACAAATGGTATCAAAGCCAGGTTTTCAATTTTGAATATGTATAACATGTTTTGTGATTTTTGGAATTAAAGATAATATTTTCATGATGTTAGAAGATTATATATTTAATTTTCTGCGTGGTCGTTGAAACTATGGTTTGATGAAAACTGATATTGATGTAATGATGTTGTTTAAATTTGAATTTAAGTATGTTGAATTGAACTTTAAGGCTATAAAATCAATGTAATTCATTTTTGATATCAAATTCTATCTATTATGTTCATATGGTGATTGTTTGTTCATGAAAACTGTTGAAAACTCTCTACATCCGCCCTTTAAAAAACTGAAAAACACGCGTTTTTTGCGGGTTACCTTCTCGCGAAGTTACTCACGAAAAATGCCTCTAAAGTACGAAACTTTTCGCAAGTAAGCTTTACTCGCAAAACAGTCGCGAGACAGTCGCGAAAGTTTCTGTCTGAATTTTGTGTTTTCACTATTTTGCCTTAACCCATTTTCGTGGGAAGAGCTTGGTCGCAAGATTCTAACAAAAATGCCTTTGAAGATTTTTTCATATGTATAAAGGGCAAGGCTGTATGTGATTAGATTACACATGTTTACAAATTAAAAACCTTTCTTTTAAAACATCTAGTGGGAGAGAGATATAAGGGTTGGATCTCACAGCCTCCATTGTTGGTTTATAGTAGTATGATTAAGCACCTTGCCTTGGCATATATGCCTTGCTCCCTTTGGAGGGTGTTTAATTCATGGTACTACAAAGTAAATTTCTTATTGATGTATGATATGTGTTTTTACATTAAGAATGACCACGCTACCATGTAGTTACTTAATGACTCACATAGAATTCAGGCAATGGTGTACACTAGACTAAGTTTAATGTTAACCTCCCTTCAGAGCTACGTCATTATTACTTAGAGGCTAAAGGAAATACAACATGTTATTAGTGTTTGATAAGAGTTATCATGATAGCACTAATAATGAGAATAGTTCTCAATCAATCACAGTGTTTATAATTTACTTACTTCCAAGGAATTTTAAACATGGGATTGGGTTGTCGTTGCATATATTATATTATGGTTTTATTAAGGTTCCATACTATATGTTTATATGCTAAATTGATAATGTCCATTTTACTTATTATATTTATGTTTATTATTTTCAAATTTGATCATGGCATCATTTAGCCTACTTGTCACTATTCTTAATCAAAACAAACTGACTGGATCCAACTATGTTGACTAGAAAAGAAATTTGGACATTGTTCTTACTGCTGAACAGCATAAATATGTGCTTACTCAACCATGTCCTAGCTTTCCTTCATTAGATGCTCTTCTAAAGGAAAAATGACAATATGATCGTTGGCAGAAATCTAATGAGATTGCCAAGTGCTACATCCTAGCATCTATCTCAAATGTTCTACAGCATCAAATGCAGGATGTAGAATTAGTTTCGGACATAATGCTAAGTCAGAAGGAGATGTTTGGTGAGCAAGCTATTCTGCAAGGTAAGAAACTATGAGGCAAATTTATAATACCAAAATGGCTGAAGGCACTTCAGTGAGGGAGCATTGTCTTACAATGATCTCTAATCTGAATACACTAGAAGTTTTAGGTGCCGATATTGATGGAGAATCCCAAGTGGATGTGATACTTCAGTCACTACCAGAATCATTCAAGAAATTCAAACTTAATTATAATATGAACAAAAAGATTTATTCATTGTCTGAATTAATGAATGAGTTGATAGCAGTGGAAGGCATCCTTGGTACTTCTAGTGTTAAAGCCAATATGGGTGAAGCTTCTACTTCTCAACCTAAGTCAAAAGACAAGGGTAAAAAGAAGAAGAAGAAGGACTTCACCAAGTAAGATGGTAAACAAATTGCCTTAGGGGTTGCTGACAAAGGAAAGAAGATCAAAGGAAAGTGTTTTCATTGTGGTGAGAAAGGACATTGGAAGAGGAATTGTCCAAAATTCAGGGCTACCAATAATAAGGGTATGCAAAGTTCATTCCTCCTTGAAATATGTTTAGTACAAAATCCTACAGATTTCTAGTGTGTGGATTCAGGTTGTACTAATCATATTTGCATTTTTTTGCAGGGGTTCTAGGAGACGAGAAAGCTTAATGAAGGGGAATTGTTTCTTACTTTGGCTGATGGGATCAGGATTCCGGTTGTAGCTGTTAGAGTATTTAATTTATGCTTTAAGTCTAGGGTTTTAATATTGGAAGACTGTTTGTATGTACCTAATATTTGTAGGAATTTAATTTCTGCAACTTATTTAGGTAAACATGGATATTGTGTTATCTTGAAAAACAATGTTGTAATAAAGAAAGGTAAAATGTTTATCTGTTCTAGCAATATTGTGGATGGTCTTTATATTTTAACTCCTGATAAGCATGAATTATATAATTCTAAATTAGATAATGACTCTCATGTAAAATCATTAAAAAGAAAGTTTCCTTCTACTAATGATGCATATCTTTGGCACTTACATTTGGGTCATATTAATCCAAACAGAATTCAAAGACTGATCAAAGATGGACTCTTAGAGCCATTGGACTTTGATGAATTTCCAGTTTGTGAATCTTGTTTGGAAGGTAAAATGACCAAACGACCTTTTAATGCAAAAGGTAGAAGAGCCCAAGAGTTGCTTGCATTAGTTCATACGGATGTATGTGGTCCTATGTCAACCCAAGCAAAAGGAGGTTATCAGTACTTAATCACTTTTACCGATGACTACTCAAGATATGGTTATGTGTACCTAATGAAACAGAAGTCCGAAGCCTTTGAAAAGTTCAAGGAGTTTAGGGCTAAAGTTGAGAATCAATTGGGTAAACACATAAAGGCCATTGATCTGATTGTAGTGGCGAATACCTTCTTGGGGATTTTAAGGATTACTTAACTGAAAATTAGATTGTATCCCAATTGACTACACCTATAACTCCCCAATAGAATGGTGTAGCAGAAAGAAGGAATAGGACTCTTTTAGAAATGGTTAGGTCCATGATGAGTTACACAACTTTACCGAGTATGCCTTAAATACAACAATACATCTTTTAAACTTAGTTCCATCAAAATCTGTTCCCAAAATACCCATGGAATTGTGGAGTGGGCGTAAGCCTAGTATGAAATATCTCCACATTTGGGGATGTCCAGCACGTGTTAAAAGGGAAGCTTGATAAATTGAAACCAAAATCAAAAGCGTGTTTGCTTGTAGGTTATCCAAAATAAACTAGCGGTTATTTATTCTATAGTCATAAAGATAACAAAGTTTTTGTTAGTACAAATGCTAAATTCTTGGAAAATGACTATATGAATAATTTTACTCCTAGAAGTAGAGTTGTGTTGGCTGAAATGAATGAACTTGTAATTGAACAACCAATGAATGAAACTAGGGATGATATGGTTGTATTGGATACACCACAAGATACTACTCATGATATGTCTAGTACACAGGTGCCTCGTCGTAGTGGGAGGAATGTTAGCCCTCCTATAAGATTTATAGGTCTGGGTGAAACTTATGAAGCTATCTCAGAAGAGGCCAAAATTGATCCTTACACTTATAAAGAGGCAATGAATGATATAGATGCACATCATTGGGTCAAAGTTATGAAATCTGAATTAGATTCTATGTATTCTAATCATGTTTGGGATCTTGTAAAGGTGCCTAATGGCATTAAACCTGTTGGTTGCAAATGGGTTTACAAGTGGAAGAGAGGGATAGATGGAAAGGTTAAAACCTTTAAAACAAGGCTAGTGGCGAAAGGGCATACACAAAAAGAAGGTATTGAATATGAAGAAACCTTTTCACCAGTAGCAATGCTTAAATCTATCAGAATTCTCTTATCCATTGCTGCTCATTATGATTATGAGATTTGGAAAATGGATATCAAGACTACTTTTCTAAATGGCAATCTTGAAGAAGCAATCTATATGATGCAACCGGAAGGTTTCATAGCAAAGAACCAAGAGCATATGGTATGCAAGTTGAAAAGGTCAATTTATGGACTTAAGCAAGCATCTAGGTCATGGAACATCATATTTGATCAAGCAATCAAGTCATTTGGTTTTGAACAAAATCATGATGAACCATGTGTGTACAAAAGAAATAGAGATAAAGTAGTAATGTTCCTAGTGCTTTATGTTGATGATATTCTACTCATTGAAAATGATGTAGGGGTAATGTCATCGGTAGGTTTGGTTGTCAAGCCAATTTGATATGAAGGACTTGGGTGAGACTAGCTTTATTCTAGGGATCAAGCTTTGGCGAGATCGCAAGAACAAGATGTTAGGCTTATCACAAGCTAAGTATATAGATAAGGTTCTAGAATAGTTTAGCATGCAAAACTCCAAGAAAGGATTACTTCCTTTCAGACATGGAGTTCCTCTGTCTGATGACCAAAGGCCTAAGACTCAAGTGTAAGAAAATATGATGAGACAAATTCCTTATGCTTCTGCAGTGGGAAGTCTCATGTATACCATGCTTTGTACTAGACTAGATATATGTTATTCAGTTGGCATGGCCAGCCGATATCAATTAAATCCAGGACTAAAACATTGGCAAGTTGTAAAGCATATTCTCAAGTATCTACAGAGAACGAGAAATTGTATGCTTGTTTACCAGTGTGAGGATTTGATTCCTATTGGCTATACAGATTCAGATTTTCAATCTGATCTTGATTTCAGAAAGTCTACTTCAAGTTGTGTATTCACCTTGGGAGGTGGAGCCATAAGTTGGAGGAGTTTCAAGCAATCTTGTATTGTGGACTCCACCATGGAAGCTAAATATGTTGCTGCTTGTGAGGCAGCAAAGGAAGTTGTTTGGCTCAAGAAATTCCTTTATGATCTTGGTGTTGTGAGAATGAAGTAAGTTCCCATCACATTGTTTTGCGACAATAATGGAGCGGTTGCACAATCCAAAGATCCAAGGAATCATAAGAAGGGAAAACACATTGAGAGAAAGTACCACATCATTCGAGACACTGTTGCTCGTGGAGATGTAATAGTAGAAAAGATAGAAAGTGCAAATAATCTAGTAAATCCCTTTACCAAAGCCTTGTCTCAAAGGACTTTCGAGTCACATTTAGACAGAATGGGAGTTAGATTAGTGCACAATAGTCTTTAGAGCAAGTGGGAGATTGTTAGGATTAATGCTCTTAAATCCTATTATATGATACTATGTATGATATTATGTATGACATTATATATGACATTATGTATGACCTAATGTTGTAATTAATAAAGTTGTTTTATTATTATCGAAACTAATGGTAACATGAATATTTGGACATTATCATATCGTCCATGAGATGCATAGTATGTGATTTATGTGATTTAGTCAAAGAAGATATAAGTCATAAGTTCTTTGTAAACTCAGAATTTTAGTTCATATTCGGTGATGAAATTGGGCAGTTCATCTGCGAAGACTATAACATATCAACTAAGATGGTTTGTCTTGATCATGGAAATGGAGACTTCTCGTTGATATGTTGATATGTTTTTAAAGTTAAGACATATTAAACTGGACCTTTATGAGATTTATTATTTTTCTAATGACTGTCAAATGAATAATAAATCTCATGACTTCTATTTACATGAACTCTTAATCCTGAGAGGATAATGGACTTGATCATGAAGTGTAGATTTCTTTGATATATCAGGAGTGAGATCTAAAGATACCATCAAAACCTCAGTATGTTGGGTAGCTACATTTAGTGTTGATGGAACATATATTCTCAAGATGGAATTCATAGTCTCTTAACGGAGATATAAAATATTCCCTTGAGATAAGTATAATGGATTCGGTTATTCAAAGAGTTAGGCCTAACCACTTTAGTAAGAAATTACTAAAGTATATATTTATGAAATTGGATTTCATAAATATATGATGAATAACTTAAAATGATTAAACCGGGTACTCAATGATTAAAATGTAGTAATTCACAAAGTGGCAATCTACATTAATGACTTTGTATTAATACGAATATTTAATGAAGGAGTTCAATGTACAATAAAGTCTTGGGATATAATTTATTAATAAGACCTAGAGTGCAATTATATTTATATAGTGGTATTAAATATAATTAATTGTAACTTTGGACTTATCAAGAGTTGATAGAAAAGCCCAAGGCCCATAGGAGCTAGAGTCTTATTTATTCCCTTTTGGTCCCACTCCAAGCCACATACTAAAGCCCAATTGGAAAGGCCGAAAAAGCTAGCCCAATTAGATAATTAGTTATAAGGAGAGAAACATACAGAATTTTAGTAAGAACGTGAAATAGTTTGTACATAAGGGTTGGACACTCTCTCATTCTCTCTTGAACAAATTCATAAAAACTGATTAAGAGACCACACTTCTTAAGCACAAGTGAAATTGGAGTGAAGATTAAAAGTGTTTTCAAGAACTTCTGATCTTTGGTTTTGAAATTACCCACACCAAGGTACACTCTCTTGTTCTTGAATTCTGAAATTTAATGAATGTTCAATTTAGTGTGTAAAACACCTTGAGCGTTTAGACCCCAAATTACAAATTACCAATTCAAGCTTATTATCAAACAATATATGTGCGGAATATGAAAATAAGCTACAACAGAATTGATAAAACAATCTAAATCAAATAAAATCACAACCACAGCAAAAATTAAATGGCAAAGATTAAGGAAAGAGAGATGCAAAAACAAAGACAACACATCGATGTGTTATAGAAGAGGAAACTGAAGTCCTCGGTGTAAAACCTCTCCGCCACCCTCCAAGTGGTCAATAATCCACTAGAGAATCAAGTTGGGATACATGAATAGCAGAAGACCCTCCAAGCCTAATTTACCCAGTGTACCTAAGTCCTCTAAGCTTCTTGCTCCAACAAGGTTACGTCGAACCTTTATCTTCTTTAGCTTACCGGATCCCGCTATAGCCCATAGCATCAACGAATATCAATTGATCCCTTCTTAACTACTTACCAAGCACCAAATAACCTTCTCACAGATGTGGGTATGGTGAGAAAAGGATTTGGCTAATGTACCTCTCAAGGATGTAACAATGGAGAAGGTGAGAGTAAAGGAATTTGAAGAAACAAGGATGAAGATTGTGGATGAGTCAATCTTGTTTTTCTCTAAGGTTTCTCTCTCAAAATTCTCTCTCGAAGCTCTCTACAATACGTGGGTATAATGGGTATTTATACTTGTGTGTGTTTGGAATGTGAAAGGTCTGTTTTTCCCAAACAGAGTGGTTTGACAACTTGGCCTCGCGACTTGACTGAGTCGCGAGTCTGAGTTGCGAGCTAACTACCTGGCTAGAGTTTTGTCCTGTGGTGCTCCAGCTAGCGTGACTCTTCAGCTCCTCTGCATGCTTCACACGTGTGCCTCCTTTGGCGACTTGCCAGCTGCGAGCCAGTTGCGAGATCCAGTCACGAGGCCCTGTTAAGTGCACACTCTTGAGCTGTTCTTCACACTCTCTCACACACTACCCTTACTTGATTCTCACATAAATACAGGGTTTCTAAATGTTGAATTACAAGCAAATTTGGCACGGAATAAACCAACAAAATGGTTGATTAAATTCAACCTTACAATCTCCCTCTTTGACTATTCCGTGACAAAACCCTAAAACAAACTCTAAACTTAACATGTGAGTTGGGAATAGTTGAACAAAACTCACTCACACCTAACTCTAGAATCTGTGTAACTCTTGAACCATAAGAACAAGTATCTCCTGAAAAATAACAACACAGTATGATCATTGTATGTAGAAAACTTGTAATGCATATGGAGCAAGCACAATGCGATCAAGCAATATAGATTAAAGAAATAAAGTATGGCATGACCAAAAATGAACAATCACTATAAATAGTGACCACAATGCTCATTCACACAAGGAATGAACATTTGGACACGCAAGCTAATAAGCTCAATGCAAAGTATCATTTGCATGTCCAACACTCAACCAATACAACAACACAAGGTAATTGTATTAAGGATATAGAAATGCATAACATTAACAACAAGTACTAAGCTACACAGCATAGGTACAAAAAAAACATAAAGTAAAGATACACAAAATAAGTCCTGATATATGATAAAATAAAGCAACATAATCATACTTTTCAACATCAATGCTCCCCCTTTGATCAAGCCACTTTCTCCCCCTATCATCATCATCTCCCCCTTTTTGTTTTGGAATAGCTAGTCCTCGCTTTCCTCTAGCTTCCTTTGAATTTGGTCCAATTGGGTTTGGAGAGAAGTGAACTTTGTATCACAATAGATGGTGTGATAGTGCATGAAAGAGGTGAGTCCGGAGATCTTAGTGCTTATTTCGTGGATGGATGCCAAAATGTTGTTGAATGTTCAAATAGCGTGTAAAACACTATGAACGTTTAGACCCCGAATTTACTAATCACCAATACAAGTTTAATATCAAACAATGAATGTGCGGAAAATGAATAAGCTTATACCAAAATTGATAAACAATCTAAATCAAATAAAACCACATCCACAGTAGAAATTAAATGGCAAAGATTAAGGGAAGAGAGATGCAAACACAAGGACAACACAACGATGTGTTATCGAAGAGAAAACCGAAGCCCTCAGAATAAAACCTCTCCGCCGCCCTCCAAGCGGTAAAAAATACACTAAAGAATGAAGTTGGGATACATGAACAGCAGAAGACCCTCCAAGCCTAATCTACCCAGTGTACCTAAGCCCTCTAAGCTTCTTGCTCCAACGAGGTTGCGTCGAACCTTTGTCTTCTTTAGCTTACCGGATTCCGCTATAGCCCATAGCATCAACCAATTTGAATTGGTCCCTTTCTAATTGTGTCCCAAGTACCAAATAGCCTTCTCATAGATATAGATATGGTGAGAAAAAGATTTGGGTAAGAACCTCTCAAGGATGTAACAATGGAGAATGTGAGAGTAGAGGAATTTGAAGAGTCTCTATGTAAAGATTGTGGATGAGTCAATCTTGTTTTTCTCTAGGGTTTCTCTCTCAAAATTCTCTCTGGAAGCTCTCTACATTTTGTGGGTATAAGGGATATTTATACTAGGGTGAGAGTGGAATGCGAAGAGTCAGGTTTTTCAAAACAGAGCTGGCTAGCGGCCTGGCCTCACGACTTGACTGAGTCGCGAGTTCAAGTCATGAGCTAACAGAACGGCCAGGCTAGACTTTTTGTCCTGTAGTGCTCCAGTTGGCGTGACTGTTCATCTTCTCTAAACGTTTCACTCGTGTGCTGTAGTTGGCGGCTTGCCAGTCGCGAGTTACCCGTGAGTCTCAGCCGCGAGTCTCTACATCCTTGCACAATCTTGAGCATTTCTTCACACTCTCTCACTCACTACCCTTACATGATTCCCACCTAAATACAGGGTTACTAATTGATAAATTACAAGCAAATTTGGCACGGAATAAAGCCAACAAGATGGTTGATTAAATTTAACCTTACAGTTGTCTAATTTCTCATCATTGAAGGAGGAGCTGGAGCAAGAACCACTATGAGATGCTGAAGTCTCTATCTTGATTCCCTTCCAACTATTTTCAATACTAGCATTGAGTGTACGAATGTTGATTGGACTTGGCTTCGTGTAGGGAGACTCATCATTTGATGGATGAATGCCTTTGAGTTTCAATATCCTTGAAACGAAGCAGCAAAAAAGAATGTAGGTCCTTCAGTCAGTTCTTGCAACAACTTTGCGCAAAATATGAAAGATATAAGTGTAAATGTTGATCTCTTCATCAGTAATCAGATCATGAAGGAATAAAGCTCACCCAAGATTCATGTATCTGGTGCTGGATAGAGGATACAAATTATTGAAGATGATTATTGTAAGCACCCTTAGTTTTGGAGATAGGGAGGAAACACTGATTGATTTCCCAGTTTGTGAGAATTCCAAGTTTCTTCCAAGAGCGTCCCTAAGTAAATCCTTATTCGGACTCAAATCGTCATATATTGGTGGATTAGTAAACATTGGCTGGTTGATGTGTAGGATTTCTGCCAGATAAGTAGAAGTTACTGAGAAAATCTTCATCTAACCCAACATTTGAGCTTCTCCCCCTCAACAATGGCATTAGCATAGAACTCTTTATTACAAGAGCGTCCCTAAGTAAATCCTTATTCGGACTCAAATCGTCATATACAGGTGGATTAGTAAACATTGGCCGGTTGATGTGTAGGATTTCTGCCAGATAAATGGGAGTTACTGAGAAAATCCTTCCTCTAACCCAGTATTTAAGCTCCTCCCCCTCAACAATGGAATTAGCATAGAACTCTTTCTTCCAAGAACGTCCCTAAGCAAATCCTTATTCGGACTCAAATCGTCATATACCGGTGGATTAGTAAACATTGGCTTGTGTAGGATTTCTGCCATATAAGTGGGAGTTACTGAGAAAATCCTTCCTCTAACCCAGCATTTGAGCTCCTCCCCCTCAACAATGGCATTAGCATAGAACTCTTTCACCAAATTCTCGTATGCATCATCAAGGTTGGAGAGAAGGAAATTCCAATCCTTGGTGGCAAACCATATAGGGAATTTGGTGTCCAGGAGAGACGGCTGGTCAACAACCATTTCAACCAACAAAGAGACGCCTCTAAAGTATTTCACATAGGTTTGAAAAGCAGCATAATATCTAAACTTGTGAGCATCAAACACTCCTGTTGGGTATCAGGTCTTCTTTGGCTTTGGAGAAAATCATCAACATCAATCACGGGCTCTTTCCCTTTGCTGCTGCCTCCTTTTACAGCAAATCTTTTGAATGGAGACATTTTCAAACTGCATCATGTTACACCAAAGAGCAACAGAGACCACACAAGACAACAAACTTTATTAGCACAGAGTTAGCCCCAAAAAAGGAATATTGTGGAAAACCCTAAAATCATGAGATTAAGGTCACAATCATATCACAGAATGTGTGTGTGCTACAAATAACACATTGGACAGCCAAAGACAGAGTGTAATACCACATATCCAACACAACCCACACAACAATCTTGTCAAAGCATCAAATACCCATATTCGAGCATCATAATCACAGAGATTATCAAAAACACCCAATCCAAGAGATCTTAGGCAAGAAATGTGAAATACAATGAGAAAGAAACGGAACCCATACCTTTTCTTGAAGATTGGTGAATAAGTGAGGAAGAATATGGAGAGTTTGTGTGTGAACACAGTGATTTTGAAAGAGAGGAAGACGAAAAAGGAGATGAATAGTCACAAGATGTGAGGGAAAAATGAAAAGTTTTTGAAACCAGTTCTGAAAAAGACCTTCATTGTGCAAAAACACGCGATTTTCACGATTGAACCAAGTCGCCAGGACAAGTCACCAAACACCTTAGAGACAAAATTTTGAAAAATTTGTCAAGTATTTTTCGCAACTGGAAGGTCCACCCGTGAGTAAGTCGCGAAGGGAGCCGCAAAAATTTCTGTATAACCTTGCGACTGGAGCTTCCACTCGCGAACAACTCGCCAAATTGAGTCGCGAGAATTGTAAAAACCAAGAATTTTTGAAAATTTTCTAAATCTTTGCGACTGGGACATTGACCCGCCAGTGAGTAGCGAAAACCTTCTGTGTAAGCTTGCGACTGGGGGCATGCGACTAGATTAACCTGCGACCAAGTCGCCCACAACAAGGCAACACAGTTTTTGAAATTTTTTTATATTTTTGCAAAAAAAAAAAAAAAAAAGACTTTCGAAAAACAAGTAAAACACTCAAAAATCTTTTTGTGTTTGATCAACAAAAATTGAGTATGTGAAACACATTTAATCAAGTACAATCACACAAATGAATATGGCATTCACTGAACATAGACATGTGTGATGTGTGTGAGTACCAAAGATGAGATAGTCCTTAGTCCAATGTGAAGTTTCAATGATCAATTCAACCAATGCATACACAATTAGCACTAGGAAAAGTGACCTATCTCAATTATAGAAATATGCATATATGACCTCCCACAAAACTTGATAACATAACATTGAAGCTTTTCATTTGGCTCCATATACATCATATCATTTGATCTTTTTGAATCATTACATCTCATTTTGAGATCGATGCCTGAAATTTTTGACATTTCAATTTGATGAGTAAGCCTTTGTCTTTTTGGGCATCATACATTTTTCACAAGAGTCGCTTTCCCTTTTTCCTAGTTAAATACTAGTATGTGCGAAGGCTTTTGCAGCTCATTATCTCTTTTCATTTTGAGATTTACATTTGTAGAGCTCTTTAAAAAAATAAAAGAGTGGGAAGATATATAGGCACAAGTCTATGCAAGTTTCAAGATCAACAAAACCATTGACTAATCATTCATGACAAGTTTGAAGATCTATTTACAATAGTCACATAGATTTCAAGATTTGTCCCACAATGATATGAGTGCATTGAGAACAAGCTACACCCGTAAATGCATAAAGCCATTAGTACAAAGGTACAAGGAAAACATGCTTGTGACAAAACACATTAATGTCGATCAAACTTTTTGGATTTTATACTTTTTATGTGTTTTTGGATTTTTGACATAAAGAAGAAAAGATTGACCAAAAAGAAATGTAAAGACAAACAAAGCAATTAACAACCAAAACAGAACATGCTATACAAATAGCCAACAAAGTAGTGTGTGCCCTACAATAAAGAAATCAAATCAGTATAAAGAGGTAAAGTACACAGCACACATGAGATTCAAGGAATTGTACCAACACCAATGGTCTTACGGAGTGATTCAAACCGTGGACCATCGAGAGGCTTGGTGAAGATGTTAGCCTTTTGATTGTTTGTATGTATGAATTCAAGACATACAACTTTATCTTCTACCAAATCCCTGATGAAGTGGTAACGTATCTCTATGTGTTTTGACTTTGAATGCTGAACTGGATTCTTAGAGAGGTTTATAGCACTGGTGTTATCACAAAAAACACACATTGTATCTTGAGGAATCCAGTAGTCATGAAGTAGCTTTTTCATCCAAAGGAGTTGTGTGCAGCAACTTCTAGCAGCTATGTACTTTGCTTCAGCCGTAGAAAGAGACATGGAATTTTGTTTCTTGCTCATCCAAGAGATAAGGTTGTTTCCAAGATAGAAGCAACCACCTGAAGTACTCTTTCGATCATCCACACTTCTAGCCCAATCTGCATTTGAATAACCTGCAAGGCAAGCATTAGAGTCCTTTGAATACCAAAAGCCATAATCCAGAGTTCCATTGACATAATGTATGATTCGTTTCACCGCAGTCAGGTGGGATTCCTTCGGAGCAGTTTGATATCATGCACAAACACCCACGCTAAAAGCAATATCCAGTCTACTGGCAGTAAGATAAAGTAAACTCCCAATGATACTTCTATACAAGGTTGGACTCACTTCTACCCCGGAAGAATCAACATTAAGCTTTGTAGATGAACTCATAGGAGTTGAGGCATGCTTTATGGAATCTAATCCAAACTTTTTCACAATATTTCTTGCATATTTATCTTGTGAAATGAATATGCCTTACTTCTTTTGTTTGACTTGAAGACCCAAGAAAAATGTAAGCTCCCCTACCATACTCATCTCAAATTCTTTCTTCATCTCCTCGGAGAACTCTATAGCTCGAGCATCAATGGTAGCTCCAAATACTATGTCATCAACATATACTTGAGCTACAAGAAGGTAATCCCCATCATTCTTGACTAATAAAGTTCGGTCGGTATACCCTCTTTTGAATCCTCTATCTAGGAGGTAATGAGTAAGTCGATCATACCAAGCTCTAGGAGCTTGTTTCAAGCCATAAAGAGCTTTCTTCAATCTCAGCACATGGTTCGAGAAGTGAGGATCTTTGAAGCCTTTGGGTTGTTCAACAAACACCTCTTCATTCAAGTAGCCATTTAGAAATGCACATTTCACATCCATTTGGTATAGTTTGAAGTTCATAGTGCATGCAATTGACATAAGAATGCGGATAGATTCAAGTCTTGCCACAAGAGTGAAGGATTCATCAAAATCTACTCCTTCTACTTGAGTGTATCCTTGAGCCACTAGCCGAGATTTATTCCGAATAATCTCTCCATCTTCATCGGTCTTGTTTTTTAAGATCCATTTGGTGCTGATGACATGAACATTTTCAGGCCTAGGAACAAGTTCCCATACATCATTTCTCATGAATTGATTCAGCTCTTCATGCATTGACTCAACCCAATTTTCATCTTGAAGAGCCTTTTCTACCTTTTTCGGCTCAAATTGGGCAAGGTAGCAATGGTATGTTACATGATTAGCCAAAATTATACCTTTATGAGGTGAAGACCTTCATCTAAAGACCCAATGATGTTGCTGTCCAGATGGTTTTTAATCACTCTTGATGATGGCTTCTTTGATGTGGACATTTTATCATTCCGGGAGATAGGAGGATGAACTTTCGGAGGAGTGAGAGGACTTAATGTTCTAGACATTGATCTTGTTTCTATTCTTGAGTTCATGGGAGTTGATTCCTTTTCCAGTGTAGGTCCTTCAACTTCAATATCAAGAGCTTCAACCTCAGCTGTGGGCTTTTTGGTGCTTGGCCCTTCTCTATCATCAACCATCTCTACCTTAGTGATAACATCATCAATTTCTACATTGATAGATTCCATTACCGTCTTTGTTCTCTTGTTGAAAACTCTATATGCCCTGCTAGTAGTAGTATACCCTTCATCACTTTTTGCATCAAATTTTCCAAGGTTCTCTTGATCATTTAGAATGTAACACTTGCTTCCAAACACTCGGAAGTACTTCACTTTCGGCTTCTTTCCATTCCAAATTTCATAAGCGGTCTTCTTTGTTCCCGCTCGGAAGAATATCCTATTACCAATGTGACATGAGGTGTTCATGGCTTCTCCCCAAAACTTTTGAGGAATTTTCTTGTTGAGTAGCATAACTCTTGCCATTTCTTGAATCACCCGATTTTTCCTCTCAACCACCCCATTTTGTTGAGGAGTTTTGGGGGCTGAAAATTCCTTTTTGATCCCATTCTTCTCACAATACGACTCAAATCTTGCATTTTCAAACTCCTTGCCATGATCACTCCTTATTTTGACAATCGAAACCCCTTTCTCATTTTGTAGTCTCTTGCATAGAATTTCCAATTTCTCACATGCTTCTGATTTTTCTCTAAGAAATTCCACCCAAGCGTATCTTGAGAAATCATCAACAATGACCATAATGTACCTCTTTCCTCCTAGACTTTCAGTTCTTGTAGGCCCCATTAAATCAACATGAAGGAGCTCTAAACAACGAGAGGTAGCAATCACATTCACATTGGGATGACTTGTCTTTCTTTGCTTTCCCATTTGGCATGCACCACAAATTGTCTTCTCAACCTTTCCAAACTTTGGAAGCCCTTCAACAACTTCAAGTTTAGATACTTAGCTACTTGTTTAAAATTTGCATGCCTAAATCTGTGATGCCAAAGTTCCAACATGTCAACACGAGCACTTCTACAGGAAATTGGTGCCATAGGAACTACTCCGTAGCAATTACCGGTAGTCTTATTTCCCTCCAAGACTTGAACCCCTTCTTAATCAATGATTATGCACACCTTTTTTGAGAATTGAACAAGGAAGTCTTCGTCACATATTTGAGTGATGCTTAAGAGATTTGCCTTCATCCCCTTGATGTATAAGACATCCTTTAATAAAGGTAATCTCTGTATCTCAATAGTCCTTTTGCCAAGAACTTGAGCATGGCTCCTATCGCCAAATGTCACATAGTCACCAGCCTTCTCTTTGAGTAACTTAAACAGTGATTTATCTCCTGTCATAAGACGAGAACAGCCGCTATCAAGATACCATAAACATGAATTAAATACCTTCAAAGAGGTGTGCACAAATAGGCAAGCATGGGACAAGCACTCTTGACCTTCAAACAGAAACTTATCTTCATTTTCCATGCTCTTGTTGGATTTAATTTTCTTCTTCAGATTATCAACCTTATCACACAATATTCTATTTCTTCTTTTATACTTCTTAATCAACGAATTAGACTCATAAAAACTATTGTGTAAGATGTGATTCTCGTTTTCAAAATATTTCAGCATGTGAACAAACATCCTAGCATGTTTCTTTGTTTTTAATAACTCTAGGAGTTCATTGTTAGAACACCCTTCAAACATACTCATAGAGTCATTATCACAAACATTTATACCCCAATTCAGCATTGCCTTTTCCATAGCTTCATCCATAGCTATGGGGTCTAGGATCGTACTTAGGTAATTAAACCACAGCAAGTGCACCCACTCTAATACCAATTGAATGTTCAATTTAGTGTGTAAAACACCTTGAATGTTTAGACCCCCAAATTACAAATTACCAATTTAAGCTTATTATCAAACAATGTATGTGCATAATATGAAAATAAGCTACAACAGAATTGATAAAACAATCTAAACCAAATAAAATCACAACCACAGCAGAAATTAAATGGCAAAGATTAAGGGAAGAGAGATGCAAAAACAAAGACAACATAACGATGTGTTATCGAACAGGAAACCAAAGTCTTCGGCATAAAACCTCTCTGCCGCCCTCCAAGCGATCAATAATCCACTAGAGAATCAAGTTAGGATATATGAATAACAGAAGACCCTCCAAGCCTAATCTACCCAGTGTACCTAAGCCCTCCAAGCTTCTTGCTCCAACAAGGTTACGCCGAACCTTTGTCTTCTCTAGCTTACCAGATCTCGCTATAGCTCATAGCATCAACCAATATCATTTGGTCCTTTCCTAACTGCTTCCCAAGCACCAAACAACATTCTCACAGATATGGGTATGGTCAGAAAAGGATTTGGCTAATATACCTCTCAAGGATGTAACAATAGAGAGGGTGAGAGTAGAGGAATTTAGAGAAACAAGGATGAAGATTATGGATGAGTCAATCTTGTTTTTCTCTAAGGTTTCTCTCTCAAAATTCTCTCTCGAAGCTCTCTACAATACGTGGGTATAAGAGGTATTTATACTGGTGTGTGTTTGGAATGCAAAAGGTCAATTTTTTCCAACACACAGTGGTTTGGCGACTTGGCCTGCAACTTGACTGAGTCGCGAGCTAACTGCTTAGCCAGATTGGAAATTTTGTTATGTAGTGCTCTAGCTGGCGTGACTCTTTAGCTCCTTCACATGCTTCACACGTGTGCCTCCTTTGGCGACTTGCCAACCGCGAGCTAGTCGCGAGATCCAGAAGCGAGGCCCTGCTGAGTGCACACTCTTGAGCTTTTCTTCACACTCTCTCACACACTACCCTTACATGATTCACACCTAAATACAGAGTTTCTAAATGTTGAATTACAAGCAAATTTGGCAAGGAATGAAGCCAACAAAATGGTTGATTAAATTCGACCTTACATTTACATAGTACATGTTATCAATTGCAAATGAAGTAGATCCGTTAATTTTTCCATTGCATATGTTTTGTATACAATACAAACATGTATTTTTCCAACATTGTAGTGATCCAGCTGTCCTCACTCTTCATCTTCCTGCATGTTTTACATATGTGCTTCATTTTGGCAAGTCACCACTCGCGAGTCCAGTCGCGAGTCACCTTCTTGTTGCACACTCTTGATCAAATAGTTTGAGTTAGTCGCGAGTCCAGTCGCAAGTCATGAGTCCAATAGGTGATGTTTCGACATTCATGCAGCAAGAAGAACCTATTATAGAGTCTACACAAGAAGAGAAATTTCAACAAGTGAGTGAAGATTTAGAGGATGCACTTGATGTGGAGGTTGATTCTGATGAAAGTGGTACTAAACCCTTCATGATCCATGAGGTCGACGAACATCTACAATTTGTTGAAGTCCAAAAGATTGATACTATGGTTCAAGATAAAATTGTGCCTGTTCAACACATTGATTTTGTGTTTCCAGAGGAGTTCTATGGTGTCATGGAATTGAAGGTTATTCTACTCTCGGTGCTTCCTAGGGTGATTTTTGATTTGAAGGAAGTATTAAGCACCAAAGTCTTAATTCTTCATCACTACAAAACTCGAGGTCGAGTTTTCTTAAACTAGGGGAGTATAATGCAGGAGCATAATCAAAAGTTATTTCAATATTTCATTTTAGATTTTCAGTGGATAATTTCAGATTTTAACGTAGTTATTTGTTTAGTTTGGATTGGTATTTGAGTTTGGTTAGGATTAGTAGTCTATCATTATCATTTGTTTAGGATTATTGGATTAGTATTTGAGATTGTTTAGGATTATCAGATTAGTATTTGAAATTGTTTAGGATTTGTTTAGGAGAGTTTATCATTATCTTTGTGATTCCTAGAAGCTGCATATAAAGCTCCAGATGATTTCTTTTGGAGGAGAGATTATTATTATTATTATTGAAATTATTTGCATTGATTTGTTTGGTGGTGATTCCAAACACCTTAGGTGGGAAGCCTAAGGTTCTTCGGTAGGACTAATCTAGGTGGGGAAGCCTAGGTTGTCCTACATCACCTTTCCTACCGAATTGTTTTCGTTTAAACTTTTGACCAATTTATTGTAGATGCACTAAAGTTTATTTTTCTTTCTACTACGATTAAGCATCCACAATTAATAAGAAACTGAATCCCATATTGATAAAGACAAGCACATATCACAATCATATGAAACACCAAAAAATGGTAAAGAACAGCTAATCTACTACGTAAAAATAAGAAGGAAAAAGTCATCAGGCCTTCAATCTTGTCTTTTATCTTATTCAAAGTAGTCAGATTTGCCAAATCTCTCGTGAATGAATCCCGTTTCTGAATTTTCTTGACAATCCTCACAATAGATGAAAAGATAAGATTAATAATAGCGAAATTATACATTGTGACCGCTCCATTAGTTGAGGAAACACATTACTTCCACGCAAAACTAGGTAAAATTGCAAATTGCAATGCTTCAACCAGTAAAATCAACTTAAGACAAACTATGGAGTACCCCCTTTTTTTTCCACATAAAGTGTCCAAAAGA
This sequence comes from Quercus aquifolioides, assembly GCA_019022515.1. NCBI lineage: Eukaryota > Viridiplantae > Streptophyta > Magnoliopsida > Fagales > Fagaceae > Quercus > Quercus aquifolioides. Next base: position 46,019,551 of record CM032330.1, on the reverse strand, counting down.
AGTGATTCAATGAGCAAAGCAAGGGGTCCTCAAAGCACAAAGTGGGTTCAATCAATCAAAAGAGATTAATTATTGCTAACACAAAGAAGCTGATTATTCCCCATTTGCAGCAGTAGTTGACACTCCAACAGTAAAGATATTATTGTTTTCCAGTTCAGTTCCTTATTTTCTGTTGATCCTTCTTTATGTAGCAAACCAATAAAACTCAAACGTTTGAAGAAAACTGGTCTAATTTTGGTTAATCCAATTAGTAATTAAGCATATATAATAGTCATCATTCGAAATATTTATATGCTATAGTTTTGTCACGCCCCGAACCCAACTATAAAGATGGGCACGTGATAACTACCACACGCTTATAAAGTAAGCACTCTACAAGTATGCAAGGCCTTTTTAGCAACTAAAATTTATCCTCAAAAATTAAAACAATAAATCCAAAATACCTCAACAATTTCTTTATAATTAGATCTCCAATAATTTAATAGGAACAAAATCCAAATCTCATGTACATAATGTCAATTGGCCAATAAATATAAAACTATTAGAAGACCATTCAATCCCAAAATCACAAAACTTCTTTTCTTGCTCACAACACAATATCAAAACTCTCAAAACTTGCTATTATTCACAATCTGAAACTGGAGGGGAAAAATGGGTGAGCTGATAACTCAATAAGTAACCAAAATCCTAATAAGTTCTATCAAACAATAGATGTAAAGGATAAGATGTAATATGTGTTTTCTAAAGTTATAATATGCTATGGGTCTTCAAAAATAACTAAAGAAGTTCCATAGTCTTAAAATAATAAGTTGCAAATAGATCACATACTTTAATCTTACAAATATATCATAGATGGTTTAAAAAGTAGTCCATTTTCCATATATCAAACCTATAACTTACAATAAGTTCCAAAAATGCATAAGCAGTTTTAATGACCCAAAATAGTTCAAATACTAAAACATTTCCATAATCAAATATGTAAATTTGAGGACTCAAAATAGTTCGAATATTCAAACATAATTCATATTCTTAACAATCTTATGACTATGGTCACGCTATATCCTCGTGACTGGGCATCAGAGTACCAATGAATAACTCTCATTGGCTGGGTATCAGAGTACCAATGAATAACCCCCATTGGTTTGGGTATCAGAATATCAATGAATAACCCCCATTGGCTGGGTATCAGAGTACCAATGAATAACCCACATTGGTTTGAGTATCAAAGTACCAATGAATAACCCCCATTGGTTTGGGTATCAGAGTACCAATGAATGACCCCCATTGGCAGGGTATCAGAGTACCAATGAATAACCCCCATTGGTTTGGGTATCAGAATACCAATGAATAACCCCCATTGGCTGGGTATCAGAGTACCAATGAATAACCCTCATTGGTTTGGGTATCAAAGTACCAATGAATGACCCCCATTGGCTGGGTATCAGAGTACTAATGAATAACCCCCATTGGTTTGGGTATCAGAGTACCAATGAATAACCCCTATTGGTTTGGGTATCAGAGTACTAATGAATGACTCCCATTGGCTGGGTATCAGAGTACCAATGAATAACCCCCATTGGCTGGGTATCAGAATTTATTCATGATCAGATTGTTCATAATCATATATATGAAACATATTTTCTAACAAAAATATATCTTATTCAAATACATATATATAATCATATATTCAATATTCAAATCTATTTGTGATATTTCTATAATTCTTTACTTTAAATCAATATAGCTAAATAACAATTAAATAAAATAAATCTTATATTCAATACTCATGTATATTTGTGAAAATTCTTTATTCTTTACTTTGAATCAGTATAACTAAAAACAATTAAATAAAATAAATCATATATTCAGTAATTAGATATATTTGTGATGATTATTTACTTGAAATCAGTAATACAATAAAAATAAAATTGTAAAATTGTAACAACCGTAAACAATTTTCAATAGTTATAATACGCAAAATAAAACCAATTAAGATAAGGTTACTTATCTCCAAAAGCTATTCCAAAAGAAACTCTTCCTTAACAATTCCTCTAAAATCTTTAGATATCACCTAGAAAAATTTTCAAATATTCTTACTCAATAATCAAATAATTTAAGATGGACTTATAATGGCATCCGGCCAGATAGAGAGACTACTAAAAATTATCCAATAACTATCCACTATTATCTCACACCAAAATTCCTCCTAATCATAATATATATATATATATATATATATATTTCTGCGGCTACAACTAAAGCCCCAAAGATAAGACTATAACTCCTATTACCATGTAGGCACGTGGGCCATCTTCAATTTCATGTGCTCCTTTGTCTCGTTTGTTTGTTTCTCTCCTTCTTTTTCTTTTTCTTTTTTCTTTTTTCTTTTTTTTTTTTCATGCGATTATTTAGACTAAAAGTTAAAGCATTCATAAGGACTGAATACTCTGTAAAGCTGAGCACAATCTCTAACAAAAAGCCTCTGTCTCTTATCTTCATAGACTCTAGAGTCTAAATGTCTAATAGGCCATTGGACTAATGGTGGTTAAACCAATAGTCCACTGGTTCTTATAATAAATATTCACAAAAGAGTATGTGCCCAAAGCAACTCCATGACCAACAAAGCACCATATTTAAAGATATTACAGAGAACAACGTACAGTGAAAATAGGGATTTTATCACCAATTCCAACCCTTCTCCATAGACATGGCAAAACGGGTCTAACCCGTTTGACCTGACCCGTTTGACCTGCAACTCGTTTGACTCGTAACCTGTTTGACCCGTTTAAAAATGACCCGTTTTGACCCGCGACCCGATTGACCCGACCCGAACATGACCCGACTCGCCTGTTTTGCCACGTCTACCAACGTTGAGTAGATTGAGATTGAGGTGTAATTCTTATAAGATATTTACTTATTTTTCTTCACTTAATATGTTATGTACTCCATTATAGTTTGTCATTCTTTACTTACCACCTTCATTTTCTCTTCCTACTTTAAACAGATAAAAAATTATACCAAAATTAGCTTCTAGAAAGCTGGAACAAGAGTTGCACCAAATTTAGGTATCAAGTGTTTAGTGGTAATTGGTAAGTGGTAACAGTATCACCAATGAGAATCTAATCACAGTTAAGGAACTCAAAAACAATTGACAAATTGCATCTATTTCCAAAAAAAAAAAAAAAACTTGTTTGAAAAATACGGGTCAACTCGACCTGTCCCATGACCCGACTTGACCCGCGACCCGTCTGACCCGTTTAAAAATGACCCGTTTTGACCCGCGACTCGATTGACCCGACCCGACCCGACCCGACCCGAACCCAACCCGACCCGACCCGCCCGTTTTGCCATGTCTACTTCTCCGTTTACACTAACGTCGTGAAACCCATAGGAATTTTTTTTTTTTTTTTAATAGATAATTTCGCTTATGGCCAAAAAATACCAACATAAAATATACTCAAATTCCAAATGCAACCTAGATTTGACAAGAAAGAGATTATTGGACTCTTACCTCAATTGTGCAGTCAAAACTTTTCTACTGGAGTAATTTGGGTAGTCTCCACTCTCAAAATATCTATCTATATACTTTGACATAATAAGCTTATATAGCTAGGGTTTCAACCTTATTATTCTCTAAAAACCCCTTAGAAATATTAATTATAAAATTGACCCCATAAACAAATTTACTTAAATAACCTTCCTTTTATTTATTTATTTATTTTTTTTTTCTGGGTATTACGAGTTCTTTTTTTTTTTTTTTTTTTTTTTTTTCTGGGTATTACGAGTTCACCGAGTTGATGTACAGCAACTAGGATCTTCTGGGAAGAGATGAATATGATGTAACAAAGGGTGATAAAAAGCATTTACCATTAGTCACAAAGTGTTGTTTCTCCGCATATGAACCGGTGAGACCAGCTAATATATTTATAATTAAGTAGACTCATTAGAGGCTAGATTTTGCATTTGTCTTCTTTTTACGGTGAAGATTTTACTTGCACTTTTGGGATGCAAAAGAGGCTAAAGTGATTTGGTTGATAAAGACATTGATTACTAGTTTGTTTGCTAGCTAGAACACTGAACTAATGCTTGTAGGATAGTCGTTGATTCAACCATGCAATAGCAAAAGAAATTTTCTTAAATAGCCAGTTGATATTAAACTTTTCTACTTTTTGTTTCTGCCCTTTCTAGCTGGGGTAATGGTAGACCCACGTATCTTTTCGCCTTTGACAACAATAGTTCTCATTCTATTAAGTTTGCATGATTTTTATAATTAAATATGATAACAAAGAAATAAATAAACCAGGTTATTTGTTTAAAACTTTCTCCAAATAATCAAATCAGATCAAGATCAGAAAATGAACCAACGTTAATTCCAATTGAAATGATGATGTCACATTTTATCAAGCAAATCCTAATTCTCTGGCTTAGATTTAAGAAATATTATAAACTTCCCACAGCACACAATGGGGTTCAAAACAATGGAAAGAATATTTAATCCAATTAAATTTGCTCAAACATGATAGATTTAAGTAGTCCTATTATATCATATTGGAATAAGTTATTCTTCACTTAAAAATGATAACCATCCTTGTAACATTGATAATTTAGGTGGAATACTTTAAGCAATAACAATAGGGCAACATCATCAAAATAATTAATGATGATAATAACTATTTTAATTAATGCTTATTCTTCATGCCATTAAGCTTTTCTGGCTGCGAATATGTTCATGTATTGATTCTAGGAAAAATTATATTATGTTTCGGGTGTATATGACATCTCTCTCACAGCAGCTAGGTCCCACACAGTTATGGGACCCAACTGTTGTGAGAGAGATGACATATACACCCGAAACATGATATACTATCTCCGATTCTAGGCCGACCATCCAATGGTATGCTAAATTGAAAGTGATGCAATGCCAATCCTAAATTCAGCTATATAGTGGATTTGCAAAGATAGTAGGAGATCTTCTTAAATTAAAGGAAAGAATATAAGATAAGAGATTACTAGAGGTCATTACAATTAAACATGCAAAAGAAAAAGCAGCTAGGAAACTGCAACGTGTAAGAGTAAAATCTTATCTAGATTATTTCTAAAAGCTTGAAAAAGTGTTGAAAACACAAGAGCTGTTTAGACCCCCAAATTAAAGTTACGTCTCGATTGATTTTACAATAACTTAATACTAAGTGCGGAATAGTGTAAAAGCGAGTGGATAAACAAACAAGCTACTCTAATCCATAATCAAAGCAACACAGCAGTAAAATGGAATGTAAAAGAGTAGGAAAGAAAGATGCAAACACAAGATAACACACCGATGTGTTATCGAAGAGGAAACCAAAGAACTCGGGGAAAAACCTCTCCGCCGCCCTCCAAGCAAAAATAAATCCACTAGACAATCAGTTGGGATACAAAGGTTAGCAAGAGACCTTCCAAACCTAATCTACCCAATGTACCTAAGCCCTCCAAGCTCCTACTCCAACAAGGCTTCTCGGAACTGTGTCTTGTCTAATTCTCTGGATCCCGCAACAAGCTCCATGTTGCATCTGCCATCCTTGGATTCTTCCAATGCTTCCTAGCAGCACTAAAACTTCATTTGACACTCTGAAAGGTTATGGTAAGTGTTTGGGCTATCAACCTCTCAATGGTATGTAAATGGAGAGGTAAGAGTTGAGAAAATTTCACAAGCAAATGTGTAAAGGATTATGGGTATAACAATCTCTAACTCTCAAGGTGTTTGGCTAAGGTTTTTCTCTCAAAAACATTCCTTAACATTTGTGGGTAATATGGGTATATATAGTGTAGGCGTAGAAAGTGTATATCAGGATGGACAGTCTGGCAGAACAAAATGTCTCACGGGAAGGCCTTACCAGCGAGATACTCGCGAAACATAGCTGTCTCCATCCTGGCCTGACTCTTCGCATTCCAGCATGTGCAAGTCACATAAGTCACTTCGCGGGATGCTTAGTTGCAAGCTACCTGTGAAAACTCTTCAGTCTTCAATTGCTTGAGTCTTCACACTCTCTCTCTGTCACACAACCCTTACAAACAAATCCCATAATAAATACAGGGTACAAAAGATTGAGTAAAATTACAATCAAATTTGGTACGGAATATAAGCCAACAAAACACATAGTTATAAATAACAACTTTACAATCTCCCCCTTTGGCTATTACGTGACAAAACCCCTAAAACAGACTCAAGACTTAAATGTGAGTTTGGGAACAATGGCAAAACTCACTCACACCTAATCTCGAAGTTGTGAAGCACTTGCACGTATATACCTGTAACCTGAAACACTTGCACACAAACAAAATTTTCATTAAGCTTATGACAAGTTGAACACAAGGTACGTACATGAGCAAGTAAAGTGCAATCAAGTTTGTAAACACTATGAAACATGTAAGCATATCTTGATCATACAAAAACAGTCATTAAAGAATGACTACAATGAACATTTAGCAAGTAAATGCTCATCCGGACACGTAATACAATTAAGAACAATCACAAGGATCAATTGCATGTCCAACACTCAACCAATGCAAACTACATGAAGTATTTGCATCTAGGATACAAGATCCTACTAGGGTACAAGAGTAAGGTACTTAAGACATATTAGCAATATCTTAAAAGTACAAAAAAAAAAAATGCTACAAAGCATAGAGATAAACACAAATACTGAATATAATCTAAAATTAAAAACAGAGTATTTAAGCTTTAAACAAAAGTAGTAAAAATTGTAAACAAAAGATATAAAGGTTGAAACAGTTTAAACCAAAACATAAAAAGAACTAAACCACCTGTATGAACCAAAGAACCAAAGATTCTATGCCTAAGCTATGTCTATGCTCTGCTCCCCCTCAAAATTTTCTCCCCCTTTTTGACTGGAATGGCCAAAGAGGCTAGAACTTATTAGACTCTGAATCTGATCCCCGCGCCATGGACAAGTCATCGATCTGTGAAGACAATGCAGTGATTTGTCCCTGGAGGTATGCAAACTATGTGTGGTGTGCTGCACATGGGAGTCAAGTATTGTAGACATTTGGTCCATTTTAGCTAGTAGGCGATCAAGTTTGTCTAAACCTCGTGCAGGTGCTAAAGATGATGGCTGAGCTGAAAACTCTGGAGCAGAAGTGAATCTATCAATCTCCTCCTCTGTATCTCCACCCTCATCCTCAACACGATCCTGTGGTATCGTATGGACACCTGTTTTGGAGCCCTTGATGTGAGCTGTGCTCCTAGTGACTGTGTGTGCACCAATGGGATAGTCCTTCTGAACCACAGTGAGACCACTCGGAAGTTTCAGTTTTGTCTTAGCAATTAATCCCATAATTAGTGAGGGAAACAACATAACTATTCTGGAATTTTGCTTTTCAATGCTCTTCTTTAGTATATGGAAGATGTGACCACAGATATCAATCTCCTTGTGAGTAAACAGATCGAACAGAAATCTTGTCCTTGGAGCAAACAACGTAGTAAGGTTGGTGACCGGATACAAGTTATGGATCATCACATATGCCAATGTCCTTATCTCCGATGAAAATGGGATTGTATTCATGGAAGTTTAGTGATTTAAAATGTTGCTAGCTATAGTCTGAATCCCGTAAGCTCAATAGATCAAGACATGTGTTGAGCTTTAATGAATCTCGACAAATCGAGCTTCTGTCAAAGAGGTACCGAGACTTGCAGATTGCACTTTTCTTAAGCAGTTCTTAAGTAATCTTCATATCTTCAATGTAACCACTTGTAATGATCATCTTGAAACTACTTAAATTTACCCAAATACAAGTAAAATGCGTTTTGTCAAAGGATTAGCCAATTTACATAACATGTGTTTCTAACAATTCTCACATATGTCCTAACAATCTCCCCCTTTGGCAATCCATGACAAAACCACAACAAACAAATGAATCATAAGAGAAGTCTTAAATCACTAAACTCATAATCACTTGTGGGAATACAAAAAAATCTAACCCTAACATAAACTCTTGAAAAAACTTTGCAAGAAGAGAGTTCATGGCATGATAGATTTTCATAACCTATCTTTTTGAAACACTTTAAACAAAACTCATCAAGACATCTTAGTGTGAAACAGAAATAAAGATTGCATACATAAAGAAACATGTGTATAAAGAGAGAAAAGAAACAACACATGGAGAGATAGGTGAAGAACAACATACATCGTCATATATATATGAAAATAAAGTATAATGTATGTCATAAATAAATGGTCACAAGACTAGTGTACAAGAGGCTAAAGTAAAAGAAAGAAGATACATGTAAACCTCACTACATCCCTCAAAATGTATAGACACTCCCCCTAACAAAAATGTCCTATACTGACGCTCCCCCTAAGTACAAGACTTCTCTCATCCTAAAACTACTTCCCCTTTTGGTCACGAATGACAAAGGGTAAGAACCGAGAGGTCGTCATCTCATCATCACTGGAAAAGCTAGCATCGTCATCATCACCATCATCACTATCCTCATCTACCGAAGCCTCTTGAGAAAGAGATGGAGAAGCGGCAAAACCACTAAGGCGAGCCTATTGTCGTGCTATACGACCGACACGGGTGTTCACCTGACACAACTCATCAGAGAGAGTGTCAAGGCGAGCATCCATATGCTAAAACTGCGCCATGATAACCTCGAGGGTCACACCACCAGTTGAGGAAGAAGGAGCAGAGGTCGAAGGAACAGCAGAAGCTGCAAGACCGGTAGTCTATGGTACCTATGGTGGTGTAAAAAGGAGAAGTAGGAATGGGGATAGAAAAATGGCAAAGGATCCGCGTGATAGCTGAAGGAAATATGAGCTTATCACTAGTCGCTGAATCCTGATAGACATCGATGATAGAAGTGATGAAGTGAGAAAGGAAGTCTATGGAGAGGTCCTCTAAGAGGGACAGAAGAAAACGAGCATGAGGCTCTATGATAAAGTTATATTAAGGAATTTTAGACCTTTTGCAAAGCCCGAGCATGGGGTGTTTTGCTTCCCACCCCATATGGAAGGTGTCTCACAAAAGTGAGACATAAGCTCGTCTAAAGACACCCACAATTGGGGTAATTAGGATGCGATACCCTCGGGACATGTAGTACATTGGATATAAGATCCGGGGTAACTGCGATACGTGTACCTCGAAATGTTGTGGCAAAACGAGGTACAGAGATATCGATGCCATGTATGTTGGAGTAAAACTCCTGTAAACACGACTGGACACCTCAAGGGCTCCTTTATAAAATAATCCCAGCCCTAAATCCGAATAACACTAGGTAGAGGAGTGTCGAAAAAGTCTGACAGAACAACATGACACTTCAGATGAATGCCATGTTTTTGAAAGTTCTTCGAGAAGTCCCAACAGGCCTTCTTATCATGGAACCAAACGTGAAGAGGGGTAAGAGGATCAGAAGAAGAAGAACTAGAACCTTGAAGAGGATTCCAGCCTGGAGTAGATTTACGCGCTTTGGGTGCCATGCACAATCTATCCGAGAGAGAGAGAGAGAGAGAGAGAGAGAGAGAAATATCACAACCAAAAATAGAGAAAAGAAAGGATATATATGCATGAAATATGCATGAACATGTGACGTGCAAAATATAAATTAAATCATGGGTAAAAACCCAATCCAAACCTACCAGCACACATTCCAATAGTCAAACACACATCTAAATATATGAAACATTGTTAAAATGCAATGAGAGTGCAATGCATGAACATATAACAACAAATTCACAAAGCTTAACCCAAAATTTTTAGGAAAAACTCAAAAACCCCTAAATTTTTGAAAAACCCCAAAACCTAGGTCTAAAATGCATGAATGCATGAAAAGAGAGAAAATTAGAACACTTACCAAGTGTCTTGATCTTGATATAGGCCGAAAAAGAGGTGGGTAAGGAGATTTGAGTGAGTGAGAAGTGTTTGGGGTGAGAGAAAAAGGTTTTCTGTTGAGAGAGAGAAGAGAGAAATAAAATCTGATACGTGCTCTAACCTTAAATAGAAATTGCAACTCGATGGATTGAGATATCTATCGAGATCTGTCGAGCACTAAATCTTGACAGAAGTGAATCTGTCGAGGTGCTACCGAGGATTTGTTGATGGCAAAAACTCCTCGATGGATCGAGAAGCTATCGAGAATCTATCAGCCAGACAAAAAGTTATTCGATGGATCAAAGAAGCTATCAAGCATCTATCGAGAAGAAATCTAGAAACCTCGATGGATCAAGATTGCGATAAGGTCTAAAGAGAAAGAAAGAAAGAGGGGCTCGATAGAAGGGAATTTGTCGAGGATATGTCGAGAAGCTATCGAGCTTGAAGAAAAACACAAAGAGATGAATGCAACAAGCAAGCTACTCAACCATGATCCAATCAACATATTAAGCTCTAAAAACATCTTTTAACCAAAAAAAAAAAAGCATTCATAGATCCAAAACACACACTAAACAAGTCTAACCGATTTTATATTTCAAAAATAAGTTAAGACAGTTTAGTGAGCATATATTAACACATGTATTCCTCGTGATAGCCAAATCACATTGTACCTACACATGTATCAAAAGTAGCAAAGAATTTGTGTGTCGTGTGTGAAAACATAGCAAGATTGCATAAGTGTCTCATATTATGACAATTTGAGGTATGAGAAAATCGAATACACTCACACACAATCATAACTGCTTGATGAGGACTATCACCTTCGAGGTACATCCTATAACTCTCACATCTCCTAGAAACATGCTTGCAACCATATTCAAAAGCATTTTGATTGTTTTTACTTTTGATTTTCTTTGCATATTTTTCTTTTTGAACATATCATGCATGAGCATATAAGAGAGAGAAGAAATACCCAATTATGTTAAGCCAAAAACATCACAAATTTGCTATGCCGAAGCACACAGATGTTATACATGATTGGTGGGCTTTAGTGGTGAGATGGTTATTTATACCTTTCTCTTTGGATTTTTTAGTCATTCCCGTCAAAAAGAGTGATATGAGTGTTATGTATAAGAGATTACTTAATCGTACTCATCACAAATACGAGCCACGAAGCTCACTTGCTTAGTTGTGCATTGAAATGCTCATCTAAGCTACACGATATACAAAGTTTAGAAACTTTGTTTCAATGGCCATCCAAGGTACACACTATTTTTTGTATTTTTTTTTTTCCTTTTTTTTTTTTGAAATAAACAAAACAAAAACTAAAAAACATAAACAAAAATAGACAAACAGTTATAAAGCATAAAAAAAAAAAAAAAACTATATGCAAATGCATGAAAGCACGATTCCAAAAACAGATAAAAAATCAAGCATGATACCACTTGGTAGGCCAAGAATGTAATGACCCCTTTGGTAAATTAATCAATTTATTATCCAAGTGAATTAATTAGATTCAATTACATGTAATAAGCGTGGTAGCACAAACAAATCACCAACTAAACTAAATGCAGCGAAAATTAAATTGACATGGTAATTTGTTTATGAATGGGGAAAACCTCTAAGGCAAAAACTCCACAGGGTGATTTTCAGGTCACCACTCTTAAGAATCCACTATTATCAATCACAAGCAGTTACAAGTATAAAGAATCTTACCAAACCCTTTGGCCTATCCCAAAATACTAACCTACAGTTGAACCCTTACCCTAATACCTAATTGGACTTGTATTGTAGTAGCAATCTTTCCATTCAATGCATGAATCCCAGTACATAACTAACCGATGATGTACAGATCCCAGTACATGACTAACCGATGATGTACAGATCCCAGTACATGACTAACTCATAGAAACACCAATAAGATCTTCATTGATGGTGTGAGAGACTTTGCTTGGTTACAGAACCCAAAGGCGTACAAGAAATGCAGAAAGAACTCTTTCTTCTGTAGGAGAAGGCTAGGGTTTCAAAAAGAAAACCTTATAAAGCTCTCTAAGGTTAGGTTTTTCTTTTTCCACCTCCTTGTTTAAATAGGAGCTCAATGGGCTCTCCTATTCCAAATAGGTATACATAAACCTTAGGCTTTCCTAGTCCAATAAAGATTATACAAACCCATAAACAAATAGCTTTTTAGAATAAAAACGTTGCTGGCTATAGTCTAAATCACGTAAACTCGATAGATCGAGACATGTGTCTAGCTTTAATGAATCTCGATAGATCAAGCTTCTGTCAAGGAGGTATTGAGACCTGCAGATTGCACTTTTCTTGAGTAGTTCTTGAGTAATCTTAATGTCTTTAATGTAACCACTTGTAATGATCATCTTGAACCTACTTAGATTTACCCAAATACAAGTAAATTGTGTTTTGTCAAAGGATTAGCCAATTTAAATATCATATGTTTCTAACAATTCCCACATATGTCCTAACAAAGTCCAATCCATCTATTTTAATAGGTGTGTTTCCATTAGTTGCCATTTTCACAAGATAAGGTTATGAACCATTATAATTTAACTAAGTTGAAATTTGCCAAACTATATCTGCTACAAGTTTGGATTACTCTAGTATTTCTTATTTTATTTAATTTATTGTTATGGTTAAAAAAAAAATTATTACTTATCAAAAAAAGAAGAAGTAGGGCATGTTTGGATGGAGGCAGAGGAAGAGGAGAGGGGAGGTAGCTAGAAAACATAGGTGTAGACATCTTATTTTGTACCAAGGGAGTTAGTTTCGTACCGTATTAGCTGGTACAGCCGAAATTTCCATTTATAACCATTGGTCTCTGGCCCCATGATAAGCTTGACATACATCAACCAAGAATAATTAAAGTATTCTCAATTTTTTTGAGGTAATTATAACTTAAAAGTGCTCAAATCATTTTGAAAACAATGCTAAAAATAACATTTTCTCACTGTTTTGATGGCCTTAACTTTTGATCCACAAAATATTTTGAGTGAGGTCATTTTCATTGGAAAGAAGACATCCTAGGTTTTAATTTGAACACAAACTTTGCATAATTTTGATTTAAAATGAATGAGTTATGGCCATTTGAAGTTGGGCCAACATTGAAGTCAAATTTAGGGTTATGCGCATGTGTCTTTGGAACCATGCATGCGCACCCACAACCTTGCGCACACACCATGCGTTCCAAAACCTATTTTCTTCATTTTTTTTAAGGGCCCAAAACTTCAATCTTCGGGTTGGACCACCACCAAACTCTTAGGAACGTCCAAAAGCCTCTGAAAAACCTAGTTTGCTAATACATATACTCCTACTATGTCTTCATCAAAAAAGCTAGCTAGAGAGTTTTTTTTTTTTTTTTTTTTCTTAGTGTTTTTTGAAACCCTAGTTCGTGTTTTCTAACCTCTCACACAACACCTAAACACCTTTTTTTTTTTTTAGGGTATTTAAAACCTTTTTTTAGCAATCTCTTAAGGTAGAAATATAGTATTTGGGTCATTTGTATTGACTTTTACATGACTTGTTAATTAAACGGGTTAAACGTGTCATGTTGGGTCGACCTGTTTAATAAATAGGTCATGTTAGGATTGAGAATTCTTGACACATTTACTAAATAGGTTGGGTTCGGGTCAACCTAAATAGCAGAATACTCATGGCTTAACACGACACGAACTTGACCTGCGAACATGAATTGCCACTCTTAATCAACACATAATGGAGGCCAACCATAAGCAGAGCGGTTTTGAATGCCTAACTATGTCGTACCCTAATTCTCAGTGGCAGCTCTAGGAATTTTTTCTAGGGTGGTCATTAAGAAACTTAATTAAACAAAAATTTAATTTAAAAAAAAAATTGAATATATGAAGTTATCGGAAAAAAAAAAAAAAACACACACACACACACACACACAAATACATGAAATTTTACAATTTCCTTCTATGAGTTTTTATAATTTGAAATCGCCTCATGATAGTTTATTATCAGTTTTCATTATCTATTGTCAATATAAGTATGACCATTTTATTTTGTTTAGTTTGTATAATATTTTTGTTTTTATGCAATTGTGGTTATATATTTGTTATTTTTTTATAAAAATATTTTAAACTAAATGAAAAAACTCAACTCCACTTGCACTGTATAATTATTAACTCACACAACTACACTCATCCATCCATAAATAATACAGTAAGTTGTTGTTTGATTGTGAGATAAGCTAATATGTGATTAGAGTGTACAAGATTTAAAACAAAGTGTGCAAAAATATTTTTAAAAGTATTAAATTAGTAAAGAAATATTATATATATATATATATATATATATATATATATATATATTTTCAAGTCAGGAGGTTCAAATGTATGTGCAGCCGCCCCTGCTAATTCCGAACCTAATTTAAGAGGAGTAATTTCGTTTCTGGACCTAAATCTCTGCCTCCAGTCCATTCGGCTGAGGAGTACTTCCCATGAGAGGCATGAACCACATGTGCAATGTGAGATGGTGCATTCACAATAGATGTAATATATTGAGAAAATTCTGAATAAGCGGAAAGAAGAAAAACCCAAAATGACTTATTTGGAGACTTCCTATTAACGTTAGAGATATAGTACTAATAGTAAGGTTCAATTGTATTGTATAATGTATTAGAAATACTAAAAATTAATTTTTCACGTAGCCCTGATTATATAATTGTAACATTATGACTACTCTGGTACAAATATTCTTCAAAAGATTTATTGTAACACAAAGATCAAAAAGATGTAACTGGTTAAGAATTTCTAATGTGGACATAGGCCATTAAGGCCGACTCAGTAGTTCCTTGTTCTTTCTCTCGTATTCTCTTTGCTTCTTCCTAATATTTTCTTATTCTAACACGGTATCAAAGTCTTGTCTAATCATCTATGCTCCACCCAACCCATACTCTACTTAGTTACTCTTTCCTTCCAAACTCAAAGTGTCTTCAAAATTCTACATTGATTTTATGGAGCATGTTAGTGATATAGTAAAGGAGCAAGTCCATTGTATTATCCTAATCTAAATTGCACTAGAATTCCTAGTCCTGCCTTTATTTCTGTAACCTTAAGGTTAGTCAAACATTACTCCATGTTCGGTTATAGATTGACTTTAGTTAATTAACCAATTACTCAAATTGATTAATTAGATCAAATTACATGCAAATCAAATTAAGGCACAATCAAATCACCAAACTAAATTAGAGTGCAATGGAAAATAAGTTTGACACAATGATTTGAAAACAATAGGAAAAACTCTTGTAGGGAAAACCCCATCGGGAATTTCAAGTCACCACTCCCGAAGAGTCCACTAACAAGAAAAAGTGGTTACAAGTACAAAATATTTTACCCTACAGGCCTATCTCGAAGTACTCACCTACCGTAGAACCTTCTAATCTAGCTAAGCTTCAATCTCCAATTGGACTTGATCTTATGGAAGATTTCTCCTTTGCACAAATCTCTTCGTGACTAACTCCACAACAACTTTTTTGATTGCTGTAACTTTGTAGAGTTCTTCAATCCAAGCTTGGATGAACTGGAAGTAGTTTGGCACAAAATCCTAGGTGCACAAATGTTGCAACAACTCTTGTTATGTGTGTGTCTCTCTGTCTTTATGATAATGACTATAAAATGTATCTTTTATATTTTTTGGAACCTTAACACACAAATTCCTAGAAAGCTAAGTAATCATAGGTCAAAAACAGAACTTCATTCAGTTTTCCTGAATCTTAATAGATCGAGAGGTGTCAAGCTTGTTATCGAAATTCATTAATTCTTGATAGGTCAACGGGTATTGAGCCAGGTATCAAGACTTCTAGATTCAATTTTTCTTAAGCAATCTTGTGTCTTCAATTATACCACATGTTTAACCAAAAGATGTCATCTTAAAATACACTAGAAACTAAGACTCAAATACATATAAAATGCATTTTTATCTCGAGTAATACATTAAAAAATCACCCTTACACTCTATTATAAATATCCTTCAAGTGGCTCATTATAACATACAGAGCTCAACAGTAAAAATATAGTCGTTTGAATTTTTCATTGCGAATGTGGGCGGCTAAGACTAAACCATATTAATTTTTTGAATTCTTTCACTCTAATCTTCTCTTTATTTCTTCCAAATTTTTTTCATTAAAAAATTATTATACGGATATTATAGTAGGATGAGCAGTCTTGTAGATGAAAAAGAGTACAGACTTGTGGTGATATTTTTATTTTTTGGAAAGCAATGAGGGGACACAAGTATTGTTTATAATATATATATATTAGAGTTTCAACTAGGGATGTTTACCAAACCACACAAACCGTAAAAGCCATACTAAAACCACCCGCAAACAGGAGCGTAGCCAAGAATAAATACTTGGGGGGGCCGGGTTGTAACAGAGATATACTAAATATAATTCTTAAGTCTATTGGATACAAAATTATCAACTTTCATATATCATCATATACTTGAACATGTTGGGAATTCAACCGAAATTTCAAACCTGTGAGAAACAAAAAAAATAGAGAAAACAAAACACCAAAAGAAAAACAATCACACGCATAAGATAGTATTTACATGGTTCGGCAATTTGCCTACGTCCACGGAGTTGCAGGGATTTTACTATTATCAAAGAAAATTACAATGTGCGGCTACAGTGTTTTTCTTTCTCAAAAACAACAAGACAAAACCCTAATCACAAAAAAAATTAAAAATAAAATAAAAA
Organism: Quercus aquifolioides; assembly: GCA_019022515.1. Taxonomy (NCBI): domain Eukaryota; kingdom Viridiplantae; phylum Streptophyta; class Magnoliopsida; order Fagales; family Fagaceae; genus Quercus; species Quercus aquifolioides. The sequence continues at coordinate 46,002,948 of CM032330.1, read as the reverse complement.
TAAAAACGGTTTTTATATCCTGCGCACAAGATTCACAATGGGCTACAAAACGGGCCAAAAATTTTTTGTTGGCCCAAGCCTCCGCTCCATAAACTAAGCCTCAGTAAATCTCCCATTAAAAAGTACACAACATTATTCGGGTTAGGTCGGGTCGTCAACCGGATCAAATCATGCCTGACGATGATTTTTCATGGAATAAAATTCATTCATTATCATTTCTATAGTGGAATTCCCTACAATTTCCTTCTCTATATAAACTATCATATTATTTGCCAAAAGCTCATCCTCCATTCTATTGCGAAGTCTTGTTTTTAACAACTTCATAACTGAGAAAGCTCGTTCTGTAGTTGCTGTAGAAAATGGAAGGGTCAACACAAGACGAATAAGTCTATCAATCAAAAAATAGATTTTAGACTTTCCTAAAATTTTTAATCCCCTACATAGCTCAGAAATTGTACTCATATTCTGAAAATCTGGATGTTTTATCACATCAAGCTCATAATGTTGCAATTGAGACTCCAAAAGTTCTTGTTCATGTTCAGTAAAATCTTGAGGATAATATTTCTTAACCAAATTGCATATATGAACAATTTTGAATAATCTAAAAGCATCCTTGGGATTTAAAGCTGAACTAAGAATGACAAGTTCTGTTGTTAGCTCACAAAATCTACTTTTCAATTCTTGCAATTGAAAGTCTATTGCAACTGTAAATATTCCAATTCTAAAATGATGTTCCATTGTTAAATCTTCATCTTGACGATGATATCTACCTCGACCTTTAGTGTAACGAGCATTCATATTAGGAATATCAATCATGTTGCTCACAAAATGATATAACACTAGCAAGTAAAGGCTCCCATCCATCATCTCTCAACTTTTGAATAAGTGATTTTGTAGTTGAAACTAAATGCATGGCATTTAAAAGGTCTTGAGAATGTTGTTGCAAAGCTTGACAAAGAACATTAGTAATTCCCATTATCTCTTTCATCAAATGCAAGATTAAAATAAATTCAAATGATGTTAATACCTGATAAGCTCCCTCGGCATTACCGCGTTGTTTATAGTTAGCCCCTTCCTCAGAGATAGCGTTGATAACTTTGCAAGTAGCATCAAACTTTTAATCAAACTACAAATAGATTGAAAATGAGATCCCCACCTAGTATCTCCAACTCGTTGCAAAGTACCAATCTGGTTTGCACTTCTTCATCATTACGCTTACTAGAACCAACAACAATATTGATAATATTAACCAAATGATCAAAGAACTAATGAACATCTTTTACTTCTCTAGATGTTGTAACTAGAGCTAATTGCAACCTATGAGCCATACAATGTACATAATAAGCATATGGACAATCTTTAAGAAAAAGAGCTTGTAATCCATTCCATTCACCACGCATGTTACTAGCCCCATCATATCCTTGACCTCAAATATTTTCAATGTGGAGGTTGTAATGAGAAAGGACAGCACATATCTCATTCTTTAAAGTCAATGTAGTAATGTCTCTAACATGCACAACATGAAAGAAATGCTCTTTAATGAAACCTTCTTTATCAACAAACCTCAAAATGATGGCCATTTGCTCTCTCTTCGACTCATCTCGGGCTTCATCAACAAGAATACAAAATTTTGCATCCCCAATTTCTTCACGAATAGCATTTCGCACATTACTAGCAAAAATATGCAAAATCTCCTTTTGAATTGTGGGTGATGTATATTTGGCATTTCCTAGAGCATTTTCCAAGACAACACTAGCTACTTTGTCATTGAAAGTTGATGTGAATTTTATTAATTCAATAAAATTACCTCTATTTTTTGAATCAAGGCTTTCATCATGACCTTTAAAAGCACAAGCTTGGAATGCTAGCCGTCGAGCACACTCTATTGAGGTTTTGAGCTGCAACTGATTATTCTCTAATTCTTTTGACGTTTGTTTCTCAATCAGCTTGTCAATATGTCGTGAATAATTCTTTAAATCCTCGCAACATTTCACAGCAATTTTATGTGGGGAGTTTGGTTCTTTCCCTACGTGACAAATTAAAGGAAAATTCATTCCATCTTTCACCTTTTTCCAATTACTAAAACCTGTTGAAATGAATGCATCTGATCCGGGATGACCTATTGGTTTCTTACTAAAAAGGTAGCAAGGTAGACAATATATCGCATCCATTGAAGGTGAGTATTCCAACCAATCCTTATGTGATTCAAACCATGAAGGTTGAAATTGACGACGATGAGTATCATCATTGTATGGATAGTTTATATTTTTAGGTTGATATGGACCTTCTTTAAGATAAGCTCGTCGGATTTCATCTTGTTTGTTGATAGGAAATTCACATATTTGTTTACGTGATCCTGGATCACGATCTATCTTTTCAAATTGAAGTTTTGGACATTTGGAGGGGTATTCATCAGGCATTGAAGTATTAACATTTGTTTCTACAGCCACAGGTGTCCTAATTTCTAAATTGCTAACATCTTTTTTCTTAAAGAATGCATTAATTGTTTTTCGTTTGCTCATGATTCTTTTAGCTTTAAGAATATGACTCAAAAATTAACCTGAAAAGAATTTTAAAAAATAAAATTTTAATTAGAAATTTTTACTTAGTTATATGAATGTTATTCATACTCAAGAAAAAAACAAAATTTTCACTATAATTTAAACAGTCAACCCATTTTTAATACAACTTTAATTAATAATAACCCCTCAAACAAAAAAATAATAATTTAATTAATTTGTCTTTTATAATGTATTGGTTAATTTAATTATATAGCTTTAATTATTGTTATTTAGCGTAACAATAAACTATATTGCTTTAATTTATTTGTCATTAATTATACTGCTTTAATTTGTTATATTGTTTAGCCCCTTGTACATATTACACTAAAAGAGCCGAACATTATACATTCCATGTGCAGCACAATAATTAAAGCAGTGTAATGTGCTGCACATTGCATTGCTTTAATTATTGTTTACCCAGCCCCATGAGCCCATCTACCCCCTCCCCACCCCACTCAACAGACAACAAACAAGCACAACATGTGCCCCAATCACAATAGCCAGCTACAATTAGCAAATTTCGTAATGCCAATCACAAACCACAACACACATTATACTAAATGACAATCAATATCTCACCAACACCAACACCAACACACTAACCAACACCAACGGATAAAGCCAAATTCAAAAAGACAAAAACAGGAAAAAAGGAAAAGGGTCAGCCAATAAGAGACTCCCAGTTCAAAAGAGAGAGACACTTACTGAAATAGGCTATTAAAGAATAAAGATAAAGACTCGGTCATAAATTTCATTTCATTTTTTCATTCAGTGAGATAAAGAGAGAGAGACTGAGAGAGAGTCAAAGAGAAAAACCTTGAGGGAGGGCCGGAGGGAGCACCGGAGCAGAGGCAGAGTGATCTGCAATATCCAATCTTCGATCTAGTATCTACGATCTACGAAAATTTCATTTCATTTTTTCATTTCAGTGAGATAAAGAGAGAGAGACTGAGAGAGAAAAAGAGAGAAAAGAGAGAAATACCTTGAGGGAGGGCCAGAGGGAGCACCGAGCACCGGAGCAGTGGTAGAGCGATCTGCGATCTGCGATGAGGGGCGACCGGGCGAGCAACAACGACGACGACGAGCGTGCTGCGGCTACGATGACGGCAACATGACCGTGGGTTTGGTTTGTGTATTAGGGGTCTTTTTTTTTTTTTTTGATAAACACCTCTATATTTGGTTTGCTGGAGTTTGTTTTGCTTTTGCTCTGTATAGACAGTATTGGGGTTTGATTTCTCTGCCAGCGACGTGATGGGTTTGATTTCTGATCCTTTGTATTGGTTTTTTTTTTTTTTTTTGGTTGAGAATCTGTGGGCTTGCCGTAAGCGAGCTACCTCTGTAATCTATTGGGCTCGCCATGGGCTTGGCTTTGTTACAATTTTTTTTTTTTTTTTTTCCAGATTTTAGTTCAAATTTTTTTCGGGCTTTTTTTTTTTTTTTTTTTTTTGCTTGAAAGTAGAATAGATAATTTTTTTTTTTTAATTTGAGGGTGTTCCTAATTTTTGATTAAGGGTGTTCCTGATTCAGCTTAAATATAATTTTTTTTTTAATTTTTTTTCAGGTCAGGGTGTTCCCAGGAACACCCTGATCTGTATGTGGCGTGGCTACTAGCTAGGAGTGGGCTGGGAGAATGGGTGATAAATGGGTAGGGGGGTCGGCTGTCTAATGTTGGGGGGGGGCCCATTTATTTTTTCTTCATAGTCTAATGGGAATTTTTTTTAATTTTTTTTTGCAGGGGCCACGGCCCCCCCAAGCCACTATGTGGCTCCGCCCCTGCCCGCAAAATAGCATAACTACACCACACCGCCCGCATGGTGCAGTGTGGTTTGCAGTTTTATAATAAGAAAACAACACAAACCGCATCGTACTGTACCATTTCTATATATTAATATATTTATTTATTTTTAATATTAAATATATTATTAATAGTTTAATTTTCCTAGTTTTCCAAAAAAAAAAAATTTAACCGTAACAAGTGTTGACTAGAAAAGTCAGCCCAAAATAAAGAAAAACTAGCTCAACAGTTTAAAACTTCGCCCGAAATAAAGGGAAAAATTAGTTTTGGGCAAGGTCGGAAAAGCTCAAAATTTGAAAAATATACTGATTTCAAACCATTCAAATTGCATCCTCTACATCGCATTGCACATGTAACCGCAAAAATGAAGACACCAATCAATTTTTAGTGTAAGTGGAGATTGAACCTCAAATCTCTTATTCAACCATCAGAGACATTATAGTTGAGTTAACTGAAATTCACTATAATATTTTTCTCTTAATAAATATGTTTGCCCCATTTTATCTACTAAAAAATCATGTAAAGTATAGTTTATATAGGTTTGCAAATAGGGTTTAAAGAGATGGTACAAAAACTAGTTACAAACGAAACATGAAAAACCAATTTTTACGGACCTTGCTCAAGAGAGGGACATTAGGAACTCTTGAACCTTTATTGTTTCGTTCAAGTTTTCTCTTCTCGCTAGAGCACACTTACCATCTCTTTTGAGCAAGCCTTCATCTTCGCTAGAACAAAGTAGGTCTAGGTTACTAAGTTTATTGGTATGTTAGTTCATACGGAAACGAGTTTGGGTTGTGGCATGCTTGGCAACTGCATTGTTAAGCTGTATAAGGGTTTTCCCTTGTTTTATTATATTCACTTTGTTTAAAAGCGCCGCTATAGGGGCCACTTGTTGCAGTGGTGTGTTATAGTTTTGTAACTTAAAATAAGTGAAATTATTATAAATTTAGATTAATCAAATAATTAAAAATCATCAAGGTTAAAGACAGGCCAAACGGGCTTTTGATGATCAAAGATTCAAGTACTTTAATCGCAAGTTGAGGATTTTTATATCAAATTAAGGTACCCAATTGCAAGTTTGAAGTTTTAATTTGGTTTCGTAATCAGCATTATGATTTATGATTAACTAGTCTGTAACTCCGTGCATATGCACACTTATAATTAAAAAGCAATCACAATTATATGGTTCAAATTATATATGGTATTAGATTACTTTTTTTTTAAACCATACATATATATATATATATATATATATATGTATGTATGGATGGATGGATGTAAATATGTATGGTTTTAAAAAATAGAAATCTAATACCATATATAATTTGAAATAAATCACTTACTACAAAAAAAAAAAAGATAGGCATAAAATATAGATAATTAGTCAAATTATTTTTTTAAAGTAAATATAATTAATCACATATTAAAATTCTTACCTAAATTTCATACTACTGATGATCATTTTTTTTTCCTTCTAACTTTTAATAAGATAGAACGTGTGGTGATTTTTATTTTATTTATTTTTTAAGAAACATGTGGTGTTTTTTATTAAGTATATGTAATTTTTATTTTAAATTTTATAGTTCATTAATATTAGATTCTTAGTATTTTGCACTCATTAACTCACTTTATATAAAGATTAAAATACTTAAGCAGACAAATGGCACATGCTTAAGTGGATAATTATAGTATAGTCCCCACATAAATTTAGACATATGCAAAATTGGATTATAATTTCAAATTTCTCTAAATTTTACCTATTAATATATATATATATATATGACTTATAAATTTGAACTTTTTTAGTTATATGATTATGTTTTTTATGGTTTATTATACTGGACTCCTCGTTTTCTATACTAAATTAGCTAATTTGGCACAAAAATTTTAAAATTTAGATTAGATGAGACGCGTGACATAAAATAAACTCTAATTGAAATTCAAATTTTAAATTAAATTAACTCACTTGGCAAAAATTTCTAAATTTAGATTAGATGAGACATTTGGCGCAAAATTAAACTCTAATTGAATTTCAATTTAAAAATTAATTGAATTTTCTCTCTGCTTTACCTATTATTATATATATATATATATATATATATACTAATGTATAACTTGTGCATATGCATGGTACAATTACATACATATATATATATATATATGAATTCAAATTATACTCTCTCTCTCTTTTTTTTCTTTTTCTTTAATTTCTTTTAGATATACACATGAGTTTACTCTTTCTTTTTTTCTTTGTTGAATTTTTTATGATTCATTTATATTAGACCATTCATTTTTTGCACCTCGTTAACTAACCTAGCTAGAACAAAATTATAAAAAAAAAAAAAAAACTTAAATAGGACACATAGTACAAAATTAGATAACAATTGGAATCCAATTTAATATTCAATTGGAGTTTCTCTCAATTTTACCTATTAATATATATATATATATAGACACACTAGCATGTAACCCATGCAAACGTAAGAATGTATTTAAAATTAAACGTAATTTTTATTATTAAAATATAAATGATTAATCAAATTATTTTTAAAAAAATAGCATATAACACATGCATACATATAGATACATTTAAAATTAAACAAAATTTTTAGCATATAAATATAAATAATTAGTCAAATTATTTTTAAAAAAAAGAAAACGTAATTCGTCACATATTAAAATTCTTATCTAAATTTAATACTACTTATAATTATTTTTTTTCTTCTAATTTTTAATAAGATAGAACGTGTAGTGATCTTTGTTGTATGGTGATTTTTAATGAGTATATGTAATTGATAAATATATATATATATATACATATATATTTTAAATTTTATAGTTCATTAATATGAAATTCTTAGTATTTTTATTATTTTGCACTCATTAACTTACTTGACAAAAAGATTAAAAAAATTAAGTGAACACATGGTACAAATTTAAGTGAATAATTATGGTGTGGTCCCCACATAGATTTAGACACATGACACTAAATTGGATTATAATTTTAAATTCTAATTGATCTTTCTCTAAGTTTTGCTTATTAATATATATATATATATATATATATATATATTAATATTAAATTCTTAGCATTTTGCACTCATTAAATCACTTAACACAAAAATTAAAAAACTTAAGTGGATACATGTGACAAAGTTAATTGGATAATTATGCGGTTCCCACATAAATTTAGATACATGGCACAAAATTGGATTCTAATTTCAAATTCTAATTAAACTTTCTCTAAGCTTTACCTATTAATATATACTAGCGTAAGACTAGCGCAATGCGCGGACTACTTTTATTTATTATTCATGGAAAAATATGCAAAATCATAAAAATATTATGACAACTCCATAGATAATTAAAATTAAATAAACTGATTTTTTTAAAAGAAAATGAAAAGGAAAAAAAGAAAAAGGAAAAAAAACTTCTCATTAATTTTTATTTTTCTTAATTATTATTATTTTTTAAAATGATGAGAAACTCCCTTAAAATTGAGGGTGTGTTTATGCATTAAATTTGGTCAAATGAAGACATAATGAATAAAGAAAATACAAAAAAACCTCAATTATACAAACTATGTTGTCACGATTATAGGATTTTTATTATAGCTATCCAAATTAAACTACACAGAGGACAACTAATTTCAAGAATACATACAAAAACCGCACAAAAGATATTTGTTGGGGTAGGAAAAAAAAAACCAAAGTTCTTGAAAAAGTTAAAATTGTAGAGTTTTATCAATACCAATCACTGTACTGCCCCATAAAAAACTAAAAGATGGTGGCACTAAATCAAAGTTACATTTGTGAAATCTCACAGAGAAATCTACAGCTACCTACTCCTTTCCTAAGCCATGTACATATGGTTGATGCGTTTTAGCACAATCCTTTTCCATAAATTTCTTGAAGCATAAGGATATTGACAATTTTTGAATTCTTCTAAACTTCACTAATGCATTTTCTTATTTGTCTATGGCTCTTTCTTGACTACTCTCCTACTCCTAATGAGGATAGAGAAGATGAAGGGGAAAAATAGACAACAAATACAAACGTACATGAGGCATTCTGAAGTAGAAGCCACACAATCAAACAGCCACGCCATCATTCTGGCAAATTAGTTCTTATTAAGTTAAAAGAATCTTGCCTCTCAATCGGGCAGCTTGCCCCTATAAACACTACCAAGCGTACCTTCACCAATAAAATTTTCAGGAGAAGCTGATTGTATACTGCTGAAGTAACGCAACAATGAACTTTTGCAGAACTTGCATTCGGACTCTTTGAAGGATGTATACTTGTAGTTACTTTGAAAGGTACCATCAGTTCCACAAAGACCTTCTCGAAAGGATAAAATGGAGGAAATCGTGGTGGAAAGAACTCCATATCAATGCAGTTCATGACTGAATCATGATTCTTGGGCAGCGAAACTGCGCTGGTGTGTTTTTCACATCTACCTCGTGTTCATTCTGAAACTTTGGAAATCCACTTGTTCTTCCATTGTCTTCAACATAACTATCTCTTGCTTTCACAACTCTCCCTCTTGGCACAACTAAAGATATTCAAAAAGACAATTTTCATTTAGAACAGAATAAAAGAGATAAGGAAATTTCAACAATTAAAAAAAATAAGAATGGACATTACATTATATTTCATCCCTATAATTCTATACATAGCATCTTATAGAAATTTACCAACTTAAAAGCTCTGCAAAGATTATTGTGGTTTTGACTCAACCAATTAATGGTAACCACCCTTCACACACTATATACATCATTCATAGCAGGTTGACAATTTTCCTTGAGCATTAGAGTGTGTACATGACTAAATCTAAGAAGAAAAGACCAACAAATATAATGCACCTTAAAGAATATAAGACAATCAGACATATTATTGTCTTATAAATGCAAGTGAGGTTAAAATTCAATTCAATAAACATAAATGATAATAATATAGTGTACGGGTGGGGCCAAGATTTTCTGGACCTAAGCAACTAATCCATTCTCTGCCATAGTTTGTAATTCGACCTTTTCTCTGCAACAATTTGCAATTCGAATTTTGTGATACATATTTGTATTGTAAATGTTATTGATAGATTATTATGGTTCTTTATTTTTAGATGGGCTTTTTTTCTTAGTCGCTAACCCGTACAATGCACGGAAAACTTTTAAATTGTATTTTAACATGTTAAGTTTAAATATTTCTCTAAATTTAAACTATTTGAACGCTGAATTGGCTCTTATATAAGATGAAAATTGTAGTTTAAACTTTTCTCATGAAAAACCTTCAAAATTTTATATATAAGATCCTTATAAATGAGAAACAAATACAATTTTATATATACGATCCTTATAAATGAGAAACAATCAAATATTATAAAGCAATATATTACAATCATCATAATGTGCTATACATTTGGTTTAATAAGTATTACAAAAAAAAAAAAAAAAAATAGTCATTTACACTTATATCTTGAAGCTTTATCAATGCTTTTCAAGAATCTATTTCCTCCTATTCTTAGGCTCTTCTCTTTCCTCAACTTCTCAATCTACTTAACTCTTCACCAAGTTTTTTATAAGCATTTGATATCTTAATCTAAAACACAAATAGTCCAGTTTCAGATTCTTCCCAAAAATAAATTGACAATAATGATGCAGCAAAAAACAAATAGAGACTAAAGTAGAAAACTAATAAAGACTTATCACTGCTACGGTGCTACCCTTGAATTGATGAACATGGGCATCTAATACAACAAAACTACTCAAAACTGACAAAGCCCATTGAAAAAGAGATTTTCCAAGGAAACAACGTCTTAAACAGAACGAAACCCACTTAGGATCCACTTCACACAATCATCTAATGAAAGATGATGAAAAGAAATTTTTAAAAAAATAAAAGAAACAAAGAAACAAAGATAAACTAACCTCTTTACGTAACAGCCACAGGTCTATAGTGACTTTTTCCTGCCTAAAAGTGCTATCAATTAGCAACACTGACTCAAAAAATAAAGTGTGAGCGATTAACAGAAATCTTATTATAATCCCATAAAAAACTTAAAAATTTTCATATAAATTTGTAAGTTTCTCAGCCTTAAAAAATTTCAAACTAAATCCATGCAATAGAAGACCTCAACCACAAATGAAAAGAAAATTGTCTCAACAAAAAGAGGAACAAAATTTTTCAGGTTAACTGAAGGAGATTGCAAAATTATGTTTGTTTTTGCCTTGAGAGAGAGAGAGAGAGAGAGAGAGAGTGAAAAACTTACAGGTTGGAGAAGCGGAGGCAGAAACAGATGAGTGAGAGGAATAGAGGCAGAGCGTGCGTCTAAAAGAGGGAGAGGGGTAGAGTGTTTGGCTGAATTTTTTGGGGACTCGGGCTGAGTTTATTTTAACTAATCAGGCTTTGTTTAGCTGAAATTTTTGGGTCATTTGGGGGAAGGAGAAGGGTAGAGAAGTGAGAGGAGGTGGAGAAATAGAGAAGAGAAAGGTGAAGGAGAATGGTGCTTGGCATTTGGGATTAATTTTCAAAATTGGGTTTTGGGAAAGGAGAAGAAAATTTTTTGAGAGTTCTTTTTTTTTAACTAAAATTCTCACACAAAACTCAAATGAAAACAATTAACGGTTCTAGAATCTTTACCTACTTTTCCTATGATATAACCATAGCCCTCGAAACAACTTGGGTGCAAGTCACAACTAACTTGGTTGGGATTTCAAATGGGGTTATTTGGTAAGTTTCAATTTTCAGCTGTATGTTTCAATTTTGAGTGAGACTTTTTGTCAAACACGTGGAATACATATTCTAAATGGGAATGAAAAGAATGTTTACAGCATGAATACACCCAAAAAATGCACCTAACTTAAGCACACTACAATTGAACATTGACAGAAGTGGAGGAAAAAACTTCAAAATAATGCAATACAAAATTTAAGAAACATTAGTTAAAGGCAATCCCTTGTATATTTTCCCTGTATAGCAGCAACATTAAAGAGATTGGGAATGTGCACACATATTTTGTATTTGATTGTAACCCACGACTTAAATGAAAGAAATTTTATGTAACAATGATCATAGAGTCAAATAAGACTAAACCTAAATTCTTCACAACTTTGATCTTTCACAAAAATTCACAACAGGGTATCTAATAGTTATAAAAGATGTTGTCTCTATAGAGAATCATCCGGAATGTCACTGTTATACACACACAAACTGCTATTTAGCAATCCCTTTGCTAAAGTTTAAAGGATCAAATCTAGGCAAAGTAGAAAGCAGACATTGAATCTTTTGCTTGAGAGAAAAACAAAATGGAGAAGATTCTAGGAAGGATGGTAACTTGAAAAATTAGTGTCAATTACTAATGCTACAGTCAAAGATTATAAAGATCGCAACTCTTGCGACTTCAAAAGACTTGTCTTTGTCTCTCTCTCACTCGTCGGTAGTTTTTTTTTTTTTTAACAAACAATAAGGATTTATTAACTAAGAACCAACATCAAACACCTATCAAGCACTATAACTAAAATTTCGAAAACCCTGACTTTAAATTAAACGGTTTTTATTTGGAATGAAAAGTATTTGGAGAATTACCAGAAAGTACCAAATTTCTCAAAACAAATTCATATTTCATACCTATAGATCTAAAAAAGAAAGGAAAAAGAAAATTACCGGTGGTAGTTCTCACTCTATCGCTATATGGTCTTACAGTGTTAATGGTCCATAGATATTTCTTCTATGGCAAGGCTACTAACGATGTAGGAAGCCAAATTGACGCTGGTGGCAGCAACATCCACGAACACTGTCTCTGTATCCCTCTCAATCATTCTATGTTTTAACATTTCATATCCAAATCAATATTTTTAGTGATTTTTGTAATCTAAAAAAAAAAAAAAAAAACAAACAAACAAAAGCAAATATCTAAAATTGGGGGGAATGGGCAGAGTAGCGGTGGGTGGGGGAAGAAAGTAGTAAGTTAGACAACGTTGGTAAGAATTAAGAAAAATAGCATCTCGAGTTTTAGAAACTCGAGATCCATGTTAAAAATCGAGTCTCAAAGACTCGCTTTGCAAGAGTTTTGCCGCTGAAAATGCGACACAAATCTCGAGTTTTAGAAACTCGAGTTCTATGCAAAAAAAAATTTTGTGTGATCGCCTCTATAGTGGCGTTTTTAAGTCCTATAGTGACGTTTTAAAGCCCTATAGCGGCGTTTTCCTGCAAAAAAATTTTATAAGTGCCCATACTAAGTTCAGGGAGCCCTATAGTGGCGTTTTTAAGCTCTACAGTGACGTTTTAAAGCTCTATAGCGGCGTTTCCTGCAAAATTTTTTCGTAAGTGTCATACAAGAGCCCTATAGTGGCGTTTTTAAGCCCTATAGCGGCGTTTTCCGGAACTCGAGTGTTTAAAACTCGATTTTCACATGGATTTTTTTCCAAATCGGACAAATCCGCTTACAAATCGAGTGTCTAAAACTCGAGTTTTATCTTGGAACTCGAGTTTTAGACACTCGAGATGCTAGTTTTCAACATTCTTCTCAAAAATGCCAACTAACTAAATTTTTTTATATTTATTGTTAAATGGAAAAAAAATTCTCTAAAATTGAGAAAACAATCATTTTGAAAGAGATTCCAAAAACCCAAAACAAAAACAAATCAAATCTAAACCTACCTAACAAAAAAACTCAATTAAAAGTAACGTTTTATACCCCAACCTACAAAATAGAGAAAAAAATGTACCGTTGTCGATGTTAGTTCCGACAATCTGGTGGTCTAGATCTGGCAAGGGAACGGACGGTGTATGGTTCAGATGAACTCTGCGCACATTCCCTTTTGATTGTGGCAGATTTTTCTTTCTACCCAGTCCCCACTCCATGCCTTCTCTGTTTACCGTTCTGCCTAGGTTTTGGGTCTGCAAAATCGTTTTTTGAAACTTTTTGATTTCATCGCCTCTCTTTCTATACTTCTTTCTCCGTGTCCTCATCGCCTCTCTCTGTTTCATCGGGAAGTTAGAGTGACTCTGAAATTTCAATCAGGAAATATGGGGCAAAATTTGCCAAAGAGTATATTTTTCCAAAAAAATTAGGCGCGTGGTATGCATTCAAAGTTATTTAGTAAGTTAGACTATTTTTGAAAATCGATTTTGGCAAAATCGACTTTGGGCTGGAAAACGAACGCTATAGTGGTGTTTTTTTAGTGTCTATAGTAGCGTTTATAGAAAATGCCACTATAAGGTACCTATAGTGGCGTTTTTACAAACGCCACTAAAAAAAATGTCACTATAGTGTTCATTTTGCAGTCCAAAGTCGATTTTGCCAAAGTCGATTTTCAAAAACAGTCTAACTTACTAAATAACTTTGATCTCATGCCACGCGCCTAATTTTTTTAGAAAAATATACTCTTTGGCAAATTTTGCCGGAAATATGGTGTTTGCATTTTAGGGTTTGTGTTTTTTTTTTTTTGGTTTTCTTTTTAAAGCAGGTTTGTGTTTTTATAAGATTCTCCCAAAACAGTGCACCGTGCGGTATTTTTAAGAAAAAACTGTATACGTGGTAGCATTTTAAGGTGTCTTTTTTCCTAACGCGGCAGCACCTCCTTAAAGGCTTCTGCTATTACATATAGTTGGAATGTGGTGGTGATGCAGTTATGGGTTTGGAATGTCATGGCTGGTTGTTATTTTTGTGGGTATTTTAATAGGCTTTACAATGGTGGTATTTGGGTTGTGGTGGCCAGTTGTAGTAGTCGGTCGCTGTTATGGATTTTTGTGGATGTGTGTTTTATGGATTTTTGTGTTTTATGTTATCAAGATTTATTTAGAACTTTTGTTGATACCTAATCTTGATAATTTTAGATTACTTGTCTATTTTGTTATATATTTTTTAGATGTTGGGTCCAATTCGTTATCAGTTTAATTTTTTTTTTTTTTTTTTTTTTAAATTTATGTGGATGGCTTAAATACTAATTTATACTTTGTTACTTGGGGTTTCTAAATATTGATTCATTATGTCATTTATAGATTGATGGACATTTTGATGTACCGAGATGGAAACTTTTTACGAGTTTACACTATATGTTGTTGGGAAATTTAGACTCCAGTTGATAGAATTAACAAGTTTTAAACTCAAGTTGTTAATTAGATTTATTATGAATAAAACTTGTTAAAACAAACAAACATCAATATCATGTCAAAATAATGCAGCAGAAAAATAAATAAGACAAGATATGATGATCTAGGAAAACCAATGAAACAATCTAGTTTCAGAGTAAAAAACCTGGGGGGAAACCTTCTCGAAAAGCAATCTACTATAGTAAAGAGAAGTTTCGGATGTAGTACAAAACCTTTGTCCCTAAACTTTACATTCCTCGTAGATGAACTTACAGCAGAAACTTTCTACCACTTCAGAACCTCTGAACTCTTCGATATATGAACGCCACCCTTTTTGTTGCACGGCTCCCAGTACGTGACTAACTCACCAACTTGAAGAAGATGTTGGCTGTAAAGTTCTTCACTTCATCAACAATGAAGATCAAGAAGCACTTGGTTACAAAACCCTAAGGCGCAAAGACGCAGTAGCTTCTTTCGAATAAGGCATTGGTCACCTTTTGCATATGTTCTCCTTGTATTCTCATATGTTACAGCCTCTAAAATAAGCTTTATATATGTCTAGGGTTGTGAGAAAAGAAACCTTACATATACATGTTAGCATGGGCCGAAAATCAAATCTAGAAATCTGAATTTCGTAAAACTTAGTAATTCTCGATCAATCGAGGAGGTGTCGAGCCTATCTGTTACGAGCTATCGAGGGGACAGAAAATTGCTCGATCGATCGACCTAGCTATCGAGAGGTGTCGAGATTGCGATAATAATCAACTGAAGAGCTCGATAGATAGCCTAGCTATTAAGAGGTGTCGAGCAGCTATCGAGCTTTAAAAAATCAGCACTTCTTCACTTGTTTCTTGGACAGATTTACATGGCTTCAATACTAAACTTGAACTCTTGTTCCTTGAAGTATTAAATACATCCTAGATCTACCTAAATACAAGTAAAGTTCATTTTGTCAAAAGATTAGCCAACTACATAAAATATTGACATATGTTCCTAACATGATCTACATATGTCCTAATAATCTCCCCATTTGGCAATCCATGACAAAACCACAACAAATAAATGAACATATGAGAGAAGTCATAAATCACTCAACTCATACTCACTTGTTGAATACAATAAAATCTATCCTAACATAAACTCTTGAAAAACTTTGCAAGAAGAGAGTTTATGGCAAGTAGACTTTGACAACCTGTATTTCTGAAACACTTTAAACGATACTCATCAAGGCATCTTTGTGTGAAACAGAAATAATAGATTGCATACAAGAAATAAGAAACATATGTATGGAGATAGAAAAGAAACAACACATGTAGAGGTAGGTGAAGAAAACATACATCATCACACACACACACACACACACACACACATATATGTATATCAAAGATAAGTACAATATATGTAAACATGATCACAAGACTGGTGTACAAGAAGAAGGAGGTAAGCACTCCCCCTAAAAAGATGAAACACATCTCCCCCTTACAAGACTATGTATTTCTCCACCTAACTTGTAGAATCTTAAAAAGAAACCACATGTCTCATCACATTTTCTCTCCCTTTTTGTCATGATTGACAAAGGATACAAGAAGTTAGCAAGCTTCACCCAAGAGACATAAAGATGATCAAGGGGGTACAATCCATATAAATGCATGAATGTAATGAAACAAGATGCTATGGATGACAAGATAATAGAAAGATGAAAAACATGTGAAAAACAAATCTCTCAATAAGAAAAATGTTAAGCACATAGATCCCAAAACACACACACACACACTAAACTAAGTCTAACCAATTTTATATTTCAAAAACAATTAAGACAGTTTAGTGAGCATACATGAATACATGTAAAACCTTGTGATGGCCCAATCACATTGTACCTGCACATGTATCAAGAGTAGCAAAGAATATTGCGTGTTGTGTGTGAAAAAAATCGCAAGATTGCATAAGTGTATATATGTTATGACGATTTGAGATATGAGAAAGTCACTTTAACTCACACACAATCATAACTGTTTGATGGGGACTATCACATTCAAAGTACATCTTATAACTCCCACATCTCCTAGAATACACGCTTGCAATCATATATAAAGCATTTTTATTCTTTTTAATTTTTATTTTTCATTGCATATTTTTCTTTTAAGCAAACCATGCATGGGCATATGAGAGATAGAAAAGAAATACCCAATTATGTTAAGCATTTGACATTCCAATTTTGCTATGCCGAAGCACACAAATGTCATTGACATTGCACTTTTGCTATGTCAAAGCATACAGATGTCATTTCATAATTGGTAGACAATAGTGGTGAGATGGTTATTTATGCCTTTCTCTTAGGATTTTCTAGTCCTTCCCGTTAAAAAGAGTGATACAAGTGTTAAGTACAAGAAATTACTTAATCTTACTCATCACAAACAAGAACCACAAAACTCACTTACTTAATTGTGCATAGAAATGCTCATCTAAGCTACAAAAGATACAAAGTTTAGAAAATTTTGTTTCAATAGCCATCCAAGGTACACAAGTACCAATGTACATACACACATTATTTTTGTATTTTTCTGATTTTCCCCCTTTTTTTTTGAAAAAAAAAAACAAAATAAAAAGTAAGCAAGTAAACAAAAACAGACAAACAACATGAAAGCAGAAAGAAAGATGCATATGCATGAAAGCATGATGAAAGGTGCAAATACATGAAAGCATGATTCCAAAAACAGATAAGAAATAAAGCAAGAAAGTCCTACTTTAGATAGAAAGAATTAAAATAGAGGACAAAAATAAAAGACAATTAAGTCTTAGGCTCCTTTCTCACCCACACAGCACGAGTCTTTGGCTGTGAAGATGAAAAGGTACATGTCCTAGTATGTCTACTAAAGGACATAGAAGAATTAAAATTCTCCTGAAATTGAGTTAAAAGGCTCAAAGCTTTAATAACTCTCCAAACAAAGGTGTAGGTCCTTGAGAAGAAACTTGTGACCATTTGGACACTTGCTTTTGAGGATACAACTTAAAGCAATTAGGACGAATGTGTCCATAAACACCACAATGATGACAAACATTAGGTCTAACAAAGGATTTAGAATTAGCCAAATCAGTTTTGAATTTCATACTTTTATCACCTTTCTCAGATTGTGGCACAAAGACAGTTTTTGATCCAAAAACCGTGGAAGAGAAGGGGTCGGAGGAAATAGCATATCCTAAGCTAGTCTTATCAAAACTAGGCTTTTGAGCACTCAAGACCTCATCAAACTTTGCACTAGACATCCTCTCTATTTGAGTTCTAGCTTAACTAAGCTCAACCTCAAGATTCTTGACCTTCTCTTCTAATGAGGTGTTATCCCCAACAAGAATCTCAACTAACCTTGTAGTCTCATCTAGTTTGACTAACAGACCACAGCTTTTTCAATTTTTACCTCATTAAGCTCTTTTCTACAAAGATGAGAAGTCTTTTCAGATTTTATGAATTCAGTGCATAGCTTATCATAAGCTTTTTGAAGGGTCATCTTCTTGGGTACTTCGTCATCAAAAGAATCCTTACTATCACTAGCACTCTCCACAATCACCTTATCGGTTGTGGCAGCAAAAACCATAACGTGACTACATTCATCCATATACTCATCAGAGGAGTCATTCTTAGTAACACTCCAAGTGGCAACCAACCCTTTATCTTTTGACTACTTGATCTTTTCCTTCATGAGGCAGTTTGGACACTTTATCTTCATATGACCAAAATCTTTGCACTCATGGTATTAGATGAGGGGTTTCTCATTCTTGCCCTTCCTTGAGGATTTAGATTTCCTAGGAGGTTTACCCTTATCCTTTTTCCTAAATTGAAGAAGTTTGATAATCTCATCAGTTATGAAAGTTAAATCCTCATCCTCATCATCATCTTCTTCTTCATCTTCACTTTTATCTTCATCTTCAGAGTCCTCAATCTCTTCTTCTATACCCTTAAAAGCCAAGTTTTTACTCTTTCCACCTTTTCCCATTGAGCCTAATCCCATCTCATAGGTTTGAAGGTTCCCTACAAGCTCAGTCAAAGGTAGTTAATCAATGTCCTTCACTTCTTCAATGACAATGATCTTGGCATGGAATCTTTCAGGTAAGGACCTAAGGATTTTCCTAACAATTTTGGATTTTGCTATAGATTCTCCAAGGATGAAGGAAGAATTCACAATGTCCTTAAGTTTAGCATAGAACTCATCAAAGGTCTCATCCTCCTCCATCTTTATTTCTTCAAAACTACTAGTGAGTCGTTGAAGCTTCACAATCTTTACTGCCTTGGTACCTTCAAATGTGGTCTCAAGAATGGTCCATGCTTCGTTGGCAACTTTTGTGGATGATATTCTCTTGAATTCCTCATTGGTCACCCCACAAAACAAAGCATTCAAAGCCCTACTGTTGAAATTTGCTGCTATGATTGTTGCATCATCCATATCCACTGACGCTTCCTTTGGCTTAATCCAGCCAACTTCAACAGCTTGCCATACCTGTTCACATAGAGCTTGCAAAAAAACTTTCATACAAACTTTCCAGTACGCATAATTAGTTCCATCAAATAAAGGAGGAATCAAAAGAGATTGTCCACGATCCATGACAACGGGGGTCAGGGATCATACTCAAGAAATTAATCTAATCAGAGTAAACCCACTCTGATACCACTTGTTGGGAAATTTAAACCCCGGTTAATAGAATTAACAAGTTTTAAATCCAAGTTGTTAATTAGGTTTATTATGAATAAAACTTGTTAAAACAAACAAACATCAATATCATGTCAAAATAATGCAGCAAAAAAATAAATAAGACAAGATATGATGACCTAGGAAAACCGATGAAACAATCTAGTTTCATAGTAAAAAACCTGGGGGGAAACCTTCCCGAAAAACAATCTACTATAGTAAAGAGAAGTTTCAGATCTAGTACAAAACCGTTGTCCCTAGACTCTATAATTCCTGTAGATGAACTTACAGCAGAAACCTTCTACCGCTTCAGAACCTCTGAACTTTTCAATATATGAATGCCACCCTTTTCGTTGCACGGATCCCAGTATGTAACTAACCAACTTGAAGAAGATGTTGGCTGTAAATTTCTTCACTTCATCAACAATAAAGATCAAGAAGCACTTGGTTACAAAACCCTAAAGTGCAAAGACGCAGTAGCTTCTTTCAGACAGAATAAGGCATCGAACACCTTTTGCATATGTTCTCCTTGTATTCTAATATGTGACGGCCTATAAAATAAACCTTATATATGTCTAGGGTTGTGAGAAAAGAAACTTTACAAATACATGTCAGCATGGGCCGAAAATTAGATTTGGAAATCTGAATTTTGTAAAACTCAGTAATTCTCAATCGATTGAGGAGGTGTCGAGCCTATCTGTTGCAGGCTATCAAGAGCCATCGAGGAGCTATCAAGGGGACAGAAAATTGCTCGCTCGATCGATCGACCTAGCTATCGAGAGGTGTTGAGATTGCGATAACAATCAATTGAAGAGCTCGATAAATAGCCTAGTTGTCGAAAGGTTTCGAGCAGCTATCGAGCTTTAAAAAATCAGCACTTCTTCATTTGTTTCTTGGACAGATTTGCATGGTTTCAATACTAGACTTGAACTCTTATTCCTTGAACTATTAAATATATCCTAGATTTACCCAAATACAAGTAAAGTGCGTTTTGTTGAAGGATTAGCCAACTACATAAAATATTAACATATGTTCCTAACATGATCCACATATGTTCTAACATATGTGTATGAAGATAGACCTGGTCAACTTTTTTAGCCTATAATCAAATGAATCCTATCTAGCTAGATGGAACATTATTTCCATTTGGTAAATCATTGACACAATATTTATTGTGTGCATCAATCACATGTAACATTTCAATAATTATAAAAAAAATTTGTATCACATGATTTATTTATTTATTTATATCCATTTGTAGTAGTCAAGAAAATTGTACAAAACTTTTTCTTTCCCCGCACAAAAAGGATAGAAGGCAACCAATATGTGAAACACCTTATCTAAACATGATCATAATTGACACCTAGGAGGCTACAACTAATTTTTGAGTGCATTTATACCCTTAGATGCAAAAAAAATAAAATAAAATAATAATAATAATAATAATAATATATGCCTGTGTGTGTGCTCGCACATTTTACAATATCGAAAAACTATTTTATCTATTTTACATTACCATTTTAGCAATATATATACCCATACATATCATACTATTCTCTTACTTCTTACTACTCTATTTAAATAGTCTTTTTTATTCTATTCTATTTTATATTATTATTTTAACAATACATTCTAATCTCATTTTGTTGGACTAAAATAATTAGATGTAGAATAAAATAATGGTATTTAATATATAAATGATAATACAATAGACCTTTATATGAGTTTTTTTTTTTTTTTTAATTTTTTTTTAAGCATTAGATGCTACAGTAACATATAAAATAGATAAAAACACAAAATAAAGCACGGGATGGAAATGCTAGATATAATCATAAAATAAAGCACCGCATGTGAATGATCTCGAGCGCTATACGGTATAAAGGCCACAAAGAATTTTAAAAAGAACTTTTCCTTTTTCATTATGAATACAAAGAAGTTAATAGTTAATACAGATGACAACCTTCTATCTCGCATTCTTCTTCTTCTTTCATTTTTTTTTTTATATTATTTTTTGGGCACCCATACCATACATATGGCAAGCTAGGCATGGCCTTGATTAGGCCTTCATTACCTTGTTTATGAAAGAATCGAATTGAAAATAATAAAAACCACAAATGCCGGAACAATTATCTAAACCCAGAAAATTTATTCTGATTCGCTAATCCATATTGTTTTTAAATACTAGTATGTGCATGTGGGAGGATTATTTATTTTGCTGTTCCCTACTTTTATAAGTTTGAATTTCTTGTAGACGAGGAATATACCATGGAAGCTGCATGATTTGTACTTGTCAGTATCTTTATATAAATGATAAAGCTCTTATAAGTCGGCTTTTCTGATATTATTATGACAATTTCTAAATTAAAAAAAATTATACGACTTTAAGTACTAGAATAACCTAAATACTTGGATTGGATCTTTAACAAAATGGTCGACATTGTTGGAAAATCTGGTTTTGTATCTCATACAAAATACACAGCGGAAGCAACAGCCACGGATCTACTTCAATAATGAAAGATAACATGTAACCATGAATTCTAGAATAAAGAACAGAAAGCGTGCCTTGATGCAGTGAATTTCAAAACATGACTTGAGAATACCTTCAATCTTCATCTCAATTCCACATGGTGCCCAAGATGTGTGGTCTCTCAATCAGTCTTTTGTACATAGACTCTCAAAGAAAAGAAAAAAAAAAAAAACTTCTTTTTCTCATTGTGGAGAAAAACTGATTTCTTTTCTTTTCATCATACGTACGTTAAAACTATTCTCATAGTTTTATTATTTAATAACTCTTATTAAATAATAATTGATTATCTAATTGGGTTAGCCTTTTGGGCCTACCCAATTGGGTTTTAGTTTGTGGCTTGAGATGGGACCAAAGGAAACAAATAAGACTCTAGCTCCAATGGGCATTGGGCTTTTCTGTCAACTCTTGATAAGTCCAAAGTTACCATTAATTATATTCAATACCACTATAAGAATATAATTGCACTCTAGGCCTTATTAATAAATTATATCCCAAAACTTTATTATACATACGACCCCTTCATTAAAATATTCGTAGTAATACAAAGTCATGAATGTAGACTGCCACTTTGAAGATTACTACATCTTAATCCTTGAGTACCCAGTTTAATCATTTACGTTATTCATCATATATTTATAAAATCCAATTCCATAAGTATATACTTTAGTAACTCCTTACTAAAGTGGTTGGGCCCAACACTCTGAATAACTAAACCCATTAAACTTATCTCAAGGGAATATTTTATATCTCCGTTAAGAGACTATGAATTCCATCTTGAGAATACATGTTCCATCAACATTAAATGCGGCTGCCCAACATACTGAGATTTTGACCGTAACTTATAGATCTCACTCCTGATATATCAAAGCAACCTACATCTCATGATCAGGTCCATTATTCTCTCAGGATTTAGAGTTGATGTAAATAGAAGTCGTGAAATTTATTATTCATTTGACAGTCG
Organism: Quercus aquifolioides; assembly: GCA_019022515.1. Taxonomy (NCBI): domain Eukaryota; kingdom Viridiplantae; phylum Streptophyta; class Magnoliopsida; order Fagales; family Fagaceae; genus Quercus; species Quercus aquifolioides. The sequence continues at coordinate 45,980,337 of CM032330.1, read as the reverse complement.
TTAAGAGAATAATAAATCTCACAGCGATCTAGTTCAATATGTCTTAATTCTTAAAACATATTAACATATCAACTAGAAGTCTCCACTTCCATGATCAAGATAAATCATCTTAGTTGATATATTATAGTCTTCGCAGATGAAATGCCCAATTTCATCACCGACTACGAACTAAAATTCTGAATTTACAAAGAACTTGTGATTTATATCTTCTGTGACTAAATCACATAAATCACATACTATGCATCTCATGGACTAAGATAATGTACTATTAGTTCATTAATAGATAGTCTCATATAATTAAACAATTTAATTATTTATGACATGCCAATAAATTGGATTTTAGGGCACAAACCCCAACAATCTCCCACTTGCCCTCAAAGACAATTTACCATATATCTGACACTTATCTCCCTTTAGAGTAATTTATAGTCACTCTAAAGCAAGGTTTGGAAACAAGTTTCAGTCAGACTTATTACATAAATGATCTTTTTCTACTACTACTACTTCTCACGTACTCATATCTCTCTAATAAGATGATACTTACGCTTAATGTGTATCTTCACCACCTAGGATGAACACATATCTTGAAGTCCTACTTTATGAATCACAATCAAACTACAAGTCAGTATTTGTACATCTAGTATCTATCAAAACCTCACTTTTGTGGACAAACATATAATCCCTCATTCTCCTAAGATATTTGAGTATATGCTTTACTCCCACTAAATTAAGTGATCTTTGATTCTATTGATATTTGCTTACTTTGCCAACCGCAAAATAGATATTTAGCCTAGTATCTAGCATATCATAAAGATTTCCTATTGATATGGTATAAGGAACTGTCTTAATATGCTCTTCCTTTTATATGTCTTAGGACTATAGTCCTATATAAAGGAATTTCAAACTTAAAAAGAAATAATCATTTATTGAAGTAATACATGCTATACTTTGCTAGAATCTAATCTATTTAAGTATTTTGAGATAGACCCAACATCCTAATTTCTGAATTTTAACAAAGTTATAATTCTTAGGATGTAGCTAGTCTTTCCCAAGTACTTTATATCAAATTGGACTAGACAACCAAAAATTCCATTGATGACAATAACTCTACATCATTCTAAATGATTAGAATGTCATCAACATACATTAAGAGATTTATTATTATATATAACTTTTACACACATAAGACTTTTAAATACTTGATCAAAATCAAACAATTTGATTGCTTGATCAAAGATGATATTTATGACCTAGATGCTTGCATTAGTCTATAAATGGACTTTAAGCAACTTGCATACTAAACATTACTGGTTCTTTGCTATGAACAAGTCTAGTTACATCATATAGATGTCTTTCTCAAGATTGCTACTAAAAGAAGCTTTCTTGATATCCATTGCCATATTTCATCCAAATGAAATATAATGAATAAGAGAATCTAGATAGAGTCAAACTTGACTATTGGTGAAAAAATCTTTTCATAGTCGAACAATTTCTTTCTGAATAGATCTTTTCGCCACTAGTCTTGACTTTGAAGGTTTGCACCTTCAAAACTATCAATCTCATTTACTTGTAGACCTATATGAAAACAATAGACTTAATGCCATTAGGCGCCTCTACAAGTTCTAGACTTTAAATAGAATTTAATTCTATTCACATAACCTTGATCTAGTAATCCATATTCATATCATCTATTGCCTTTACGTAGGACCGATGATCAAATTCATATCCTTGTGGAATAACCACAAAAGTTTATTCCAAAAAATATGAATTTATTTGGTAATCCTCCCACTACGATATTTTACCGGTGTAATAGTTATCTACAGAATAATGTCTTGTCGTGCATCTAATACAACCATCTCATTTCCAAATGTATTTTACAGTTGTCCTACAACAAACTCTGACATTTTTCTTCTAGAACATTCTAACTTTAAAAGAGCCCTATTCCTCCTTTATGTATGCACTAACTTAAAGAAGTCATTGGAACTTCATTCATTTACAAAAAAGAACCCTAGATTTTATTATTCTCTAAATAGAATTCATAGATTGAGAATATAATAAAATAATGGTTCTAAAAGCCCATCTTTCATCAATCTTGAATATCATTTAGATTAATAAGATCTATAGACATAAGTGCCAAAACATACAATTACAAAGGATGAAAACTTTCTCTTTAAAAAGTAAAGCATGTAAATTTCCATCTAGAAGATAATCATAGACAATGCTTAGCTTTACCAAAATCAGAAACACTTTTCTTTTGGTCATGCTTATAAGTCTAATTTCCTTTTGGCAACTACTAGGGCAACTAGCTTGTCCAACTGTTTGATATTATAATTCATCTTCTTACCACCCTTACCTTTTGGTTTAGGTTAAGAATTTGAATTAAATCATATTGATCATAGCCTTAGCTTTTAGGATGTCTTCCGTTATGTAGAACTCACTCATCAATTCAGATAACATAAAAAAAATTTAGTTTCAAAACAATTTGAATTGATCAAATGATTCTAACAAGGACTTGTGGATCATATCCATGTGAGATTAAAATTTAATCTCTACATCCAAGAATTCCAATTCATTTTAGAATTAAAACATTTTCATAAAATGATATAGAATTGGAACTTCTTAAGCCTTTCTTAGCACTCAATATGATTCATACCAAACATCTTATTTAGACTTAATATAAAGTCTAAGTCTAGTACTAACTCTTGCATCTCATGCTATAGCACAATTGAGATAGAAACCAATATAACATATTAGCATTTCATTGGAAACTATGATCATATCATAATCTATCTTCCATCAATGCATCATGTATAGGAAACTATGACAATGCTGAATCAAAACATAAATATGTATTTCAGCTCCTTTAAGCACAATGTCCAAAATTATTTCTTAGTTAATGTGATTCAACTAAAATAGTAGTTCGAGGACAAAATTTATGAAAATTTTATTTTGAGACTATGAACATAATTACAGGGACATTATATTTTGCATCCATAACCATATAATATGTAACCCGAAAAACATATTATACTAGGTGCAACGACAACCTAATCCTGCAATTAATATTCCTCGGAAGCGAGGTCATACCAATCACTATGATTAGGCGATAATTATTCTCATTATTAATGCTATCATGGTAACTCTTACCAAACAAAAATAATTTTCTGCTTTTCCTTTAGCCTCTAAGTAATAATGACATAGCTCCGAAGGGAGGTTAACATTACACTTAGTCTAGTGTACACCATTGCCTAGAATCAATGTGAGTCACCAAGTAACTCCATGGAAGCGTGGTCGTTCTCAATGTAAAAACACACTTCATCTATCACTAAGAAGTTTAACCTGTAGTACCATGAATTAAACACCCTCCGAATGGAGCAAGGCATATACGCCAAGGCGAGGTGCCTAATCACACTATTATAAACCAGCAATGGAGGCCGTGAGAATCAACCCTTGAATCTCTCTCCCACTAGAAATTTTAAAACAAGTGGATTGTCTTGAAATCATTGTGATCTAATCACAATTTTAACCTTACACATTAAATGTGTTTAATTGTTTAAATTCAATGTGATGTAACTAAATCACATCACAATAGCGTAACGAACATTCGCGCAATCACAAAGAAGTTTAACCTTGTAAGCCGTGAAGTAAATACCCTCCGCATGGAATACAAGACTCGAAGTCAAGACAAGGTATCTATTAACTTTACAATAAACTTAATAAAATGGTTATTTCAGCACTCCCACTCATTATTTGGTTTTTTCTTAAATAATTGTAATATCATCACAACTAATAACCTTGCACTTATTGAAGACTCTAACCTTATTAGAATCACTAACTAAAATAGAAGTCCTAAACTATTTAGGATTCTTTAAGTTCTAATGGATCAAAAATTAGTTATATAGAACTCTATTCTTAATTAACTAGATAAAGTATTCTAATCTAATTAGAAACTATATACCTTTTAATTAGAATTTTAATCTCATTAAAAACCTCTAATTAAAATAAATTAAGGACTTTTAATCATAAAACAATTTAGGACTAAGAGTTCTATTTAACTAATATCTTTGATCTCATTAGGTCTTTTAGTTAGATAATGATTAATAAATGTCCTTAACTTTGAAGGACTATAAAATTAATCACATAGCCTTACTTTTATTTATGTGAAAAACAGGTGCCAGAATTTTTGGCGACTCATTCCAGTCGCAAGTTTTGGCAACTTGTTTTGGCGACTCGCCCAATCGCGAGACCCCAGTCGCGAGTTCATCTAGAAGCTCTGGCGACTCACTGGCAACTTATCTCGCGGCTCGCCAGTCGCGAAAAAACCCAGAAATAGCCGTTTTTTCTGTTAACCGTTCTTAACATCTTCATTGTTCTTCCATCAAAAACACTTTTTGATTTTATCAACGAAGATTTACAGATCAAACATTAAGGTTTTCAAGATGAAGATCAAGAACCCTAATATGCTAGAAACCCTTGAAAACACAATCATAATCTCATTAGGAATAAATTTCATAATCCTAGCATTAACTTACTGTTTGATCATAAAATAAATATATAATGCAAGATAACCAAGCGTACATGTTTACCATTGAAGAATCAAAAACATATAATCATACATATACGTTCAGCCAATTAACAAACGCTACTTGCAATATAATAACCAAACTTTAATTAAAACATATGAACAAAAGCATTAATTGCAAGTTGTATATGATGAATGGGTCCCATGATATTCATACCATGATATTCATCCAATAGCTATGACCAATTGCCAACTATATCCAGACTGTGCGAAACAAAAGTTTACACCGTAGACATGATGCAATTGTCTTATATTAGATATCAACTAACCCAGCAATATATGTAGGCGGCGTGCACTCCAATACTCGGACTACAAATAAACCGCACTAGATGAAAGAAACAACCATAGCCTTTACGAATTGTGTCAGACCCATAATTAAAAATAAATATCTGAAAGCTCGAAAATGTGTTGAAAACACACGAGCAGTTTAGACCCCCAAATTAACGTTACAGCTTGGTTGATTTTACACTAACTTAGTACTAAGTGCGGAATAGCGTAAACACAAGCGTATAAGCACAACAACTACTCTAATCCATATTTAAAGCAACACAGCAGTAAAAATGAAATGAACAAGAGTAAGGAAGAGAGATGCAAACACAGATAACACCGAGACGTGTTATCGAAGAGGAAACCGAAGAACTCGGTGAAAAACTTCTCCGCCGCCCTCTAAGCGGAAATCGATCCACTGGACAATCAGTTGGGATACATGGGTTAGCAAGAGATCCTCCAAGCCTAATCTACCCGATGTACCTAAGCCCTCCAAACTCCTACTCCAACAATGCTTCTCGGAACCGTATCTTGTCTTAGTTCACCAGATCCAGCAACAAGCTCCATGTTACATCTGCCATCATCGGCTTCTTCCAATGCTTCCCAGTAGCACCAAAACGTCACTTCACACTCTGAAAGGGTATGGTAAGCGTTTGGGCTATCAACCTCTCAATGGTATGGAAATGGAGAGGTAGGAGATGAGGAAATTCCCAAAACAAATGTATAGAGGATTGTGGGTATAACAATCTCTAACTCTCAAGGTGTTTTGCTAGGGTTTTCTCTCAGAAGCTCTCATCTGAATTGTGGGTAATGTGGGTATAAATAGTGTGGGTACAGAAAGTGTGACTCAGGCTAGATAGGCTGGCATAACAGAATGCCTCACGGGTGTCTCGCGAGAAGGCCTTACCTGCGAGATACTCGCGAAACACAGGTGTCTCCACCTGGCCTGACTCTTCGCATTCCAGCATGTGCAAGGTACATGTATCACTTCGCAGGAAGCTAAGTCGTGAGACACCCGCGAGAAATCTTCAATCTTCAGATGCTTGAGTCTTCACACACTCTCTCTCTATCACACAACCCTTACAATGAAATCCCACAACAAAAACAAGGTACAACAGATTGAATATAATTACAATCAAATTTGGCATGGAATATAACCCAACAAAAACAAATAGTTGTAAATAATAACTTTACAATCTCCCCCTTTGGCTATTCCATGACAAAACCCCTAAAACAAACTCTAGACTTAAGCGTGAGTTTGGGAACATTGGCAAAACTCACTCACACATAATCTAGAAACTATGAAGCTCTTGAACCATAGTGACAAGTATCTCCTGAAACATAACAAAACAATAAGTTCATGGTTATGCAGATACCTTGTAATGAAAAATGGAACAAGCACAATGCGATCAAGCAAAATGGAAATAAGTACTAGACCATGGCTTGACCAAACACGCAATCATTTATACAATAGTGATCACAATGCTCATTCACACTTGGAATGAACATCCAGACATTCAAGTTGACAAACACAAGACAAATCACTTGAATGACCAACACTCAACCAATGCACAGTACATGAAGTATGTGCATCTAGGAAAAATCCTACATGGGCACAAGAGTGAGGTACTTAAGACATGATAACAATATCTTAAAAGTCAAATGAAATGCTACAAAAGCATTGAGAAAATTACAAATTAAACAGAAATAAAACTGAGATTAAAACAAAGTATTTAAAGCTTTAAACAAAAGCAGTAGCAGTAAAGACTGTAAACATAAAAACATCAAACACAAGGAATAGTAGTTTCATCTTCTAGCTTCTTCTCCCCCTATCACCATACTTCCCCCTATCAATTGGTATTAGAGCGGGTACACTTGCTGTGGTTTAAATACCTAAGTGTGATCCTTGACCCTTTTTGAGATGGATAGGTCTCAATCCCTAAATGTTCCACAATTTTTTGATGGAAATAATTATGCTTTCTGGAAAGTCAGAATGAGGGCATTTTTATGCTCTATTGATGATACCGTTTGGGATGCAGTTGAAGTAGGATGGACTAGGCCAGAGGCTGCAAAATCCACTTGGGATAAGGCAGCTCTTGCGGCGGCTAATGCTAATAGTAAAGCCTTAAATGCTATTTTCTGTGGTGTGTCTCCAGATGAATTCCATAAGATATCTCACATGACAGTTGCCAAGGAAGCTTGGGAGATTTTGGAGACTACATATGAAGGTACAAAGAAGGTTAAGGAAACAAAGCTCCAGATGCTTACCACCAAATTTGAAGAGCTCAAGATGGGTGATGATGAATCTTTTGATTCGTTCTATGGGAAGCTCAACGAAATTGTTATTGCTAAGCTCAATCTTGGTGAGAAGATTGAAGATACTAAGGTGGTGAGAAAAATCTTGAGGTCCTTACCGGAGAGTTTTCGAGCAAAAGTCACAGCCATAGAGGAAAACAAAGATTTGGATGAAATTAAGATCCAAGAGCTCATTGGGTCTCTTCAAACATATGAGCTTAGACTGCCTTCCCATAAGACGAGTAAATCGCTTGCTCTCAAAACCATCACCGAAAGAATGGATGATTCCTCCGAAGAAGATGAGGTAAACGGAGAAGAAGTGGGTCTGCAAGACTCTTATAATTCCCTCCTTGAGAAGACCGGTGGATATGCAAAGGTGGCTAACGCAGCCATTAAAAAGATGAAGAGGGCTGAGGAGGATTACAAAAGCCTTCTGGTGCGATATAAAGAGGCGAAGTGTGAGATTGAAACACTAAATGGTGAGCTATCAGAAGCTTACACAAAAGTGAGACTTCTTGAGCAAGAGGTAGTGCAAGCACAAGCCAAGATAGAAAGGGTCTCTTCCAAGAAGCTAGATGATGTTATTTCATCTCAAAAACATGCATCAGACAAGTTCGGACTGGGATATACCGGAGGGAGCAGCTCATCAGCTAATGTCACCAAAGAAGTGAAGTTCGTGAAGGCCAAAGATACGGTTGTAGAAGAGCCGACTCTTGAGAAAGTTAAGGCTGAAAAGAAGAAGAATGTGGCTGATCAACGGGTGTTTAATAAGTCTCGTAATCAATCAGAAGCCAGATTTGGATCCAGAGGAAGATCACAACAGGGTCCTAGAATGAATCATGTGTGTCACTTTTGTGGATTACAAGGACATACAAGACCCAACTGTCATAAGCTGAGAGCATTGAACAATGCTAGTGCTCCTCGGTCACGAGGAAGGAGAAATGTCGAGAGGACTTGGGGTGGTGAGCAACCAAGAAGTCAAAACTGTGATCCAGAGATGATGGACGTGATGAAGATGATTGGTGCATTCACCAACTGTTTGGAAAGCTTCACACGGAGGTTTGAAAGTCCCAACCCCCGTACCTAATCCGTCAAGGATATCACCCTAAACGCACGTGACGTGTGGGTGAAGAGGGGTACTCATGCATAAGTATTATAATATGTCCATGCACTAATTCTTTCAATGATTAGGGACATTTGCTGTTGCATCCTATTATGCATTGTCTTCATTTTATAGTATTTTTTTCTTGTTTTGGTTTGTACTAGTTGTTTTCTGTTGATCTTTCTTTATTTCAATTCTGTTTTGGGTGTGTTCAAAAAATTCAAAAACCCATAAAAAATTGAAAAATCTCAAAAAGTTTGATCACTTGTTTTGTGTATGTCACATGTGAGTTTGGCCTAGTACCTTTGTACTTATGGCGTAGTGCATTTACGAACTTAGCTTGTTATATATGCACATTTATCTTTGTGGAAGAAACCTTGAAAACTATGTGTAATTGTTGTAAATAGATCTTCAAGCTTGTCATGAATGATTGGTCAATAGTCTTGATGGTCTTGATACTTGTATAGACTTGTGTCTATATTTCTTCCCACTTTATTTTTTTTGTTTTTGCAAAAGAGCTCTCTAAATGTAAATCTCCAAATGAAAAGAGATATAGAGCTGCAAAAGCCTGTCGCACATACTAGTATTTGACTAGGAAAAAGGGAAAGCGACTTGTGTTCTAAATTGTATGGTGCTCAAAAAGCCAAAGGCTAATTATCAATATTGAAATATCAAAAATTTCAAGCATCGATCTCAAAAAGGAGATGTATCATCCAAAATGGATCAATTGTAATCTGTTTATGATTTATGCAGAAGCCAAATGAAAAGCTTCTAAGTTATGTAATCAATTTGTGGGAGGTCATATATACTTATTTCTATAATTGAGATAGTCCACTTGATTTCGTATCAGTCGTGTATGACTCGATTGAATTGATCATTGAAGCTTCACTCTGGTCTAAGGACTATTTAACACTTGATACTCACCCACAACACACAAGACTTTGATTCAATGAATGCTTATCTCATTTGTGTGATTGTACATGTTCAAATGTGATGTGTATGCTCAAGAACTTGTTGATCGAACCCAAAAAGATTTTTGAGTGTTTTATTTGTTTTTGAAAGTGATTTTATACTTTCGTGTTCTTTGTTTTTGTTCAAAATACATTTTGTGTGTTTTTCATCAAAATCTGGTTCAGTAATTGTTTCGCGAGAAGCTCGCGACTTAGAGCTTCCCGCGAAAAAGGCTTGAGGGAAATAATTTTTTCATCATGTCACACAGAAACTCTCGCGACTGTATTGCGACTGTCTCACGACCAACAACTTCTCGCGAAATGCTGTTTGGCAAAAACTGGATTTTTCCAAATTCAGACAGAAGGTATCGCGACTGTCTCGCGATTGTATCGCGACCTAGAGCTTCTCACAAAATTCCATGTGCTTTAGTGGCCATTCTCGCAACTGTCTCGCTACTCTATAACCCGCGAAAAACACGTGTTTTCAGTTTATATGTAGCAGATGTGACAGTTTTTCAAATCACAAACACTTCCTTCGCTCAACCTCTCTCGAACCATTTTCAACCCAAATCACTATTTCATTCAAATCCTATCATTTTCAAGCAAAATTTCTGCACAATCCTTTCAAGGTATGTTCATATTACACTTTTATCATCTTTTATTTTCGAATTCTGCAGTTGTTTTATGCTTAGGGTTTGAAAATTGGGGATTTTCAAATAATTGGGTTGGGTTTCTTTTTAAAGTGAAAATTTTTCAATCTCTTTGATTAGGTTGTGTCCCACTTGTCTTTTGTGCATCTGTGTTGGCCCCTCGAGGCATTTTAACATGTATTTAGGCATGATTTCATCATGTTCATGCATTATTCATGTGTTTTTTGCTGTGTTGCATGTTTGGTGTTTGACAAAATGCCTAAGTGACATTTTTGTGATGATTGGACTACACTTCGTTCTAATCATGTTTCTAGGTCTTATTTGTCATGTTTTTCATGCTTTTGTCAATGGCTATGTGTTTTACACACTTTGCCCATTTTGTGCCTAAATGCCATGCCATGCACACACTAGGCACACACCTAGGCACCCCTCATGCATCTCTTACTGCACACACATGCATCAGCACATGCATACAGACGGACACACATGCACAGTTACTTATTTTCATGCATTGTGTCTATGTTTTCTTGTTTTTATGTGTTTAGCATGTTGTTATAAGTTGATTATGCTTTTTACCTCTGTTATAGGACTAACTTGAATCTAATCAAGTTTTGTATTTTGGTTTGTGTCTGTGCACTTGCTCTCTGTCTACTTTGTGAATCTGTGTAGATGTCTCCTTTCAAACGCTCCACAGTGAAAGGAAGCAGCAGCAAAGCAAAAGAGCCAATTATTGATGTTAATGAACCATCACCAAGGTCAAAAAGGCCTCGTTTTTCAACTGAAGTCTATGACCCTAATTTGTTCAGATCCTATGCTGCCTTTCAGAACTATAGGAACTATTTTCAAGGCGCCCCTTTGCTAGCTGAAAGGGCCGTTGATCAGCCATCACTCCGTGACACAAATATACCCATTTGGTTTACCATGAAAGATTGGAATTTTCTGCTTTCAACTCTCGAGGATGCATACGAGAACATGGTTAAGGAATCCTTTGCCAATGCTAGTGTTGTCGGAGAAGAGATAAAATGTTGGGTTCTTGGAAAGAGTTTCTCTGTCACACCAATGTACTTGGCAGAAATTCTACACATTAACCGGCCAAAACTCCCCATACCACCGGTATATGATGAGCTGAACCCAGATACAGAGTTTCTCAAACAGGCTTCGGGAGCTGATTTGGAATTCTCCTCCAATATGAAGTCAATCAATGTGGCATCCCTTTCTCCCGAATTAAGACTTCTCTCAATGATCATGTGTAGCAATCTTTATCCCTTGTCCAGCACCGGATATATGAATCTTGGTCGAGCATTATTCTTGAATGATCTGATCATTGACGTAGAGATTGATGTGTGCTCTCACATTTTTCATATCTTGGCAAAAATGGTTGAACAGATTGCTTCAAGGAATTGTATTCCTTTCTGTTGCCTTATCTCAAGGATTTTGAAGCTCAAAGGTGTCCGTCCTTTGGAAGATGAGCGCCCATATGCAAGGCCAAGTCCAATTAACATTCGTACTCTCCATGCAAGTATGAGCCACACCAAGAAGAACATCAAGCAAGAAAGTCATGCATCGTCGGGAACCTCGAGCTTTACACCCCACACCTATGATGAACAGTTCGACAATATCTCCACTGTTCTTCAAGAGATTAGTACCAAGATGTCCGGGTTGGCATCTATCATGTACTCTCACCACAGTTGTTTTGATTCGCAGATCACATCGCTCTAAACTCAGTTGGCCGAAATTCAACGGAAGTTAGAAGAAAATGACTAGCTATTCCATGACAAAAAGGGGGAGATGATGTCATTGATAGGGGGAGAAGAAGCTAGAAGATGAAACTACTATTCCTTGTGTTTGATGTTTTTATGTATACAGTCTTTACTGCTACTGCTTTTGTTTAAAGCTTTAAATACTTTTTTTTAATCTCAGTTTTATTTCTGTTTAATTTGTGATTTTCTCAATGCTTTTGTAGCATTTCATTTGTACTTTTAAGATATTGTTATCATGTCTTAAGTACCTCAATCTTGTGCCCATGTAGGATTTTTCCTAGATGTACATACTTCATGTACTGTGCATTGGTTGAGTGTTGGTCATTCAAGTGATTTGCCTTGTGTTTGTCAACTTGAATGTCCGGATGTTCATTCCAAGTGTGAATGAGCATTGTGATCACTATTGTATAAGTGATTGCGTGTTTGGTCAAGCCATGGTTTAGTACTTATTTCCATTTTGCTTGATCGCATTGTGCTTGTTCCATTTTTCATTACAAGTTATCTGCATAACCATGAACTTATTGTGTTGTTATGTTTCAGGAGATACTTGTCACTATGATTCAAGAGCTTCACAGTTTCTAGATTAGGTGTGAGTGAGTTTTGCCAATGTTCCCAAATTCACGTTTAAGTCTAGAGTCTGTTTTAGGGGTTTTGTCACGAATAGCCAAAGGGGGAGTTTGTAAAGTTATTATTTACAACTATTTGATTTTGTTGGCTTATATTCCATGCCAAATTTGATTGTAATTATATTCAATCTGTTGTACCATGTTTTTTTTTTTATGGGATTTCATTGTAAGGGTTGTGTGATAGAGAAAGAGTGTGTGAAGACTCAAGCATCTGAAGACTGAAGATTTCTTGCGGGTGTCTCGCGACTTAACTTCTCGCAAAGTGATACATGTGCCCTGCACATGCTGGAATACAAAGAGTTAGGCCAGGTGGATATAGTTGTGTCTTGCGAGTATCTCACGGGTAAGGCCTTCCCACGAGATACTCGCGAGGCATTCTGTTCTGTCAGCCTGTCCAGCCTGACTCACACTTTCTGTACCCACACTATTTATACCCACATTACCCACAATTGAGATGAGAGCCTCTAAGAGAAAACCTTAGCAAAACACCTTGAGAGTTAGAGATTGTTATACCCACAATCCTCTACACATTTGTTTTGGGAATTTCCTTATCTCCTACCTCTCAATTTCCATACCATTGAGAGGTTGATAGTCCAAACACTTACCATACCCTTTCAGAGTGTGAAGTGACGTTTTGGTGCTACTGGGAAGCATTGGAAGAAGCCGATGATGGCAGATGCAACATGGAGCTTGTTGCGGGATCCAGAGAACTAAGACAAGACACGGTTCTGAGAAGCTTTGTTGGAGTAGGAGCTTGGAGGGCTTAGGTACATCGGGTAGATTAGGCTTGGAGGGTCTCTTGCTAACTCATGTATCCCAACTGATTGTCTAGTGGATCGATTTCCGCTTGGAGGGCGGCGGATAGGTTTTTCACCGAGTTCTTTGGTTTCCTCTTCGATAACACGTCTCGGTGTTATCTGTGTTTGCATCTCTCTTCCTTACTCTTGTTCATTTCATTTTTACTGCTGTGTTGCTTTAAATATGGATTAGAGTAGTTGTTGTGCTTATACGCTTGTGTTTACACTATTCCGCACTTAGTACTAAGTTAGTGTAAAATCAACCAAGCCGTAACGTTAATTTGGGGGTCTAAACTGCTTGTGTGTTTTCGACACATTTCCGAGCTTTCAATATCAAGCCAATGGTTTCTTTAATCTTTAACCAATTTATCACATATATTAATCATAGCAGTTCCAAAAAAAAATTATGCAGAAACTTTACTGCAGAAAACTAGAACACCAAGAAAACGATTATTCTTTAATTCTAAAACTCAATCACATGTTATACAAGCATGATGTTGAAGACCGCTCTGATACCAATAGTTGAAAAATCTGGTTTTGTATCTCATACAAAACACACAGCAGAAGCAACAACCACAGATCTACTTTAATCATGAAAGATAACATGTAACCATGAATTCTAGAATAAAGAACAGAATGCGTACCTTGATGCAGTGAATTTCAAAACATGACTTGAGAATGCCTTCAATCTTCATCTCAATTCCACATGGTGCCCAAGATGTGTGGTCTCTTAATCAGTCTTTTGTACATAAACTCTCAAAGAAAAAAAAAAAAAAAAACTTTTTTTTCTCCTTGTGGAGAACATCTGATTTCTTTTCTTTTCATCATACGTACGTTAAAACTATTCTCATAGTTTTATTATTTAATAACTCTTATTAAATAATAACTGATTATCTAATTGGGTTAGCCTTTTGGGCTTACCCAATTGGGCTTTAGTTTGTGGCTTGAGATGGGACCAAAGGGAACAAATAAGACTCTAGCTCCAATGGGCCTTGGATTTTTTTGTCAACTCTTGATAAGTCCAAAGTTACCATTAATTATATTCAATACCACTATAAGAATATAATTGCACTCTAGGCCTTATTAATAAATTATATCTCAAGACTTTATTATACATACAACCCTTTCATTAAAATATTTGTAGTAATACAAAGTCATGAATGTAGACTGCTACTTTGAAGATTACTACTACTTTGAAGATTACTACATCTTAATCCTTGAGTACCCGGTTTAATCCTTTATGTTATTCATCATATATTTATGAAATCTAATTCCATAAATATATACTCTAGTAACTCCTTACTAAAGTGGTTGAGCCCAACACCCTGAATAACTAAACCCATTAAACTTATCTCAAGGGAATATTTTATATCTCCGTTAAGAGACTATAAATTCCATCTTGAGAATATATGTTCCATCAACATAAAATGCAGCTGCCCAACATACTGAGAGTTTGACCGTAACTTATAGATCTCACTCTTGATATATCAAAGCAACCTACATCTCATGATCAGGTCCATTATTCTCTCAGGATTTAGAGTTGATGTAAATAGAAGTTGTGAGATTTATTATTCATTTGACAGTCGTTAGGAGAATAATAAATCTCACAGCGATCCAGTTCAATATGTCTTGACTCTTAAACATATCAACATATCAATTAGAAGTCTCCACTTCCATGATCAAGATAAATCATCTTAGTTGATATGTTATAGTCTTCGCAGATGAAATGCCCAATTTCATCACCGACTATGAACTAAAATTCTGAGTTTACAAAGAACTTATGATTTATATATTCTGTGACTAAATCACATAAATCACATACTATGCATCTCATGGACTAAGATAATGTCCTATTAGTTCATTAATAGATAGGCTCATATAATTAAACAATTTAATTATTTATAACATGTCAATAAATTGGATTTTAGGGCACAAACCCCAATAGACATATGGTACTAATTCATTTGATTGCAATCTATAGAATCCATTTGATCATTTTTGTAATCATCTATTCCCAGAGCTCCAGAATATTGAGATTCTTATTACGTTGCAAGAATTAATCCTTTTCTACGGTACATTTTAAGTTGACAACTCAAGTACCTAACAACTAATGACTTTATAATACTAAATTTGATTAAAATAATCAATACTTTATAATGCTAAAACCTGCATAATCTACTTATTTATCATTTTTTTTTAAGTGAATAATTAACTTATCTTTTTTTTGGTTGCTAATTCATCTAGTCACACATCAATCATCATACACATCTAAATCAACGTTTCCATCATGTATTTCCCCCAAACTCTGTAGAGAACTCACAACCTTTAAAGGAACCAGAATCTCTTACCGACCATTGCCAAACGAGGGCATTATCATTCATGTAAGATGCAAAGTAGAGCATATACATGCTGAAAATCCAAGGTGGCTATGCTCTAGTGTTGTACAAATAGGACCAGGCCTATATTTGAAATATAGCAAAGCATAGAAACTTTACGAGTACTTAATGAGTATATGCCTTTTACTGATTCATCAACCTTAGAGAAAGGGGATAATGAAGGGATGTATTTTCAATCTTTATCCAAGGAGGCAAGGATGAAAGGAGGGAATTGTTTCATTAATGTCGGATATTCTCTTTTGATATCGATTTCAGGGCATTTTTCTGGATCTCCTACCACCCCATATCAATTTCATTGCATTTTGTAAATTAATGCATGGTCAAGAATCGTATTCTCAGAATAATCTGACGTTTGCTTCAGTTTTGAAATAGCTAGTTCACTTTGCATTATATATGTGTGGGGGAATTAATATTATCTTGGAGAATGGAGCGGTGTGTATTTTTCTAAGAGTGGCATCTTATTCTGGATTTGATGCCAATGCCAGCATTTTATGTGGCATTGATGAGCTCAAGAGCTCATGTGAGCACTACGACATCTCAAGAATGAATTACTTCATTCTTAACTGATCAAGTGAATCTTTGAAGATAATATGCTTAAGAAAAATTCATTAAAGCGCTCAATGCTGGTGTCAAAAAAAAAAAAAAAAAAAAACAACAACAACAACAATAGGAAAATGAAAAGCCAAATTATTATTTTGAAAGGTTAAAATCATTTGCTACGCTCAACTTACTTTCATTTCTTGAAAGGCACCCATAACAGACGTCAATTTATCCCCCTTAGTCAGAAATCATCAGTAGTTGCTAAATGTTAAAACCATGGCGATGGTAGTACCCAAATGCAAAATAAGTTTTGCAATTGAAACTATATGCAATTGTTTGCAGGTTAAGAAAAACAATTGTGTTAGGGTCATATTTTTTGTGTTGGCATATTTGTTAGGTTCTAAAGATTTAGGGTTTTATGTATTTAGAACTCTAATATGTAATGTTGGCAAATCATGATCAAAACAGGTTGTTTGGTCTTGTTTAGACGTGCTCAAAGTTGTGTTGTTTATGTAAAGTTGGGATCGAGCTAATGCAGAATTTAATGTGCATCTCGGCCTGGCTCGATTGATCGAAGCTTAGACTCAATCAATCGAAAATCGAGCAGAATGTGTTTTTCTGCAGAATTTCCAACTCAGCCCTAGCCCATTAAGGATTAGGGTTTCAGATCTACTTTTCCCATTATATAAAGGAAACCCTAAGCACGTTTTTAAGAGACTTTTCAGAGAGAGAAGAGAGTGCCTCTTTTGTATCTAGGGTTTTGTACCCAAACCTCTCTAAGGACTTTGTTGCTCAGATTGCTGTTTGTGTGAATCTCTTGTGAGATCTGTGAGGAGCTTTCCTTCACACAAGTTTAGGATTATTAAGAAGGAGATTCATTCAAGAACTTGATGATCATTCAGTTGCTACCATAAGAGCTTAAAGATACGCAAGCGGGAGTGCTTGTACTTGCTGGAGAATCTAAGAAAGAAGGAATCCGTGGTCTTGGAGCTTGCACGTGGTCGTGTCAGTAAGTTTCTACTGGTGGGTAGCAATAGGATGTTAGTGGTCTAAGTCGCTATTGTAAAACTTTGATTCTTTCTATAGTGGATTCAGGTTTACCTTGAGGATAACTAGGTTAAATCGTCCCCAGGTTTTTACCGGTGTGGTTTCCTGGGTCATCATATCTTTATGTTATTTATATTTCCGCTGCTATATACTTGATATGATTGATTGATTGTGATAACCTAGATTTGCATAATTTGACTAAGTTAATCACTTGGCTAATTAACTAGGTTAATCCTATTGTTGTTTAAGGGGTCTAAAAACATACAATATTTTTTGATAAAATGCACTTTACTTATAATTAGGTAGATCTAAGATGTATTTAGAATATTGTGAAGCATGTTGAGAAATCTAAACAAGTGATATCATTGAAAACATGAAGATTGAACCAATAAACAAGTGAAGAAAAGCTGAAATAGTGAGCCTCGACACTAGTCTCGACACAAGCTCGACACTAGCATCTATCGAGATTAAATGATGGATCTTAACACTCGCTCAATAGCTCTCAATCTATCGAGCTACGCAGATCCAGAATTCTCATATCAGAATTTGGGCCCATTATGACTTAGATTACTAGGGTTTCATTCACTAAACTTTTAGAGGATATAAAAGCTTTATTTTAAAGTCATAAAAGACAGAGACTCATCTAGAGAACTCATATACTTTTGGAGAAACTACTATGTTCTTATGCACCATAGGGTTTTGTAACAAAGTGCTTCCAGATCTTGAACATGTATTGAAGTGAAGAACTTTGCATCTAACTGTAAAGTTGTGATTTACAACTATGTGTTTTGTTGGCTTTTATTCCGTGCCAAATTTGATTGTATTTACTATCAATTGTTTATACCCTGTATTTGTTGTGGGAATTGATGTAAGGGGTGTGTGATAGAGAGTGTGTGAAGACTCAAGCAAAGTGGAAGCTATGGAATCTCGCGGGTATGTCCCGACTAAGCTTCCCGCGAAGTGAGGCATGTGCCCTGCACATGCTGGAATGCGAAGAGTCAGGCCAGGTGGAGACAGCTGTCTCTCGCGAGTATCTCGCGGGTAAGGCCTTCCCGCGAGACACCCGCGAGACATGCTGTTCTGCCAGCCTGTACTGACTGACTCACACATTCTGCACCTATCCTATATAAACCCCCATTACCCACAAATGTTGAGGAAGGCTTCAGAGAGAAAACCCTAGCCAAACACATTTGCAATTAGAGATTGTCATCCCCACCTTTCTCTATACACTTGCTTGTGGTATCTCCTCAACCCTTCCCTCTCCATTTCCACACCATTGAGAGGTTGATAGCCCAAACACTTACCACACCATTTGAGAGTGTTGAGTGACGTTTTGGTGCTGCTGGGAAGCATTGGAAGAAGCCAAGGATGGCAGATGCAACATGGAGCTTGTTGCGGGATCCGGAGAACTAGACAAGACACGGTTCCGAGAAGCCTTGTTGGAGTAGGAGCTTGGAGGGCTTAGGTGCATCGGGTAGATTAGGCTTGGAGGGTCTTTTGCTTACTCATGTATCCCAACTGATTGTCTAGTGGATCGATTTCTGCTTGGAGGGCGGCGGAGAGGTTTTTCGCCGAGTTCTTCGGTTTCCTCTTCGAAAACACGTCTTGGTGTTTTCTGAGTTTGCATCTTTCTTCCCTACTCTTTTATATTCCATTATACTGCTGTGTTGCTTAGTTTATGGATTAGAGTAGCTTATTGCTTATACGCTTGTGTTTACACGATTCCGAACTTAGTATTAAGTTTGTGTAAAATCAACCAAGCCGTAATTTTAATTGGGGGTCTAAACAGCTCTTGTGTTGATCAACACATTTTAGAGCTTTCACTAACAATAAACATCAGTTGTAGAAAAGTTAGTCAAGTACTAGGACCCGTGCAAAAGAAAAGAAGTCTCTACAAGATCAAGTTTAGTTGGGGATTGGAATGAAGGTTCAACTATTGGTTGGTACTTTGGGATAGTCTAGGGTAGTGGTAAGATTCCTTATATCTGTAACCGCACGATTCGTGATTAGTGATTCTTCAGAGTAGTAACTTGAAAATCACCTGGTGGGGTTTTTGCCATGTGAGCGGTTTTCCCCATTAGTCAACAAATCACCATGTCAATTTATTTTCCACTGCACTTTAGTTTATTTGGTGATTTGTGTGTGTCTTCATGATTTGCATGTAGTTTGACCTAATTAAAAAAACTTAGGTAATTGAATTAATTAGCAGGAGTCAATCTATTTTTAACCTAACAAGTGGTATTAGAGCAGACACATTCTAATTAGGTTTTTAATCTTTGATGTATGATCCATTGACCCCCTGTTGTCATGGAAACTATTGATTGTTTTGATTTGCTTGAGATTGTGTTGAATGATAATGATGATATTCAAGATGCCTATTGTAAACTTTATAAATTTTGTATGATATCTCTTAAAAGTTCTACAAAATTTAAGGCTAAATTTGATAATGTTAAACTTGAAAAAGATGAATTGATTGCAAATTGGATGAAGCCAATAAATTAAATGAAACTTAAAAAAATAAATTTTCATCTCAAGTGGACAAAATTAAAGATTTGGAAGAGCAACTAGTTGAATCTAAAATTGAAGTTGAAAAATTAACTAGTGTCAAACTTGATTTTGAGCCTAATTCTAAAGAGAAATTTTTTATATTCCTCCATTTGAAAGGAATAACGAAAAGTTGAAGGCTAACATAGTTAGGATAGACAAAGGTAAAAAATTTGATGTAGATGCGAAGTTTTTAAACCTATGTCTAAAACTTCTCCTAGGCTGAAAGGAAAATATGAATTTGTCCCCACTTGTCATCATTGTCATGTTTTTGGTCATATTATACCTCCTTCTAGGAAGCCTAGTAGTTCTAAAACTACTCATATTTGTCACCATTGTGGTGCTTCTGGTCATACTCATCCTAACCATTTCAAGTTGTTTCCTTATAGGTGAGTGTTTAATAGGTCTCATCCTTTGTCTAAAGGTTCTGTACCTATTCTTGGTGAGTTATTAAAAGTTTTGAGTTGTTTAACTCAATTTCCAATTAATTCTAATTCCTCTATGTCCTTTAGTAGACATACTAGGACATGTGCCTTTTCACCTTCACTACCAAAGACTTGTGCCATTTAGGTGATGAAGGATCCTAAGACCTAACTGTCTTTTTGTTTGTCCTCTACTTTAATTCTTCCCATCTAAAGTAGGACTCTCATACTTGATTCTTTATTTGTTTTTGGAATCATGCTTTCATGCATTGCATTGTTTAAACTGGTCCTTGTATACCTTGAATGGCCAATGAAACAAGGTTTCATAATTTTGTATCTCTTGTAACTTAGATGAGCATTTTCATGCACAACTAAGCATTGTGAGATTTGTGGCTCATTTTGTGATTTGTATGCATGGGTTAACCATTCTTACTCATATTTTTATCACTCATTTTGATGGGTAAGACTAAAAAAAATCCTAAAATAAAGGCATAAATAACCATGTCACCACTAAAACTCATCAATCATAAACATCTGTGTGCAATTCATAAAATCCATGTTCGGTAAGGTGTAGCACTTGCACAACAAGAAAAGGGTGTTTGAATAAAAAATCCAAAGGGCATTTTCTTTTCTCTCTTATATACCCATGCATGATATGCTTCATTGTGCTTAAAATAAATATATGCAAAGTTGTGATCAAAAGAAAATGAAAAAGCAAAAAGAATCGATATGCTTTTAATATGATTGCAAGCGTGTTTCTTAGAGATGTGGGAGTTATAAGATGTACCTCAATGGTGATAATCCCCATCAAACGGTTAAGATTGTGTGTGAGTGTTTTTGATTCTCTTATATCATTATTTTTTCATGATGAGTCACTTATACTTGCAAAAGTTTCACACACAACACGCAATTCTTTGATACTATTGATACAAATGTATAGGAACAATGTGATTTGGCCATCAGGAGGAATACGAGTGTTAGTAGAAGCTAACTAAATTGTCTTAACTTTTTTTTGAGAATAAAATTGGTTAGACTTGTTTAGTGTTTTGGATCTTAGATCACTTTTCATCTTGAGGTTTTGATGTTTTTTGAGTGATTAACATGCTTTACAAGCTTTGATGTATTGTTGGTATTGTTTTTATCATGTTTGCATCTTCTCCATATCTTTTCTCTCTTGATAATTCATGTTTTTCTGCATCTCGATACCTTCTTGATATTGGTCTTAGCACCTCTCGGTACCTATCACTTCTATTGAACGTTTTCTAGGGTTTTTCTCAATACCTCTCAATACTACCCCAACATGTTGAGCCAATTTTCCAAACCTTCTGTTTGCTCAATACCTCATTGATACCTTCCTTGATACATTGAGCTTTTATTCTCAATACCTCTCGATACCTTCTCGATCTATCGAGGTCACTGATTCTCTATATAGACGTGGTTTAACCCAGTTTCATTCTTACTCAAACATCTTGATATATCTTCGATAGCTCTCGACCCCACCCTTTGTTTCTCACCAAAATTCCTATTCCAATCCCATTTTTTGCTTATACCAAGCTTCAATTCATTGGTAAGTGTTCTAAAACTCTTCCTCTCTTCTTTTCTCATGCATTTCATGCGCTTAGACCTAAGTTTTTTTTTTTTGGGTGGATTTTGGGGTTTTTTAAATTTTCTTCAAATTTTAAGTATGGGTTGTGTTAATTTAATATCACATTGCCATGCATTGCATTCTAAGTACATTTACACTAATTTTTCATGCATTTTCTACGTTGTGTGCTTAATTATACTTGCTTGATTATACTTGTGAGTGCTATAGTTTGGATTGGGTTTTACCCATGATGCAATTTTCTTTATATGTCACATGATCATGCATTCCCATGCATTATTCTTCTTTCTCTACTCTCTTCTGAGTGTGTGTGTGTGTGTGTGTGTGTGTTTTTCTTTACTTCTATCCTTAGTATTTCCTACTATGGCACCCAAGGTCAAAAAGTCTATTCCATCTAAGAATCCTATCTCTAGATGTGCTTCTACTTCAACTTCTATTCCTCCTCATACACGGTTTCGTGACACAAAATTCCATAAGGATTTTGAAGAGAACTTTTCTGATAGGGCGATTCATGTTGAACACTAAGTCATCCTATCTGATTTTTCAGATACTATGCTACCCAGATCATTTAGATCACGTGGTTGAGAATTTCTTTGTGAAAAACCTGTTAGCTATCCTAGTATGTTTATACGGGAGTTCAACTTCAACATACACCCTATCGATACCATTGTTCCCCATTTCACTACTATATTTTGAGGTACATGTATCATTGTTACTCCAAAGCTTATTTTCGAAGTACTCCATGTTCCAAGGTTATATAATCCTGACTATCTTGGTTCTTCTATGCTTAGAGCTCTATCTAGAGATGAGCTTGCATCTAGTTTTTGTGAGCGCCCTATGTCTTGGGGAGACAAACTCAATTTTATTACCCATGACTTTGTTAAGAATCCATGGATTCTTATATATGGTGGTGACCTTTGTTCTTACTCCTTAGTCTCACTATAACACCATCATTGGGCCTTATGCCCATTTCCTGTTTTCTTTGCTGGAGGGTCTACCTATAGATTTTTCGTCTAACATGATATTAAAGATTCTGAATAAATATCAAGACACTGCGAGTCGTGATAAACTCATTTTTCCATATGCTATCTCGCATACTCTCATGCATGCTCGTTTGTCTATTCCTTCTTCTACTCCTTCTCATGTTATGATTGCTATTAGTAAGGAATCTTTGGTTAGGAGCTCTACTCAGTTGGTGACTAAGGCCAGGCGTCCGCGAGATGATTCTACTCCCACTGAAGAGGAAGAGGATGAGATTCATGCTACTAAGGATGCTGCCCATGGTCCTTGTCCCTCTCTTCATCTGCTCCACTTCCTTCTTCTTCTTCTTTTGGAGTGGAATGGAAGCCTCTCTTGCCACCATCCTTGCTTAGCTTTAGCTTATACATGAATGTATTGATGAGATTAGAGACACCTAGGCTTCTCATGGTGATTGTCTTAACCATCTTACTGATGAGATGTGTCAGATGAACACTTGGATTGGTCGCATTGCTCGCCATCAGTCTAGACTTGGTGGGTTTGCTCTTTCACCTAAGCGTGAGTCTTCCGTTAATCCATATGATAGTAGAGATGATGATGATGATGATGCTTCTGGCTCTACCTATGATGATGAGATGACTACCTCTCAATGATTCACCCTTTGTCTCTTATGACAAAAATGGAGAGTAGTTTTGGTTTTATGAGGGCAGTAGACTTAGTTGATTGGGGGAGAGTTAGTTTGTTTAAGGGATGCAATGATGTTTTTGATGTATAGTATAGGTTCTCACTACTTGTACTTTTGGTTTTGTAACCTTTTATATACATTATGCTTTATTGATATATATGATGATGATGTATGTGTTTCATTCTTTATCTCACATGTGTTGTTTCTTTTCTCTCTTTATACACATGTTACTAGTTTATATAACTTGTCTATATTTCACACATGATGCCTTGATGGATCTTGTTTAGTGTTTTATTTAAGACATGTTGCAAGTCTTTTATACATTGATATCTCTTCTTGCAAAGTTTTTCAAGAGCTCATAGTATTAGATAGACTTATGTATTATCTATGTCAATCAATTGGGGAGATTGTTAGGATAATTTTCTCAAAAATTGTTGTTGTGGCTTTGTCACGGATTGCCAAAGGGAGCGATTGTTAAGGTCATATTTTTCATGTGTTGACATATCTTTTGACAAAATGCACTTTACTTGTAATTGGGTAGAACTAAGATGTGTTTAGAATATCATGAAGTATGTTGAGAAATCAAAACAAGTGATATCATTGAAGACATGAAGATTGAACCAAGAAACAAGTGAAGAAAAGCTGAAATAGTGAACCTCGACACTAGTCTCGACACAAGCTCGACACTAGCATCTATCGGGATTAAATGATGGACCTCGACACTAGCTCGACACCTCTCGATTTATTGACCTACGCAGATCCAAAATTCTCAGATCTAAATTTTGGCCCATGATGACTTGGATTACTAGGGTTTCATTAACTAAACTTCTAGAGAGTTTAAAAGCTTTATTTTAAAGTCATAAAAGATATAGAAACTCATCTAGAGAACTCATATACTTTTGGAGAAGCTACTGCGTTCTTGTGCACCTTAGGGTTTTGTAAACAAGTGCTTCCAGACCTTCAACATGTATTGAAGTGAAGAACTTTGCATCCAACAATAAACATTAGTTGTTGGGAAGTTAGTCACGTACTAGGATCTATACAAAAGGGAAGAAGTCTCTACAAGATCAAGTTTAATTGGGGATTGGAGTAAAGGTTCAACTGTAGGTTAGTACTTTGGAATAGTCTAGGGTAGTGGTAAGATTCCTTGTAAGTGCCACTGCTTCATTCTTGAATAGTGATTCTTAGGAGTGGTGACTTGAAAATCACCCGGTAGGGCCAACAAAATGTAAATCTCATGAATTTATATAAGAAAATTTTTCTTCTTCCATTGTGTAGGCCAAATTATTAATTCAATGACGGGACATGTGAAAAATATTGGGAGAAGCCATGTAAAAAGCAAAGACTGTGTTGTTAGGATTTAAATATTTAGATATGTATTTAGAGTCTATATGAATGTCAAGACAAGTACTCAAGTTTCTAGTACTAAATGTACAAGAACAAGACCGATTGAACTGCATTTACTGTGTTGTTAGGATTTAAATATTTAGATATGTATTTAGAGTCTATATGAATGTCAAGACAAGTACTCAAGTTTCTAGTACTAAATGTACAAGAACAAGACCGATTGAACTGCATTTATGCAAATTTAGTTTTTCAGCCCATCAACACTTTGTGTAACTAGAGTTTTGTGCCTACTTGGTGTACTATATAAGTAAACCCTAATGCACATTTTCTCAAGAATTTAGAGTTGCTCTTGTGAGATCTAAAATGTTCTATGCCTTCTCATTTCAAAGTTACTACCATTAATCAATCTACATACAATCTGAACTTGTATATCTAAAGTTGCTACTCTTTAGAAATCAAGTGTACTGTATTCAAATCATCAAGGGGATATTGAAGTTGTGGATTGGAGGTTCATGTTGCAGTGGATTGCTATCAGAGACGTTTGTGGATCTCATAGCTAAGTTTGGTAACTGTAGTTATGTTTACAAAGAATAAGGTTACTCAGTCTGTGTGAACTTCTATTTAATAGTGATTCTGCTTACCTCGGGATTGATAAGGCCAATTCCTTTCAAGTTTTTCATGTGGAACTATTTTGTTTCACTAGTTTCCAGGGTCATCATATTGTATCTTCTTTAAAATTTTGTACTTTAATGATATTGATGATTATCTGTTTAACCAAAGGTTTACATATAAAATTAACCTAATAATCAAGTTTACCTTAAAAATGGTTAAATTATTTTTTTTACCCAGCCGGGGGAGGGGTGCTAAACCCAACATAGGTGAATGCCTTAGTGGAATTAAAATAAGTTAAAGATTAAAGTCCTAGAGAGTGACAAGTGGAATTAATCTAAGGAAGTTATGAGATTGTGGGTAGTTATCTCGAGGAAGACACAAGCCGTTATCTTGAGATTAAGGAAGAACAGCAAATACAAAGACATGTGTTAAGTGTTCAAAGATATTAAGGCAATAGTTGCCTCAATGTGGTTAATAGAGGTTACCAAGTCTTGCTAGTAGCAGGACATTGGCACTAGATATCAACCAAGAAGGGACACGATGAAAGAGGAACTAGGCATAAACTTTGGTGTGTGCTACGTGTGTGCCAACTTGTGCTAGGTATGTGGCAGTGTGTTGGAGTTCCTTGGGGCATGTGGAGGCATATGGGCTTGTGGGATGATGTGCAATTTGTTGGAAAAACATAGTTTGTATCACATATAAAACATACACAGCGGAAAATTAACGGATCTACTTCATTCGCAATTGATAACATGTACTATGTAAATTTCAGAATTTAAGAACAAGAGAGCGTACCTTGGTGCTGTGAAATTCAAAACCAAAGATTAGAAGTACTTGGAAACACTTTTAATTTGATAAGCCAAAAGTGTATTGACCCCTTGTGGCTAACCACTTAGGTCAAGTATGTCTAGTCGCCCCTCAGTGATGACAGAGATGCTGCTTCTTCTGTTTAGGCTTTTGAGTGTCTCCCTTCTTAGCCCTAGGGTTTTTAATCTCTTTCTTACCAAGCTTAGGGGGTGCTCCTAAGATGGATTTACCCTTATCCATGTTTTCACTAGCTAAAACAGTTTTCACATTATTTTTCTTAGATTCAACATTATTAGCAGGTGAAACAAAAATGGTAGTACTAGTAGAAGCAATATTGGGAGAAGAGAATTCATACCCTAAATCGGTTCGATTAGAAGAAAATTTCTGAATGCTAAGCATCTCGTCAAGCTTTGCACTTGAAGTCCTCTTCAACTGAGCTCTGACTTGGAATAACTCTGCCTTAAGCTTCTTGGTCTTCTTAGCCAAGAAATTATTCTCATATCGCAGTGCTCCAATGGTCTAATTGGCTTCATTAAACTTCCTGGAAAGCTCTTCTTGATCAAGTTTCACATCATTCAACTTCTTGGTGACCAACCTATATAGTTTCTAATGCTTCTCAGAAACCTTATAATATTTTTCATAAGCTGTATGGATATCATCTTGATCGTCCACTTTCTCGAACTTAGAATCCACCAAGTCCTCTTTATCATCCACATCTTCAACAATCCCCTTAATAGGATTTATAGTGGTAGTGAAGGCATTTAGGATTCCATCATCCTCATTATTAGAATCATTATCAAGCTCAGTGTCGCTCAAAGTAACAGCAAGTGCCTTACTTTTTCCAATGGTCTTGAGATACGTAGGGCACTCTTGTTTCATGTGACTGAAGCCTTAACACCCAAAGCACTTTGGACTTGAGGGAACAGTGTACTGACCACTATCCTTAGCATCCTTCTTTCCTTTGTCTTGGTTCTTGAACTGAGATGAATTGGCTAGTGATGTAGGATTTCATTTTAGAATCTTCATCGTTTGAAGAATCATTAGTGTCACTGCTCTTAGCCTTCAATGCCATGCTCATACCTTTACTAGATTTTCCAATCCTTGTCAAACCCAACTCATAGGTTTGCAGATTTTCAACTAGCTCTGTTAAAGGAATTTTGTCAATATCCTTTGATTCCTCAATTGCTGTGTTCTTGGCATGAAATCTCTCGGGTAAAGATCTGATCACCTTTCTAACAATCTCGGGTTCGGGAATGGTTTCCCCAAGATTAAAGGTTTAGTTTACTACGTCCTTGAGCTTGGTATAGAACTCATCGAATGACTTATCCTCCTCCATCTTAATCTTTTCAAAGCTAGTGGTAAGCCTCTGAAACTTTGAATCCTTGACAGCCTTAGTTCCTTCATAGGTTGTCTGGAGGATGGTCCGTGCATCATTTGCAGTTTTAGTAGAGGATATCTTCTTGAGCCCCTCATTCGTGACCACATTGAATAAATCATTCAATGCCCTGCTGTTGAAATTAGCTGCCTTGATCTTAGTATCATCCCAGTCGGCTGGCGCTTCCTTTGGCTTGGTCCAGTCTATCTCCACAGCTTGCTAAACTTTTTCATCTAATGACTGCAAGAAAGTTTTCATGCGTACTTTCTACTATGCATAGTTAGTGCCATTAAATAAAGGAGGTATAATGAGAGACTGTCCTCAATCCATGACAAACAGGGGTTAATGGATCACACAGCAAAGATTAGAATCTAATCAGAGTGTGCTGCTCTAGTACCACTTGATAGGCCAAGAATGTATTGACCCCTTGTGATAAATTAACCAATTAATTAGCCAAGTGAATTAATTAAGTTAATTAACATGCAATACACATGGTAGCACAAAACAATCACCAACTATATTAATATGAAGCGGAAAATAAAGTAGACACGGTGATTTGTTTATGAATGGGGAAAAACTACACGACAAAAACCCCACCGGGTAATTTTAAGGTCACCACTCCCGAGAATTTATTATTATCACAACAAGCGGTCACAAGTAAAGGAATCCTAGTACCTTATACCAACCTACAATTGAACCTTTGTTAGGATTAGTGCCCTTAAATTCTATTGTATGATGCTATGTATGATATTAAGTGTGACATTATGTATGACTTAATATTGTGTTTAATAAAGTTGTTTTATTTTTATCTGAAATAATGGTAACATGAATATTCAGACATTATCACATAGTCCATGAGATGCATAGTATGTGATTTATGTGATTTAGTCACAGAAGATATAAGTCACAAGTTCTTTGTAAACTCAAAATTATAGTTCGTAGTCGGTGATGAAATTGGGCATTTCATCTACGAAGACTATAACATATCAACTACGATGATTTGTCTTGATCATGGAAGTGGAGACTTGTAGTTGATGTGTTGATTGTTTTAAGAGTTAAGACATATTGAATTGGACCGCTGCGAGATTTATTATTCTCCTAAGGACTGTCAAATGAATAATAAATCTCACGACTTATATTTGCATGAACTCTTAATCCTGAGAGAATAATGGACTTGATCATGAAGTGTAGGTTGCTTTGATATATCAGGGGTGAGATCTAAAGTAACGGTCAAAACCTCAGTATGTTGGGCAACCACATTTAGTGTTGATGGAACATATATTCTCAAGATGGAATTCATAGTCTCTTAATGGAGATATAAAATATTCCCTTGAGATAAGTTTAATGGGTTTGTTATTCAGAGAGTTAGGCCCAACCACTTTGGTAAGAAATTACTAAAGTATATATTTATGAAATTGGAATTCATAAATATATGATGAATAACTTAAAAGGATTAAGCCGGGTACTCAAGGATTTAGATGTAGTAATCTACAAAGTGGCAGTCTACACTCATGACTTTGTATTACTACGAATATTTTATGAAGGGGTTTTGCATGTACAATAAAGTCTTGGGATATAATTTATAGATAAGGCCTAGAGTGCAACTATATTTATATAGTGATATTAAATAAAGTTAATGGTAACTTTGGATTTGTCAAGAGTTGACAGAAAAGCCCAAGGCCCATTGGAGCTAGTGTCTTATTGGTCCCTTTTGGTCCCACTCCAAGCCACACACTTAAGCCCAATTGGAAAGGCCCAAAAGGCCAGCCCAATTAGATAGTTGGTTAGATACAAAAGGAAAAACGTACAAAATTTATATGGTGGGAAAAACATCATTGGAAAATAGGGTATGTGAGTGAAAGTCACTCAATTTAATTCTCCTTTTGTAACTGATTGAGAGTCCACACTTCTTGGGCGATAGTGGAATTGGAGTGAAGATTAAAAGTATTCCCAAGTGCTTCGATCTTTGTTTTTGAAATTCATCGCTTCAAGGTACACTCTCTTATACTGGAATTTTGAAATTTACATAGTGCATGTTATAGATTGAGAATGAAGTAGATCCGTTAATTTTCCGCTGCGTACATGCTTATTTCCATCAAATGGTATCAGAGCGGTCTTCAATTTCCAATCTGTTTAACATGTTTTGTGAGTTTTAGAATTAGAGATGATAGTTTCATATTGTTAGAAGATTATGTTTTAATTTTCTGCATGTTATTGAAACTATGATTTGATGAAAACTGAAATTGATGTTATGATGTTGTTTAAATTTAAATTTAAGTACGTTAAATTGAGTTTTAAGGCTATAGCATCAGTAGAATTCAGTTTTGACATCAATCTCTGTCTGTAATGTTCATATGTTGAATGTTTGTTCATGAAAAACGAAGAAAACTGCCTTAGAAAATTTATGGAAATTCGAGTTTCGCGATTTTCGATCGATCGAAAATCACTTTCGATCGATCGAGTGAAACAGTGATCAGAATTTTTAAATAGATTGATTTTCGATTGCTAGTCGGTCAATCGAATCTGTTTTTTGATCGGTCGAAAGGCAATCGAGTATCGATCGAACAAGTCAGGAGGTCAAGATCGAATTCTTTAATTTTTTTCGATCGATCGAGGGGCACATTCGATCGATCGAAAGAAAGAAAATCAGAATTTTTTCTAAGTGTTTTCATATGTAAAAAGAGTAAGACTATGTGTAATTAGATTAATGCATGTTTTATAATTAAACACCTTTCCTTTAAAACATCTAGTGGGAGAGAGATACAAGGGTTGCATCTCATGGCCTCCATTGTTGGTTTATAGTAGTGTGATCAAGCACCTCGCCTTGGCGTATATGCCTTGCTCCCTTCGGAGGGTGTTTGATTCATGGTACTACAGGTTAAACTTTTTAATGATAGATGAAATTTGTTTTTACATTGAGAACGACCACGCTTCCGTGGAGTTACTTGGTGATTCACATTGATTCTAGGCAATGGTGTACACTAGACTAAGTGTAATGTTAACCTCCCTTCGGAGCTATGTCATTATTACTTAGAGGATGAAGGGAAAGTGACAAATTATTTTTGTTTGGTAAGAGTTACCATGATAGCATTAATAATGAGAATAATTCTCGCCTGATCATAGTGATTGGTATGACCTCGCTTCCGAGGAATATTAATTGCGGGATTGGGTTGTCGTTGCATATATTATACTATGGTTTTATTAAGGTTCCATACTATATAATTATATGCTAAATTGATAATGTCCAGTTTACTTATTATATTCATGTTTATTGTTTTCAGATTTGAACATGGCATCATTTAGCCCACTTGTAACTATTCTTAATCAAAACAAACTAACTGGATCCAATTATGTTGATTGGAAAAGAAATTTGGACATTGTTCTTACTGCTGAAGAGCACAAATATGTGCTTACTAAACCATGTCCAAGCTTTCCTTCATTAGATGCTCCTCCTGAGGAAAAACAACGATATGATCGTTGGCAGAAATCTAATGAGATGGCCAAGTGCTATATCCTAGCATCTATTTCAAATGTTCTACAGCATCAAATGCAGGATGTAGAACTAGCTTCAGACATCATGCAAAGTCTGAAGGAGATGTTTGGTGAGCAAAGCCGTTCTGCAAGGCAAGAAACCATGAGGCAAATTTATAATACCAAAATGGCTGAAGGAAGTTCAGTAAGGGAACATTGTCTTACAATGATCTCTAATCTGAATACATTGGAGGTTTTAGGTGCTGATATTGATGGAGAATCCCAAGTAGATATGATACTCCAGTCACTACCAGAATCATTCAAGGAATTCAAACTTAACTATAACATGAACAAAAAGATTTATACATTGTCTGAATTAATGAATGAATTGGTAGCGGCAGAAGGCATTCTTGGAACTTCTAATGTTGAAGCCAATGTGGGGTGAAGCTTCTACTTCTCAACCTAAGTCGAAAGGCAAGGGTAAGAAGAAGAAGAAGAAGGACTTCACCAAGCAAGAGGGTAAACAAATTGTCTTAGGGGTTGCTGACAAAGGAAAGAAGCTCAAAGGAAAATGTTTCCATTGTGGTGAGAAAGGACATTGGAAGAGAAATTGTCCAATATTTAAGGCTGCCAAGAATAAAGGTATGAATAATACATTCCTTCTAGAAATATGTTTGGTACAGAATCCCACGAATTCCTGGTGTGTGGATTCTGGTTGTACTAATCATATCTGCAATTCTTTGCAGGGGTTCTAGGAAACCAGGAAGCTTAAAGAAGGGGAGTTATTTCTTACTTTGGCTGATGGGAGCAGGATTCTGGTTGTAGCTATTGGAGTGTTTAATTTATGCAGTTGAAGTAAAGAGTTTTAGTATTGGAAGACTGTTTGTATGTACCTAATGTTCGTAGGAATTTAATTTCTGCTACTTACTTAGGTAAACATGGATATTGTGTTATCCTAAAAGACAATGTTGTAATAAAGAAGGATAAAGTGTTTATTTGTTCTGGCAATATTGTGGATGGTCTTTACATTTTAACTCCTGATAAGCATGAATTATATAATTCTGAATTAGATAATAACTCTTATGTTAAATCATTAAAGAGAAAGTTTCCTTCTACTAGTGATGCATATCTTTGGCACTTGTGTTTGGGTCATATTAATTCAAATAGGATTCAAAGACTGATCAAAGATGGACTCTTAGAGCCCATGGACTTTGATGAATTTCCAGTTTGTGAATCTTGTTTGGAAGGTAAAATGACCAAATGATCTTTTAATGCAAAAGGTAGAAGAGCCCAAGATTTGCTAGAACTAGTGCATTCTAATGTATGTGGTCCTATGTCAACCCAAGCAAAAGGAGGTTATGAGTATTTCATCACTTTTATTGATGATTACTCAAGATATGGTTATGTGTACCTAATGAAACGGAAGTCCGAAGCCTTTGAAAAGTTCAAAGAGTTTAGGGTTGAAGTTGAGAATCAATTAGGTAAACGCATAAAAGCCATTCGATCTGATCGTGGTGGTGAATACCTTCTTGGGGATTTCAAGGATTACTTAACTCAAAATGGGATTGTATCCCAATTGGCTGCACCTGGAACTCCCCAACAGAATGGTGTA
This sequence comes from Quercus aquifolioides, assembly GCA_019022515.1. NCBI lineage: Eukaryota > Viridiplantae > Streptophyta > Magnoliopsida > Fagales > Fagaceae > Quercus > Quercus aquifolioides. The sequence continues at coordinate 45,947,869 of CM032330.1, read as the reverse complement.
GCAGAAAGAAGGAATAGGACTCTTTTAGAAATGGTTAGGTCCATGATGAGTTACTCAACTTTACCGATTTCTTTTTGGGGTTATGCCCTAAATACAGCAATACATCTTTTGAATTTAGTTCCATCAAAATCTGTTCCTAAAACACCCATGGAATTGTTGAGTGGGTGTAAGCCTAGTATGAAATATCTTCACATTTGGGGTTGTCTTGCACATGTGTTAAAAAGGAAGCCTAATAAATTGGAACCAAAATCAGAAGTGTGTTTGCTTGTAGGTTATCCAAAAGAAACTAGGGGTTATTTATTCTATAGTCATAAAGATAACAAAATTTTTGTTAGTACAAATGCTAAATTCTTGGAAAATGACTATATGAATAATTTTACTCCTAGAAGTAAAGTTGTTTTGGCTGAAATGAATGAACCTGTAAATGAACAACCAATGGATGAAACTAGGGATGATGTGGCTATATTAGATACACCACAAGATACTACTCATGAGATGTCTAGTACACAGGTACCTCGTCGTAGTGGGAGAGTTGTTCGGCCTCCTATAAGATTCATAGGTTTGGGAGAAACTTATGAAGCTATCTCAGAAGAGGCTGAATCGGATCCCTGCACTTATGAAGAGGCAATGAATGATATAGATGCACATCATTGGGTCCAAGCTATGAAATCTGAATTAGATTCCATGTATTCCAATCAAGTTTGGGATCTTGTAGAGGCGCCTAACGGCATTAAACCTGTTGGTTGCAAATGGGTTTACAAGAGAAAGAGAGGGATAGATGGAAAGGTTGAAACCTTTAAAGTAAGGCTAGTGGTGAAAGGGTATACACAAAAAGAAGGTATTGATTATGATGAAACCTTTTCTCCAGTAGCAATGCTTAAATCTATCAGAATTCTCTTATCCATTGCTGCTCATTTTGATTATGAGATTTGGCAAATGGATGTCAAGACTGCATTTCTTAATGGCAATATTGAAGAGGAAATCTATATGATGCAACCGAAAGGTTTCATAGCTAAGAACCAACAGCATATGGTATGCAAGTTGAAAAGGTCCATTTATAGACTTAAGCAAGCATCTAGGTCATGGAACATCAGATTTGATCAAGCAATCAAGTCATTTGGTTTTGAGCAAAATCTTGATGAACCATATGTGTACAAAAGACATTAAGATAAAGTAGTAATGTTCCTAGTGCTTTATGTTGATGATATTCTACTCATTGGAAATGATGTAGGGGTAATGTCATCGGTAAAGGTTTGGTTGTCAAGCCAATTTGATATGAAGGACTTGGGTGAGGCTAAATTTATTCTAGGGATCAAGCTTTGGCGAGATCGCAAGAATAAGATGTTAGGCTTATCACAAATTGGATATATAGATAAGGTTCTAGAACGGTTTAGCATGCAAAACTTCAAGAAATGATTACTTCCTTTCAGACATGGAGTTCTTCTGTCTGATGACCAAAGGCCTGAGACTCAAGAGGAAGAAGATATGATGAGACAAGTTCCTTATGCTTCTGTAGTGGGAAGTCTAATGTATGCCATGCTTTGTACTAGACCAGATATTTGCTATTCAGTAGGCATGGTCAGCCGATATCAATCAAATCCAGGACCAAAACATTGGCAAGCTGTAAAGAATATTCTCAAGTATCTACGGAGAACGAGAGATTATATGCTTGTTTACCGAAGTGAGGATTTGATACCTACTGGCTATACAGATTTAGACTTTCAATCGGATATAGATTTCAAAAAATCCACATTAGGATGTGTTTTCACCTTGGGAGGTGGAGCCATAAGTTGGCAGACTCCACCATGGAGGCAGAATATGTTGCTGCTTGTGAGGCAGCAAAGGAAGCTGTATGGCTCAAGAAATTCCTTTCGGACCTTGGTGTAATGAGAATGGAGCAGGTTCCAATCACATTGTTTTGTGACAACAGTTGAGCAGTTGCACAATCTAAAGATCCAAGGAATCATAAGAAAGGAAAGCACATTGAGAGGAAGTACCATATCATTCGAGATATTGTTGCTCGTGGAGATGTGGTGGTAGCAAAGATTGAAAGTGCAAATAATCTAGCAGATCCATTTCCTAAACCCTTGCCTCAAAGGACTTTCGAGTCACATTTGGAGGGAATGAGAGTTAGATTAGTGCACAATAGTCTTTAGGGCAAGTGGGAGATTGTTAGGATTAGTGCCCTTAAATCCTATTGTATGATGCTATGTATGATATTAAGTGTGACATTGTGTATGACATTATGTATGACTTAATATTGTGTTTAATAAAGTTGTTTTTATTTTTATATAAAATAATGGTAACATGAATATTCGGACATTATCACATAGTACATGAGATGCATAGTATGTGATTTAGTCACAGAAGATATAAGTCACAAGTTCTTTGTAAACTCAAAATTATAGTTCGTAGTCGGTGATGAAATTGGGCATTTCATCTGCGAAGACTATAACATATCAACTACGATGATTTGTCTTGATCATAGAAGTGGAGACTTCTAGTTGATGTGTTGATATGTTTTAAGAGTTAAGACATACTGAACTGGACCGCTGTGAGATTTATTATTCTCCTAAGGACTGTCAAATGAATAATGAATCTCACGACTTATATTTGCATGAACTCTTAATCTTGAGAGAATAATAGACTTGATCATGAAGTGTAGGTTGCTTTGATATATCAGGAGTGAGATCTAAAGTAACGGTCAAAACCTCAGTATGTTGGGCAGCCACATTTAGTGTTGATGGAACATATATTCTCAAGATGGAATTCATAGTCTCTTAATGGAGATATAAAATATTCTCTTGAGATAAGTTTAATGGATTTGTTATTCAGAGAGTTAGGCCTGACCACTTTGGTAAGAAATTATTAAAGTATATATTTATGAAATTGAATTTCATAAATATATGATGAATAACTTAAAAGGATTAAACCGGGTACTCATGGATTAAGATGTAATAATCTACAAAGTGGCAGTCTACCCTCATGACTTTGTATTACTACGAATATTTTATGAAGGGGTTTGCATGTACAATAAAGTCTTGAGATATAATTTATAGATAAGGCTTAGAGTGCAACTATATTTATATAATGGTATTAAATATAGTTAATGGTAACTTTGGACTTGTCAAGAGTTGACAGAAAAGCCCAAAGCCCATTGGAGCTAGTGTCATATTGGTCCATTTTGGTCCCACTCCAAGCCACACACTTAAGCCCAATTGGAAAGGCCCAAAAGGCCAGCCCAATTAGATAGTTGGTTAAATACAAAAGGAAAAACGTACAAAATTTATATGGTGGGAAAAACATCATTGGAAAATAGGGTATGTGAGTGAAAGTCACTCAATTTAATTCTCCTTTTGTAACTGATTGAGAGTCCACACTTCTTGGGCGATAGTGGGATTGGAGTGAAGATTAAAAGTATTCCTAAGTGCTTCCATCTTTTTTTTTTAAATTCATCGCCTCAAGGTACGCTCTCTTACACTCGAATTTTGAAATTTACATAGTCCATGTTATAGATTGAGAATAAAGTAGATCCGTTAATTTTCCGCTGCGTACATGCTTATTTCCATCAACCTTTACCCTAATACCTAATTGGACTTGTTCTGTAGTGATAATCTCTTCTTTTCTATGCACGACTCCCAGTACATGACTAATCATTCAATGCACGAATCCAAGTACGTGACTAACCACTAACTTGAGAAGGATATTGGCTGCAAAGTTCATCAGTTCATCAACACGATGAGGATTATGAAGCTCCTTGGTTACAAAACTCTACGGTGTACAGACGTAGTAACTTCTTGAAGAGAAAGATTAACTAGGGCAAATTGTCTCCGGTCACAATATTCTTGTGTAAAACCTTTGCATCAAGTTTTACTCACTTGCATCAGTTGTGACGGCCCTTAAAATAATCCTTATATATGTTTAGGGTTGTGAGAAAAGAAAGCCCAAACATTTTGTAAAGTTGTAATTTACAACTATATGTTTTGTTGACTTTTATTCTGTGCCAAATTTGATTGTAATTTTATTCAATCTTTTTTACCTGAATTTATTGTGGGATTTTGTTGTAAGGGTTGTGTGATAGAGAGAGAGAGTGCGAAGACTCAAGCAATTGAAGACTGAAGAGGTTTTCGCGGGAAGCTAGCGACTTAGCATCCCGTGAAGTGATCCATGTGACCTGCACATTCGCGAGTAGCTTGCAGGTAAGGCCTTCCCGTAAGACACCCGCGAAACATTCTGTTTTGCCAGACTGTCATATCTGATACACACTTTCTGTACCCATACTATATGTACTCACATTACCCATAAATGTTGAGGAGTGCTTCTTAGAGAAAACCCTAGCCACAAACCTTAAGAGTTAGAGATTGTTATACCGACATTTCTCTACACAATTGCTTGTGGAATTTCCTCAACTCCTACCTCTCCATTTCCAGACCATTGAAAGGTTGATAGCCCAAACACTTACCACACCCTTTCAGAGTATCAAGTGAGGTTTTGGTGCTGCTGGGAAGCATTAAAAGAAGCTAAGGATGGCAGATGCAACATGGAGCTTGTTGCAGGATCCAGAAAGCTAGACAAGACATGGTTCCGAGAAGTCTTCTTGGAGCAGGAGCTTGGAAGGCTTAGGTACATCGAGTAGATTAGGCTTGGAGGGTCTCTTGCTAACCCATGTATCCTAACTGATTGTCTAGTGGATCAATTACCTCTTGGAGGGCAGCGGAAAGGTTTTTCACCGAGTTCTTCGGTTTCCTTTTCGATAACACATTGGAGTGTTATCTTGTTTTTGCATCTCCCTTCCCTACTCTTTTACATTCCATTTTACTGCTGTGTTGTCATGATTATGGATTAGAGTAGCTTGTTTATTTATCCGCTTGCATTTACACTATTCTGCACTTAGTATTAAGTTAGTGTAAAATCTATTGAGCTATAACTTTAATTTGGGGGTCTAAACAACTTTTGTGTTTTCAACACATTTTCAAGCTTTCACATGTATACACGGATTGGAAGAAAATTAGAACTGAAAATTTGATTTTCATAAATCTCGATAGATAGGGTATCTATCGAGCAGCTGTCGAGTATCGGGTTAAACTGCCTTCTAAACCTTGATAGATGCTATCTGTAGAGCTAGCTGTTGAGCTTTAAAATCCAAAACTTCTTCACTTGTTTCTTGGATAGACTTGCATGGTTTTAACACTTGGACTTGAACTCTTATTCCTTGAAGCATTAAACACATCCTAGATATACCCAATTACACGTAAAGTGCATTTTGCAAAGGATTAGCCAATTCTACATTGACATATGTGTTAGGTTCTAAAGGTTTAGGAATTTATGTATTTAGAACTCTAATTTGTAATATTGGCAAACCATGATCAAAACAACATGTTTAGACTTGTTAAAGTATGCTCAAACTTGATTAATTATTGTAAAGTTGGAATCGAGAGACTGTAGATGCATTGGGGCATTTCGGTCTGGCTCGATCGATCGAAGAATAGATTCGATCGATCGAAAATCGATCAGATTGCGTTTTTCTGCAGTTTTCCAACTCAGCCCTAACTTTTTAAAACGTTTAGGGTTTTTATGTTTTTGCCCTAGGTATATAAGGCAAAACCCTAGCCACGTTTTGAGAGTTGCTTCAGTTGTATTGTTGCTCATACATTGCTGTTTTGTGTAAATCTCTTGTGAGATCTAGAGGAGCTTTCCTTTACACAAAGCTTAGGATTTTCTAGATGGAGATTACTTCAACATCTTGATGATCAACTTGGTTGCTGCCTTTGAAGCTTAAAGAATATCAAGCGTGGGTGCTTGTAGTTGATTGAAGAATTCAAGAAAGAAGGAGTCCGTGGATTCGGAGCTTGCACGGGGTCGTGTCAGTAAGTTCTACTGGTAGGTAGCATTAGGAAGTCGAGCGGGGAGCTTGTAAGTCCTTTTGTAAGAACTTCAGTTCTTTCATAGTGAATTTAGTTTTGCCTTGAGGATCGGTGGGTAAAATCCTCCCCAGGTTTTTTACCGGTTTGGTTTTCCTGGGTGATCATATCGTGTGTTATTTATTATTCCGCTGCTATATATTTTCATGATATGATTGTTTGATTGTTTTAACCTAGAATTGCTTAATTTGACTAAGTAACAACTTGGCTAATTAACTAGGCTACTCAATCTGGTTGTGTGTTAAGGGGTCTAAAACCGTTCAAGTGGTATCAGAGCAGGTAGCTCTTTTTGTCTGAGATTTTTGATCTCTGAGTTGATCCTTGACCCCTGTTGTCATGGATTCTTGGAAAATCTTTTTGTTTATTTGTCAACTCATCTATTTGTTGTCTTTGCCTTTTGTTGTTTTTGTTAAATCTTTCTTTTAAGTATCTTGTCATAATCACATGTGATAAGAATTATGTATGTTATATTGCTTTAATCGCCTTAAAGGCACATGATTCTTGTCTTTGGTATTTGGATAGTGGTTGTTCCAGGCACATGACAGGAAATAAAGGTTTATTCAAAACACTCTTTGAAGGAAAGATTGGGACGGTCACTTTTGGAGATGGAAGTAAATCTGTGATCAGAGGCATTGGTACTGTGGACATTCCAGGATTGCCAGTGTTTGAAGATGTTTGGTATGTTGATGGATTGAAGGCCAATTTACTCAGCATAAGTCAGATTTGCGACAATGGATTAAATGTTCTTTTCACCAAGTATGAATGTGAGATACTTGATGGAGGAGGTGACTGTATGTGTGTTGGTGTAAGGACAGCTAACAACTGTTATGGCATAACACCAAGTGTAAACAACAAGTGCTTTAGTGCAAAGATTGATCAAGTTTATTTGTGGCATCAACGGTTGGGGCATGCCAATCATAAGCAGTTAGAGAAGATTTCCAAGTGTGAGGCAGTTATCGGTTTACCTAAATATGAGAAGATTGATAAGTGCATTTGTGGACCATGTCAGATAGGTAAACAAGTAAAATCCAAGCATCCGTCTGTGACTAGTGTTCAAACTTCAAGACCTTTAGAGTTATTACACATTGATCTCATGGGTCCTGCCAGAGTTCAAATTTTGGGTGGAAAGAAGTATATTCTAGTTGTTGTGGATGACTTTACTAGATATACTTGGGTTGTGCTTTTGAAGGATAAAGCTGAGGCTCCTGAGAAGATGATACATCTATGCAAGAAATTGCAGGTTGAGAAAGATACTGTGATAGCCAGAATCAGAAGTGATCATGGAAGAGAATTTGAGAATACCAAGCTGGCTACTTTCTGCAATGATCAAGGCACTCACCAAGAGTTCTCATCACCCAAGACACCTCAACAGAATGGGATTGTGGAGAGAAAAAACAGGGTTGTTCAGGAGATGGCACGAGTCATGCTACACAACAAAAAGTTGCCAAAGTCCTTCTGGGGAGAACCAGTCAACACTGCTTGCCATACACTCAACCGGGTGTATTTTAGACCTGACTCTAAGAAAACTCCCTATGAACTCTGGAGAGGGAAGAAACCTGTTGTCAAGTTTTTCAGGATATTTGGCAGTGCTGTTACATTCTACGTGATAGAGAGAACCTAGAAAAGTTTGATGCAAAGAGTGACAAAGGATACTTTCTAGGATACTCTTCCACTAGTAGAGCCTATAGAGTGTACAATCTGAGAACCAAAATAGTCATGGAATCTTCAAATGTTGTGATAAATGATGAAGTGTGTTCAGAAGCATCTTCAAAAAGCACTGTTCCTGCTCAAGATAAGTCTTTAGAAGTTAATGATTCTCCTCTTACTGAGTATGTTGGGAAACATAGTGAGGAAGAGCTGCTGGTGTTGAATGATACAGTCTCAGTACCATCAAGTTCAGAACCATCCACTCCGGTTCATGACACTCGACAGGTACAAAGTGAGCTCAGTCCTTCATTTGAACAGAAAGGTACCACAACATCTCTTGTTAAACGTCCATCCTCTAGAGTGAGATTGAATCATCCTTCCACAAATATATTGGGTAGTCTGAATGATAACATGAGATTGAGATCAAAAGCCTTGAATGTGATCACTCACTCATGTTATCTGTCCCAATTTGAACCGAAAAAGGTAGATGAAGCACTTCAAGATACTGATTGGGTAAATTCCATGCATGAAGAACTTCATCAATTCGTTCGGAATGATGTGTGGGAATTAGTTCGTAGGCCGGAAAATGTAAATGTGATTGGAACTAAATGGATCTTTAAGAACAAGTCAGATGAACATGGAACCGTGATTAGAAACAAATCAAGACTTGTTGCACAAAGGTACACACAAGTGGAAGGAATTGACTTTGATGAGACCTTTGCACCAGTTGCAAGATTGGAATCCATTCGGATACTGTTGGCCATTGCAAGTCATCTAAACTTCAAGTTGTATCAAATGGATGTCAAAAGTGCTTTCTTAAATGAGATGTTACAAGAAGAGGTGTATGTTGAGCAACCTAAGGGATTTGTGGATCCTCACAGACCGGATGATGTATACAAGTTGAAGAGAGCCCTCTATGGTTTGAAACAAGCTCCTAGGGCTTGGTATGATAGATTGACTGCATATCTCACTGAGCATGGATTCAAAAGGGAATCTGCAGATACAACTCTCTTCATAAGAAAGGATGAGATTGGTTTTGTTGTAGCTCAAATTTATGTTGAGGACATTGTTTTTGGTGCTACTAATGATTCTCTCGCTCATTCTTTTGCAGATGAAATGAAGGCGATGTTTGAAATGAGCATGGTTGGTGAACTGACTTACTTTTTGGGATTGCAGGTAAAGCAAACAGAGTCCGGAATCTACATCAATCAAGCTAAATATGCAAGGAATTTAGTCAAAAGATTTGGATTGGACAAAGCTGCTCATGCTAGAACACCAACGGCTGCAAATGCAAAATTAACACTAGATCCATCAGGTGAGTCTGTTGATATTACTTTGTATAGAAGCATGATTGTATGTCTTTTGTATTTAACTGCTAGTCAGCCTGATATCTCTTATAGTGTTGGTGTTTGTTCTAGATTTCAGTCTAATCCTAAGGTTTCTCATTTAAATGCTGTTAAGAGAATTATTAAATATGTGAGTGGAACCTGTGATTATGGATTGTTTTATAGCAAAGAGTCAAATTTATCTCTTGCTGGTTTTTCTGATTCTGATTGGGCTGGGAATGCTGATGATAGAAAAAGCACCACTGGGGGGTGTTTTTATGTTGGAGCCAATCTTGTGGCTTGGATGAGTAAGAAACAAAATTCTGTTTCTTTATCCACTGCTGAAGCAGAATATATTGCTGCTGGGAGTTGCTGTTCTCAACTCCTTTGGATGAAAAAGCTTTTGAGTGATTATGGGATTCCTCAAGACACCATGGTTGTCTATTGTGATAATTCTAGTGCTATAGATATATCTAAAAATCCTGTTCAGCACTCTAAGACCAAACACATTGAACTTAGATATCACTTCATTAGGGATTTGGTTGAAAAGAAAATTGTTGTTCTTGAGTATATCCCTACTGATCGTCAAAACGCTGACATCTTTACCAAACCTCTTGATGGAAGTAAGTTTGAGACACTTCGTCAAGTGATTGGTGTTCTTCGGTGTCCCTAAGTTGTTTTTGGCTTTCTTGGTCCTTGTGCTTCATTGCTCATTCCTTTGTGACCATTGTTCTTTGGTTTTCTGTGTTTCTTTTGTTTTATTTCTAGGTTTTGCATTGCATTTCATTCTAGGATTTATTTGTTTTCCCTTAATAAAAAAATAAAAAAATAAAAAAAAAAGGAGAAAAGGAGAAAGCAAAAATTTGTTTGACATTATGTTTCTTGGTTTTTGAAAACAAGGTTGGTCAATTTATTTACACATATCATGTCTTATGTACCTTGTTTAGCTTTGATGAGCTTATTAATTGCACTTGACTAGTTGAAACTTTGTAGTGCATGTTGTGTGGGAAAGATGTTTATGGTGTTTATCACTTTGTCTTAATCTTGAAGTCACATGTTATTTGACTGTCGGACTTGATCCTTTTGAGAAAGGCATAAATAACCATCTCACCACTGTTCACTAGCCAATCATGAACACCTTAGTGCATATCATAAGATTTTGTGCTCAAGAAAGTGTAGCACATGCACAAAAAGAACATAAGGTGTAGCCTCTTTAAATGCTTAATGCTTAAAACTGGTGTGTACTATTAGGCTTGATGCCAATTCACTTAATCTAAACTGGTGTGTACTATTAGGCTTGATGCCAAATTTCACCTAATAATGGGGCAAAATTCAAGAAACTTACATGATTGCAAGCTTTTGTTCTAGGAGATGTGGGAGTTATAGGATGTAACTCTTTAGGTGATAGTCTCTTTTGAATTCTATGTGATGAATTTTGTAGACTTTGTGATTGATTGCTATTCACATATCACCTCACATGTTTCTCAAAGTTTTTGCTAGTTGCACACACTACACAAGTTACTCTTTGCTAAACTTTGTACATGTGATTGTGTGTGTTTTTGGTCTGACCAACCAAGTTTGAAAATACATTGAGAATTATGCAAAACATTTTTTTTGCTTGAGAATTTGAAAGGAAGAATGGCTGAAATTATCTTTGAAGAAACTGGGATTAAAATTTGGGTTTTTGAAAAAGCATTCCATCTCATACTCATGCATTTTGTTTCTGTAATTTAATGCTTTGAGGAGTTATTTTCAAAATATGGTTTGTGTTTTTCAAAATTGTGATTTTTCTCAAAATTTTGTGAGCCTCTGCCCATTTCGATCGATCCAGTCTGATTTTCGATCAATCGAAAAAGTGCTTTAATTTGTCTCAAAATGACTGTTTGTTTCGATCGATCGAATGTATTTTTCGATCAATCGAAAGTCGCGAATCAGGTTTTTAAAAACACTGTTCTTGACTTTTTCAAACACTTTTTCAAAAGTTTTTCAAAGACTTTTTTCTCTCTCCGACTTGGCAAGCTCAACTATTTCAATTTTTTGTCGTTTTCCTCCGGATTTTTTGCAAGAAATCTCTTTCCTCAAGCCGGTATGTCTATCTTACCCCTCCTTTTTGAGTTTATTTACATATTTCATGCATTGTTCATGCATTTATGCTCAAAATTTTGGACCATTTTCTTTTTGGGTTTGTTGTTGATTTAGGCCCAATTTTGTGTAATTGATCAATGGGTTTTTGTGGGGACACACTATAAACATGTTCTTAATGGATTAATTTGATCAATTTTGGGTTTTGTGAAAAATTTCAAATTCTAGGGTTTGTAATTTATCCGAATTTGGGGATTTTGTTCAATTAAGGTTTAATTGATGAAATTGGCTTGTCGTATTGATGAAATTGGTTATTATAATCTGTTTTCAACCTTGTGTAATGATCAATTCATCAAATTTGTTGCAAAATTTTACAAGTGGTTTTCAAATTTTTAGGGTTTTTGTTAGAAACTCTATGTTCGAGCCAATTTTGTGTAATTGAACTTAATTTGAATTGTGTTTACTGCATTAGTTCATGCATCACAACATTGTTATTGTTCATGCATCATATAGATTTTTGTTCTATTTTTTTTGTGCCAATTTGCAGTCTGCCCTTGGTTTTGTTTTATTTTGTTCTTTTGGTTTTCACTTTGTGTCTTTGTCCTTTCCTTAGCACTATGCCTAGGAAGACTAGAGCTCGTAGGACTGTTTCCTCACCTTCTCCACCCCCTCCCTCCTTTGACCGTGAGAAGTTTTCGAGTGAGAAAAACCAAGAGATTTATGAGAAGCTAAACGTTAGGAGAAAGATTTGGGCTAAGCGTTTTGTTCACTTAGATGAACTTGATCCTGCCATTAGGGCAAATTTTGAGCGTAGAGGCTGGTTACCCTTGGTAGATATTTCTGATCCTCCTCCACCTTTTGCCTTGATTAGAGAGTTCTACTCGAACATCTCTATCCGCATCTATGATTCCAACACTTTAGTCAAGAGTTGGATACGAGGCGTAGAGTACTCCATTACTCCCAAGATAGTGGCTGATGCTCTAGGGGTACCTTTGGTCCAGAATCCTGTCTATCCTTATGATGTGTCTCCCGAGATTAGTGATGTCTTGTCTTACGTCACTGGGACTACTGTCCAGTGGGGTTCTGATCCTTGGATCACTTCTGCTGAGCTCTCCGGGTTGCACTATTTGTTCTTTAGGATAGCCTGTCATTCTATCTTGCCCATCTCTCATGTTCACACCATTCCTCTCGAAAGGTGTGTATTTTTGTACGCTCTGGTTACTGATGCTCCTATTAGTTTTCCCCATCTTTTTCTTCGTTCTTTGAACGATATTTATAGGAGTTCATCTTCTGCTCATGCTCTTGTTCATCCTATTTTCATTCATAGGATTCTCCTTTATCTTGATCTTGGTGGCTTCCCTTCCTCTGAGCCCGTTCATGTGATAGCTCCTATAGGTGCGTCTTTTCTTAGATAGAGGGCTGCTCATCTTCGAGCTGGCTCTAAACACCCTAGGTCTGAGCCGTCTAGTAGCGCACCTCCTCCTTCTTCTTCTACAGGTCTTGCTGGTGAGGATGTTCCTGATCCAGTTGGTGATGATGCTGCTGCTGTTGATGTTTCTCCACTTCCTTCGACCGACTTTGATGTTCGTCGTACCCTGGAGACTGTCATGACCGTTCAGGCGGCTCATGGTCAGATTTTGGTGGACTTGCTAGATGAGTTTCATGCTCTACGAGCTGACTTTGCGCGTCTTCATTCACCCTCACCACCTCCTTTTGATGGCGACTTGTGATTGCCCTTTGGCATTTCGTCACAAAAAGGGGGAGTGGAGTTTTTGACTTGTAGAGGAGTTTTTGTAGTTAGGGGGAGACTTTTTGTTTCTTTTTGTTGTTGAGGAGCTTGTGGAGTTTTTTAGATTGTATCTAGGTGCTTCACTTTGTATATCATTTTTGGGGATATTCATGTTAGGGGGAGTAACATTGATTGATATACATGTTATATTCATTGATTCTTGTTGCTTTGTGATTCACTGCTTATTGACTTATATTTATGAGTTGTTCATTCATATATGTCTTTATTTTGTGTTGTGTGAATCTTACAAGAATGTTATACCTGTTGTTTTACTCTTTTCTGTCACACATGCGTTTATGCGTTTGTTGAGTATTTCAGGAATATACAAGTTGATTCAACAAAGCTGCTGTCTACACTTGCAACCGATGGATAGTAGTTAGGTTTAAATTTGAGTTTATGAGCATTATTTTTGTAAAGGGCTTTTTACTTGTAAACTTTGAGCATTTAATTAGGGTTTTGTCACGGATTGCCAAAGGGGGAGTTTGTTAGGTTCTAAAGGTTTAGGAATTTATGTATTTAGAACTCTAATTTGTAATATTGGCAAACCATGATCAAAACAACATGTTTAGACTTGTTAAAGTATGCTCAAACTTGATTAATTATTGTAAAGTTGGAATCGAGAGACTGTAGATGCATTGGGGAATTTCGGTCTGGCTCGATCGATCGAAGAATAGATTCGATCGATCGAAAATCGATCAGATTGCGTTTTTCTGCAGTTTTCCAACTCAGCCCTAACTCTTTAAAATGTTTAGGGTTTTTATGTTTTTGCCCTAGGTATATAAGGCAAAACCCTAGCCACGTTTTGAGAGTTGCTTCAGTTGTATTGTTGCTCATACATTGCTGTTTTGTGTAAATCTCTTGTGAGATCTAGAGGAGCTTTCCTTTACACAAAGCTTAGGATTTTCTATATGGAGATTACTTTAACATCTTGATGATCAACTTGGTTGCTGCCTTTGAAGCTTAAAGAATATCAAGCGTGGGTGCTTGTAGCTGATTGAAGAATTCAAGAAAGAAGGAGTCCGTGGATTCGGAGCTTGCACGGGGTCGTGTCAGTAAGTTCTACTGGTAGGTAGCATTAGGAAGTCGAGCGGGGAGCTTGTAAGTCCTTTTGTAAGAACTTCAATTCTTTCATAGTGAATTTAGTTTTGCCTTGAGGATCGGTGGGTAAAATCCTCCCCAGATTTTTTACCGGTTTGGTTTTTCTGGGTGATCATATCGTGTGTTATTTATTATTCCGCTGCTATATACTTTCATGATATGATTGTTTGATTGTTTTAACCTAGAATTGCTTAATTTGACTAAGTAACAACTTGGCTAATTAACTAGGCTACTCAATCTGGTTGTGTGTTGAGGGGTCTAAAACCGTTCAATATGTTCCTAACATGATTCACATATGCCCTAACATAATCTTCACTCCAATTCCATTTATGCCCAAGAAGTGTGGTCTCTCAATTAGTTTATATGTATGTGTTCAAGGGAGAATAATAGAGTGGCCTACACTCACATACACACCATTTCATTCTCTTAAAACTCTGTATGTTTCTCTCCTTATATATAACTGATTATCTAATTGGGCTAGCATTTTGGGTCATTCCAATTGGGCTTTAGTATGTGGCTTGGAGTGGGACCAAATGGGACAAATAAGACACTAGCTCCAATGGGTTTTGGGTCTTTCTATCAACTCTTGACAAGCCCAAAATTACCAATAATTATATTTAATACCATTATATAAATATAATTGCACTCTAAGCCTTATTAATAAATTATATCCCAAGACTTTATCATACATTCAACCCCTTCAATAAAATATTCGTAGTAATACAATGTCATAAATGTTGACTGCCACTTTGAAGATTACTACATCCTAATCCTTGAGTACTGGTTTAATTCTTTAAGTTATTCATCATATATTTATGAAATCCAATTTCATAAATATATACTTTAGTAACTCCTTACTAAAGTGGTTAGGCCTAATACTCTGAATAACCAAACCCATTAAACTTATCTCAAGGGAATATTTTATATTTCCGTTAAGAGATTATGAATTACATCTTGAGAATATATGTTCATTCAACACTAAATGTGGCTGCCCAACATACTAAGGTTTTGATCGTGACTTTAGATCTCACTCCTGATATATCAAAACAACCTACACTTCATGATCAAGTTCATTATTCTCTCAGGATTAAGAGTTGATGTAAATAGAAGTCGTGAGATTTATTATTCATTTGACAGTCGTTAGTAAAATAATAAATCTTACAGCAGTTCAGTTCAATATGTCTTAACACTTAAAACATATTAACATATCAACTAAAAGTCTCCACTTCCATGATCAAGACAAATCATCTTAGTTGATATGTTATAGTCTTCGCAAATGAAATGCCCAATTTTATCATCGACAACTAAAATTTTGAGTTTACAAAGAACTTGTGATTTATATCTTCTGTGACTAAATTACATAAATCACATACTATGCATCTCATGGACTATATGATAATGTCCAAATATTCATGTTACAATTATTTTAGATAATAATAAAACAACTTTATTAATCACAACATAATGTCATACATAATGTCCTATATAGTATCATACAATAGGATTTAAAGGGCACATATCCTAATACAATTTTTATGGGTGGTGTTTGAGAGGACCTAGGTAACTTGTTTTAGCCATTTTGTCATGGTTTGGTAGATCGGGATGATATCTATTTCGATGGTGGTGGAAGTGTGCTGAATGGAGATGAGTAGAGGATAGTTTTAAAAGAGTTAGAGGCTCAGTTGGTTGGAGATGTCTTGTTCCTGACAATGGCGGCGACAGACTAGAGAGGTTGAGGACAATGATAGTAGAAGACTAATTTGAGACACTACTACTCTTGAACACGAGACTTGGTTTTGATATCATTCTAAAGAAAGAGTCTTATTTGAGTTTAAAACTGTTTAAAAATATTCAAGGGTCTGTCTATTTATATAGTCAAGATATGTATACTCTACAAGCAACATGAGTGTTGTATAAGAAAACCTAGAACAACGGGACTAAGCTTGTTAGGCTTATATTCTAATAGCCTCCAAAGCCTTAAGCATATATAGAGGTTGATTCTAGTAGAAAAGACACCATGCAAAACTGTTAGTTTTTAGACCCCTATAAACATAGTTTGTTTAACCTAATTTAAAGTCAAGTTGTTACTTAGTTCAATTAAACAGATTTAGGTTAAACAAATATTAATCATATCATATATAGTGGAAAAGAAAAGAACATAGCGACATGATGACCCAAGAAAACCAATGAAATAGTATAGTTTCAAGGTAAAAAACTTGGGGAGGATTCAACCTAAACAATCCACAAGGAAATAATTCACTAATTGAATGAAAGTTTTTAGTAGGCTAAAATACTTCGGGCTATGGTGATGGATGTAGGTCCTGGAAAGAAAGAAAGAAACTGTCAAGGGTGACTAGTGTAACCTGGCCAAGGACCCTCCAACGGCTAAGTCAGTTTTCTCTCTAGAACACAAAGAAGGGAAAAATAGTGAATGGTGGGACTTACCTTGGGTGAATAGAGCTTGATCCTTTTATTGAGAGTTAGAAGTGTGTCTAATTGTTCAGATACACCACAATCATGAGTGATATGGGTGGTTAATGGATGAAATGGGAAACGTAGAGCGGACTGTAAGGAATTCTCTCCACGTCTTAGGAGTAATGTATTATGGCCTAATTACATGGAGCCTTATGAGAAATTTTCTTGTAGAATTCACCAAGTATTCTATGGTCATCTATGCCTTTGTCAATCCTAGACGATCACCATTAAGTAGTTGTTACCTTGTGGACAAGTATAGGTCATACTTAATACCACTATTGCATTTTCCTCCTCTTAAGGTTTTCTGCGTGGAAGCAAGTTATGGTTGTGATAAGACTGACTGGACGAACACTATGGACAAACATTATTAGACGAGCCCTGTCAGTTGCCCCCTTGTCCTTGTGTTGTCCATGTTGTTGTTGCTTTGATTTATGGATTTTTTTTTTTTTTTTGATGGACCTTCACCCCACTCTTGATGTTGACACGTGGTGTGATCTTAGGGTTCATTTGCTGTATCGTTTCGTCCTTTAAGAGAAGTGCCACGTGGCTCCTTTAGGTTGGTTCACGTCGTTTCAGTGACCAAGTCTATCACCTATAAATAGTGGAATTCTTTTCCTACCCTCTCACATTTCTCATATTTTCTCCTCTGACCTCTGTCGTCCAGCGCCTCGTCTAGGAGTTTTCTTCCATCCTTAGTCATCCTCGTTTAGAGCTAGGTATCCTCTTCTTCCTTGGGAGATAGATGAGTACCATGATAATAGCTCTAGTGGTAGTAGTACTAGTAGTAGTGGGGGAAACACCATGGATAAGTAATACACGTTTGGGGTTCCTAGAGTTCCCTTAGAGGTCTTCCAAGAAGAGATGAGGACGAGGATGGCCTTTGGGTCACTCGTCGGTACATCCACCAGTGCTCCCTTGTCTGCCTCTTCAAGTGAAGAGAAGACCATATATTGTTGTGCTATGGGAATCCTTTCTACAGTTGATGAGAAAAAGCTTAATTCTACCAAATCCCTGACGACCTTAACCCATGTTTTGCTGTCCGTGGCAAACGGTGTTGTAACCCTTATTTTGGGGTAGGTATTTATGAAGCTTATCTTTTAGGGGGACTTAGGTTGCCTCTTAATTCTTTTGCTAGGGAGATACTCCATAGGTTAGGCATAGGTATTAACCAACTTAATGTTGGGATTAGTGCCTTAGAATCTTATTGTATGATGCTATGTATGATATTATGTATGACATTATGTATGACTTAATATTGTAATTAATAAAGTTGTTTTATTATTATCTGAAATAACGGTAACATAAATATTTGGACATTATCATATAGTCCATGAGATGCATAGTATGTGATTTATGTGAAAAGTCACAGAATATATAAATCACAAGTTCTTTGTAAACTCAGAATTTAGTTCATAGTCGGTTATGAAATTGGGCGTTTCATCTACGAAGACTATAACATGTCAACTAAGATGATTTGTCTTGATCATGGAAGTTGTGACTTCTAGTTGATATGTTAGTATGTTTTAAGAGTTAAGACATATTGAACTGGACCACTGTGAGATTTATTATTCTCATAATGACTGTCAATTGAATAATAAATCTCACAACTTATATTCACATGAACTCTTAATCCTGAGAGGATAATGGACCTGATCATGAAATGTAAGTTGCTTTATATATCGGGAGTGAGATCTAAAGCTACGGTCAAAACCTCAGTATATTGGACAATCACATTTAGTGTTGTGGAACATATATTCTCAAGATGGTGATGAATCTTGTGATATCAGTCGGCTGAAAGTCTCAGGCGTTGATGATTTTGTGACTGAGTCTTAAGAAAACAAACACAGAATCAGTGGAGACCGGTGGAAGTCGGCCAAGAATCCTCTGATGGCGAAGTTAGTCTTTTTTGTAATTCCAAATATATTGGAAGTATCAAAATGCCTTTACCTTCTCGTAGAATGCTTATATACTGTGCATGAAGCGGTTATTTTTTTTTTGTAACTTCCCCCATTGTTGCGGAGTCCAAAAAACTTGGGAATAAATCCCGTAACTGCCATGGAAGTTATATTGTGTGGCTTTATTTTCTCTAACCGTTGTTGGCAACGATTCGTGGGAATGAACTATAGTCTCTCTTCCAGGACGAGCTTGCCCAGGACGTGCTTTCCCAGGACAAGATTGACCAGGACACTACCAGGACGATCTCGACCTGGATGAGCATTCCATGAGGCATGCTCTGGATCAGGACGAGCCTCATGGACGAATCTGGAGTAACTCCGATCCCATCAGTTGCGCCCTTGTCCATGGGTTGTCTAGGGAAATGTAGGACGCATATGTTTTCATCAGTGAATCGGTATGCCATGTGTCATGACCTCATTGGTGAAAAATCACGTCGATTGATCTAACCAAAGAGCATGCCACATGTCTTCTGTTGATTGGTTGTGTCGTTTCGGGTGCCAGGGTTTACAGCCTATAAATAGTAGAATACCTCTGTTACCCTCCCCATTTCTAAAATTTCCTTCCTCATCCTTCCTCGTCCTAGATCTTCGTCTAGAAGCTTCCTGCGTCTATAGCCTTCCCTCATTCTAGATCCAGGTATTTTCCTTATCTTCGTCCTTAGTTAAGTTTTCTTAAAAATGTCTGAGATTGTGCTTACCTCGTCTAGTGATAGTGTGGATAAGGCTATAGACGAGTATAATGACCCTAGCAGTTTTAGTGGTTCTAGTGATAGCAACAGTGATAGTGGGAGTAGTAGTGAGGGGAACACTACGGATGAGTATGAGTCTGGTGTCCTTGGAATTCCTTTGGAAGTGTTTCAAGAGGAGCTTAGGACGAGATCTGAGTCAGGCTCTAAGGCTGGCATGAGTGCTCCTTCGTCCAGTACTCAAGACGAGGTTGAGGTGGTTTATAGCTGTGCCATAGGGGTAGCTTCAAAGATGGATGATAGTAGGTTAAATTTACTTAAGAAGTGGTACCAAATCCTAGACGAGCTTAACCCTAGGTTAGCCGTCGAAGGAGAGTGGTGTTATCAGCCTCGTTTTGCGATAGGTATTTACAAGGCTTATCTTCTACGGGGTCTTAGGTTACTTTTGAATACTTTTGCTAGGGAATTTTTGACTAGGCTAGGTTTAGGAGTTTGTCAGTTTAATCCTAATGCATGGAGATTAGTCGTCTCCATGCAAGTTTTGTGGAGGTAGGTATTTGAGGGGAATTGTCCTCTTATTGTGGACGAGTTCCTTTATTGTTATAAGCCCTCTGAAATTAACCAATCCCTTGGCTTTTATCAATTCACTGCCAGGGGAAAAAATTATAGATTAATTAAGTCTTTAGTTTCCTCAAATAGGAATTGGAAGACGGAGTTCTTCTTCGTCTCAGGTTCCTGGGCTGGACACCCTACTAAGGTTGACAGGGACCCATTTCCTCCCTACACAGGGGAGTTAGGGAACCTTTGTCCTGAAGGTATGCTTGTCCTATCTTTGTCATTTATTGTTTTCATTCTTATTTGTAATTGTTTAAAATTCTAACTCTAAGTCCTCCATCTTTTTTTTTTTTTTTTTTTTTTTTTTTTTTACAGGTGCTAGACGACCTCATTTAAATAGACTTCATATTGAACATGTCCAAAAGGTTCGTCTGTACACTGATAAGGCGTTTCATTCCTTGGTAAGCATTCGACGTCATGCCATCTAAGGTTTAGGTCCTGATCCTTCCGTCGAATCTCTCGCACACGAGACTACTATCCGTAGACGTAAGTTTTTCTCTTTTCCTCTTTATTTGTTTATCATCATTTTTTGGTAATTGACGTCATTCCTTTTAGGAATGGCAACGATGAAAGAAAACAAAAACAAGGGGGTGATGGACGAGGTAGTTAAGCAGGGAGTGCAACCTCAAACTCATCCTTCAGCAGGCGAAAAATGAAAAAATATATCGTCGAGGGTTGACTTGGGTGATCTTCCAAGTATGCGTAGCAGGGAGAAGAAAAGTAGGTCGTCCAAGCCTCAAGACGTTCAACCTACTCCTCTCGTCCCTAATCAAGAGCCCCTAGTACAGATACTTGACTCGGAGCCTAAGGATCCTTCGTCTAAGAAGATCCCGTCCACAGTTCATGCACCTCCTTGTCTCAGCCTTTGAAAGAAGTTCCTCAGCACCTTTTTGGGAACGAGGACCTGGCTTAGGAGAGGTTTACAACAGCAGTGACTGACGCAGACGTGGCAGCTTGTTACAATATGTCCTTGAAGGATTTTGAGCACTCTAGTGTTCATGATCTCTTCAAGGTAAGTAAAATTTTTTATATGTCTCGTCTTTATCAACCACTAAAATATGTATTTGTTTGGTTCTAACCAAATCTTGACCCTTGTAGGCAATGTCCAAGTTTATTGTTGCGTCTAGGCAGGCCACTGATCTAGACAAGATAAGGGTTCTGTTGGAGAAGAGGATCAAAGAGGTGAAGGACGAGAGCAAGAAATGGGCTGAGGTGGCTGCTAAAGCCAAGGACGAGGCGAAGGAGCTACAAAACCTTAATGAAGAGCTAAGTACTGACGTCCTTGAGAAGGACACTCGTCTTGACGACCTCCAGAAGAGGAACAACGAGCTGCGTGCCCTTCTTGAAAAGGCCAAGGGAGACGCAGTTGCAGAGTTTCAGGCGTCTAAGAAATTCACTGATATGTTGGACAGGAACTATGAAGCCGGGTTTGTGGACTTCAGGCTAGACACCATTGAGAACTTCCCTGACCTTGACTTCAGTTCCATAAAGCTCAATCTTGGTGCTGCCACAAGCTCAGTCGTCCAGACGAGCTCAGAAGATGTTAACATTGAAGATGATGCTAGCACCCTACCTCCTCAGGACGAACCTAAGGACAATGCCCCTCCTACCTAGAAACGAAATTCAAGCGTTTGAAGTTTTTTGTACTTTTACAACTTTCTCGCTTTTTTTTTTAAAAAAAAATGTAATACAAGTACATTAAGCTCGTCCATGGTTTTAGGAGGAGTTATTAAACTTGCACTTTCATAAGGGTGTTTGGACGTTGGTCGTCCGCCCTTAAAACAATTGAATGAATGCTGTTATTTTTCTTTTATATATGCATGGACAAGACTTTTTATTTCCATATACAAGACTTCATGCTTAACTCGTCCATATTTCATATATGTATTCTACCATTTTTATTGGAATTTCACCAAGTGTAATTCGTCTATGTGAAATGGTAATTATCAGTATTACCCGTCCTTAGACTTGGCTAATTTTCATGTTTAATGAGGATAAGACCCTGCATTTTGTTCATCCGTGGACTGGATTATTTTAGTAGGTGCCTTAGTTCAAAACACTCATCTATGAATTTCCTCGTCCATGGTCTGGATATGTATTATGCTTTACTTCATCCATTATATGGACGAGTATGCCTTGGGCTTACTGAGATTTACTCAATAGGCTTTACCTCGTCCTTTGCTTTGGACGAGCTTGCCTTGATTTTGCTTTACCCTTAGGAAAGTTTGACGCTACATCTCTGCATCCAGAGAATTTTCTCGTCTTGGGCTTTTCAGCCTTCCTGTGAGTTGATTTGGACAAAAATAGTATGGAAATCAGGAATTCACACAACATTATGTACATAGCATAAATATTGTTCACAGACGAGGCACATGTTCATGAGCCTTCTAAGGAGTTTAATAAATACAAGCAAATCCATAACTTCATCCATAACCACATCATAATAACAATAAAATAATATTATGAAGTAATACTAAAGATATGTAGATAAACACACTCCTTATGTAGATAAATGGTCTCCAAGCTCGTCCAGGCTGGCGTTTTATTGATAGTACCTCCTCAGATGTTCAACATTCCAAGGATGCTTCAGTTTCCTCCCGTCTAGGGCCTCAAAGTAGTAGGATCCTTGTCTTTTATAGTTGACAACTCTGTAGGGTCCTTCCCAGTTAGGTCCTAATTTCCCATGAGCTGGGTTCTTGGTTGCCAAAGGAACCCTTTTCAGGACAAGGTCTCCTATGTTGAATCGCCTTGGCTTCACCATTGCATCATATCGCCTAGCCATGAGGTTTTTGTACCTTGTCGTCCTTTGTTCTGCGTCAGTCCTTACCTCGTCTACTAGATCGAGGTTCAAGCGAAGCTACTCCTCGTTATCCTTGTCCTGATATAACATCACCCTATGGTTAGCCATGTGCACTTCCGCAGGTATGACTGCTTCACTTCCATTGGCTAGCTTAAAAGGTGTTTCTCTTGTAGGGGTTCTCACCGTCGTCCTATACACCTATAGGACACCAGGTAGCTCATCTGGCCATACTCCCTTTGCCCCCTCAAGCTGAGTTTTGATGATTTTTACCAAGGATCGGTTTGTAACTTCAGCCTGACCGTTTGCCTGAGGGTGGGCGGGGGAGTAATAATGATTTTGGTTTCCAAAGTGTTTACAGAAGTCCCTGAAAAGGGCATTGTCGAATTGTCGCCTGTTGTCGGATACTAGTACTTTGGGCACCCCAAACCTGCACACTATGTTCTTCCAGACAAAGTTCTTTACCTTTTGCTGCGTGATACTTGCTAAGGGTTCTGCTTCCACCCACTTGGTAAAATAGTCTATCCCCACCACTAAAAATTTCATCTGCCTAGTTCCGAGTGGAAAAGGACCCAGGGTGTCTAGGCTCCATTGAGCAAAGGGCCACGGGGCCATCATCGGGGTGAGGTACTTTGATGGTTGTCTAGGGACATTACTAAATCGTTGGCATTGGTCACATACCTTGACATAAGTTTTTGCATCTGCTTGGACAGTTGGCCAATAGTACCCTACACGGACGACCTTGTGGATGAGTGATCTGGCTCCCGAATGATTTTCACAGGCTCCTTCATGAACTTCCTTCAACACATAGTTCGCCTCGTCCGGAGCTAGACACCTGAGATAAGGTTGAGAAAAGCCTCTCTTGTACAGAACTTCGTCCATAAGGACATACCTAGCTGCTTTAACCCTAAGTTTTCTGGCTTCATCCTTCCTTTCTGGAAGCCTTCCGTCCTTCAAGTACGATACTAATGGGGTCATCCAATTTTCTTCATTCTCTATTTGCTACACTTCCAGGAGATCTATACTTGGGATGTATTGAACTTCATTGAACTCGTCCATGACTCCAGTCGCTGAGGCTTCCTTTGCTAAAGTATCTGCTTCCACGTTCTCCTCCCTTGGGATTTGAACGAAGTTAGCTTCCCTGAATTTCTTCACAAACTGTAACACTTTTTCTAAGTATTTTTTCATTCGTCCTTCCTTTGCCTTATACATCCCATTTATTTGGCCCGTTACCAACTGAGAATCTCCCAGGACGAGTATTGACTTCGCTTTCACAGACTTAGCCAGTTCCAAACCTGTAAGGAGGGCTTCATACTCAACTTCATTGTTGGTTGCTTGGTATTGCATACGGATCTTATGCTTCAGCTTATCTCCTTCAGGGGATTGCAAAACCACTCCTATTCCTCCTACATGTTGCATCGACGAGCCATCCACATGGACGGCCCATTTTTTATTGTCTTCCATTCCTTCCATGTCATCGCAGCTTGGCGTGAACTCCGCAATAAAGTCTACCAGGGCCTGAGCCTTTATAGCATGCCTTGGTTAGTATTAGATGTCAAATTCACTGAGTTCGACAGCCCACTGAATCAATCGTCGTGCGGCTTCCAACTTGTTCATGGCTTTCTTGAGCGGGTGGTCTGTTATAACATTAATTACATAGGCTTGGAAGTAGTGCCTTAGCTTCCTGGAAGCCGTGATAAATGCAAAAGCTAGCTTTTCTATTAGCGGATATCATCCTTCCGCTCCTCTCAGTGCTCTGCTGGTATAGTACACTGGCTTTTGTACTTTCCTTTCCTCTCTTATCAATGCTGAGCTCACGGAATGTGGGGTCACTGCCAGGTAAAAAACAACTCTTCTCCCATCACAGAAGGAATCAGCAACGGAGCTGTAACGAGGTACGTCTTCAAGTCTTGAAAGGCTCTTTGGCACTCGTCCGTCCACTCAAATGCTTTCTTTAAAACCTTGAAAAATGGTAAACACTTGTCAGTAGCTTTAGAAACAAACTTGTTGAAGGCAGTAACTCGTTCGGTAAGAGATTGGACTTCTTGGATACTCTGCGAAGGCTTTATATCTAGAATTTCTTTAATCTTTTCCAGATTTTCCTTGATCCCTCTGTGTGAAACCATGAATCCAGGAAATTTTCCTGACGCTACTCCAAAAGCGCACTTGCTGGGATTCAACTTCATACTGTACCGCCTGAGTGTATTAAAGGTCTCTTACAGGTCATCCAGATGTTTTCCCTTGTCCAGACTTTTCACCAACATGTGATCCACATAGACTTCTACATTTCGTCCAATTTGAGGATGGAACATGTGGTTGACCAGTCGTTGGTATGTTGCTCCAGCGTTTTTCAAGCCAAAGGGCATTACTTCATAACAGAATAAGCCTTGACTAGTAACAAAGGACGTCTTCTCCTGGTCGGCCTCATCCATCCTTATTTGGTTGTATCCTGAGAAAGCATCCATAAAACTAAGTAATTTGTGGCCTTTTGTAGAATCCACCAGTTGATCAATGCACAGCAATGGATATCTGTCCTTGGGGAAAGACTTGTTTAGATCAGTAAAATCTACACACATCCTCCACTTGTCGTTCGCCTTTTTGACCATAACTACATTGGCCAGCCAATCTGGATAGTACACTTATCGTATAAACTTCACCCCCATCAATTTCTAAACTTCATCTTTAATAGCAGTATCTCTCTCAGGGGCAAACACCCTTTTCTTTTATCACACTGGCTTGGAGGAAGGACATACGTTTAGACGGTGGGTGATGACACTAGGATCTATACTCGGCATATCCTTATGACTCCAAGCAAATACATCAGTGTTTTTCTTCAAAAACTGGACGAGATCCTTCTTAATCTTTTCTTCTAAATCTGCCCCAATCCTAGTACACCTCTCAGGGTTGTTCTCATCTAAGGAAATATCTTCCAACACTTCGGTGGGTTCTGCCACAACTCTCTTTTCTTCAATATTCATGGTCTGAACTTGCTCGTCCGTGGCCAACATGGCCAAGTAACACTCTCTTGCTGCTAGTTGGTCTCCTTGTACTTGTCCTACTCCATAATCTGTTGGAAACTTGACCGACAGGTGGTAAGTAGATGTAACAGCCTTCCAACTGTTTAAAGTTGGCCTTCCAATTATGGCGTTATAGGAGGATGAACAGTCTACCACAAGAAAATTAATGTCCTTGGTGATTTGTTGTGGATATGCCCCCACTACCATTGGTAATGTAATAGTACCCACAGACTGCACCTTCATTCCACCGAAACCTACCAAGGGGGAATTCACTGGACGAAGCCAGTCTCGTCCTAGCCTCATTTGCTAAAAAGCTGGAAAATACAGAATGTCCGCCGAGCTTCCGTTATCCACTAACACCCTTTTGGTCGTGTAGTTAGCGATAAGCAAGGTAATGACGATTGCATCGTCATGAGGATGGTGAATTCTTTCAGCGTCCTCCTGCATGAATGTGATTGCTTGCTCGTCCGTGGTCCTTGCTGTGGGTGACCGTCCAGAAAGTTGGACGCTCTGCACTGCCTTCAGGTATGCCTTCTTGGACTTGGACGACTGGCCTGTTGAACTTCCCCCTATGATAACTTTGATTTCTCCAAGCGGTGGTCGTGATGACTCTTCTACTTTACCCTTCAATTTCTCGTCCTTATGGTCTCGTCCAAGGAAACTCCTCAACTTTCCCTGCCTTATAAGATTCTCAATCTGCTGCTTTAGATCAAAACATTCGTCTGTATCATGCCCATGGTCTCTATGGAAGCTACAATACTTATTCCTATTGCGCTTATTATGATCTCCCTTCATTTTCTCCGGCCACTTCAAGGAAGGATCATCCTTGATTTGCATAAGGACTGTTGGAAATATACATGTACGCAGCGGAAAAATGACGGATCTACTTCATTCAGAATTGATAACATGCATTATGTAAGTTTCAGAATATAGAATAAGAGAGTGTACCTTGGTGCAGTGAATTTCAAAACCAACGATCAGAAGTTCTCAGGATCACTTTCAATCTTCACTCCAATTCCACTAACTCCCAAGATGTGTGGTCTCTCAATCAGTTTCCAAGGGAGAGTAATTGAGTGGCTTCACTCACACATACACCATTTCACAAACTTGTTATGTGTTATATAGTTTTGTATGTTTCTCTCATAATAACTGATTGTCTAATTGGGCTAGCCTTTTGGGCCTTTCCAATTGGGTTTTAGTATGTGGCTTGGAGTGGGATCAAAAGGGACCAATAAGACACTAGCTCCAATGGGCCTTGGGCTTTTCTGTCAACTCTTGACAAGTCCAAAGTTACCATTAATTATATTTAATATCACTATATAAATATAATTGCACTCTAGGCCTTATTAATAAATTATATCCCAAAACTTTATTATACATGCAACCCCTTCATAAAATATTCGTAGTAATACAAAGTTATGAAAGTAGACTGCCACTTTGTAAATTACTACATCTTAATCCTTGAGTACCCGATTTAATCCTTTTAAGTTATTCACCATATATTTATGAAATCCAATTTCATAAATATATATATACTCTAGTAATTTCTTACTAAAGTGGTTAGGCCTAACTCTCTGAATAATTGAACCCATGAAACTTATCTCAAGGGAATATTTTATATCTCTGTTAAGAGACTATGAATTCCATCTTGAGAATATATGTTCCATCAACACTAAATGTGGCTGCCCAACATACTGAGGTTTTGACCGTTACTTTAGATCTCACTCCTGATATATCAAAGCAACCTACACTTCATGATCAGGTCCATTATTCTCTCAGGATTAAGAGTTCATGCAAATATAAGTCGTGAGATTTATTATTCAATTGACAGTCATTAGGAGAATAATAAATCTCATAGCGGTTCAGTTCAATATGTTTTAACTCTTAAAACATATCAGCTAGAAGTCACCACTTCCATGATCAAGACAAATCATCTTAGTTGACATGTTATAGTCTTCGCAGATGAAATGCCCAATTTCATCACCGACTACGAACTAAAATTTTGAGTTTACAAAGAACCTGTGATTTATATCTGCTGTGACTTTTCACATAAATCACATACTATGCATCTCATGGACTATATGATAATGTCCGAATATTCATGTTACTAATACTTCAGATAATAATAAAACAACTTTATTAATTAGAATATTAAGTCATACATAATGTCATACATAATGTCATATATAGCATCATACAATAGGATTTAAGGGCACTAATCCTAACAAGGACTTGCTCGAGCGGCATGTTCAGTGGTGTGTACTGTTGACTTCGTGCTGAGGGGCCAACCTTCTTGTCTCGATCCTTCTTGTCTTCTGTTCGTCCCTTCTTAGGATGAGGACCTTGTTTTGAATGGCGCGTTGGGTTGACTTCTATTTTCTCAACTCTCTTCCTCTTCTTGGCTATGATAGCATCCTCTGCATTCATAAAGTTTTGGGCTGAATGGAGTTCAGCCATGGTTTGAGGCTCCTACTCATATAACTTGTGGATGAACAAGTTAGAATGAACCCCATTATGGAAAGCCGCCAAAAGAAGCTTATCATCCATCTCGTCCATTGCCAAGGCTTCCCTGTTGAACCGCGTGATGAAGGACCGCAAACTTTCATTCTCTCCCTGTTCTATGGTTAGCAAGCTGGACAAGGAACGTGTATGCCTCTGCCCTCTGATAAAATTGTTGACAAATAACTTGTTTAGCACCTCGAAGGACGTCACTGTGTTCGGAGGTATTTTGCTAAACCACACTCGTGCGGGTCCTTTGAGGGTAGTAGGGAAAGCTCTGCACATTATTTCATCCGGAACCCCTTGAAGGTGTCTGGTAGTTTTGAAAGTGGCAATGTGGTCAAAAGGATCCCGCGTCCCATCATACGAATCTGAGGAAGGCATCTTGAACTTGGGTGGCAATGGGTGAGCATTGATGGAAGCCACGAAGGGGGAATCAGTTCTGTAAACCAAATCTTCTATAGGGTTCGTCCTCCTCATATTCTCCCTCATCTCATCCATAGCCCTTCTCATTTGGTCCATTTCCTTTTCCAAATGAGGCACCCTTCGTGAAGTGGTACCCCTTGACTCATTTTCAGGTTCAACATTCCTTCCATCTTCTTGACTCTGGGCCTGTCCTTCAGTGTTCCCTTCGTGACACTGCCTCCTTAAATTAAGTTCTCTTACCAACTCCTAGTTTTGGTGAGTTAACTCCGCCATAGCGGCAACCATGGATTGCACGTGTTAGACAGAAGCTGGTTGCATGGCAGGCGCCGATTGGCGGTCGCGATGAGGGTTACTGGAGGCGACCCTGTTACCTTGAGGGCCTGGACCAGTAGCCCTTGATCTTGTCCGGACCATTTCAGCCCTTTGTCGGAGAAAGAAATCGCAGAATTCAACGATGAAATTCAAACGTGAAAAAAAATTCCTTCCCACAAACGGCGCCAACTGATGAATCCTGTGATATCAGTAGGTTGAAAGTCTCGAGCGTTGATGATTTTGTGACTGAGTCCTGAGAAAACAAACACAGAATCAGAGGAGACCGGTGGAAGCCGGCCAAGAATCCTCCGATGGCGAAGTTAGTCTTTTTTGTAATTCCAAATACATTGGAAGTATCAGCATGCCTTTACCTTCTTGTAGAATGCTTATATAGTGTGCATGAAGCAGTTATTTCTTTTTGTAACTTCCCCCATTGTTGCGGAGTCCGAAAAACTTGGAAATGACTCCCGTAATTGCCATGGAAGTTATATTGTGTGGCTTTATTTTCTCTAACCGTTGTTGGCAACGATTCGTGGTAATGAACTATAGTCTCTCTTTCAAGACAAGCTTGCCCAGGACGTGTTTTCCCAGGACAAGATTGACCAGGACACTACCAGGACGATCTCGACCTGGACGAGCATTTCATGAGGCATGCTTTGGATCAGGACGAGCCTCATGGACGAATCTGGAGTAACTCTGGCCCCATCAAATGGAATTCATAGTCTCTTAACGGAGATATAAAATATTCCCTTGAGATAAGTTTAATGGATTTGTTATTCAGAATGTTAGGCCTAACTATTTTAGTAAATAGTTACTAAAGTATATATTTATGAAATTGGATTTCATAAATATGTGATGAATAACTTAAAGGATTAAACCGGGTACTCAAGGATTAAGATGTAGTAATCTACAAAGTGGCAGTCTTCATTAATGACTTTGTATTACCATGAATATTTTTTGAAGGGGTTGCATGTATAATAAAGTCTTGGGATATAATCTATTAATAAGGCCAAGAGTTCAATTATATTTATATAGTGGTATTAAATATAATTAATGGTAACTTTAGACTTGTCAAGAGTTGACAGAAAAGCCCAAGGCCCATTGGGGCTAGTGTCTTATTTGTTTCTTTTTGGTCCCACTCCAAGCCACATACTAAAGCCCAATTGGGAAGGCCCAAAAGGCTAGCCCAATTAGATAATCAGTTATTAGGAGAGAAACATACATAATTTGAAAGAACATGAATTGGTATGAAAGTGAGTGAAGGACACTCTCTCTTTCTCTCTAGAAAAAACTCATATAACTGATTGAGAGACCACACATCTTAGGCGTTAGTGGAATTGGTGTGAAGACTGAAAGTCTTCTCAAGAACTTCTGAATTTTGGCCAGATTAGATAACACACAGTCACATGTACAGAATTCAACATTGTTTTGCATGTAGTGTGTGCAACTAGTAAGTGTACAAAACACAAAATAAGTGATATGTAGATAGAATATAATTAAGTGTTCTACATTCTCAATCACATTGGTTTGAAAGTGACTATCACCTAAAGAGTTACATCCTATAACTCTCACATCTCCTAGAAAACACGCTTGCAAACATGTAAAAATATTTTTTTTATTCTTTTTGCTTTTTCTTTTGCTTTTAATCACATTTAAAAAAAAAAAAAAAATCTTTTTGAGCATAATCAAAGATATCATATATGAGCATATAGGAAATAGAAAAGAAAACACCTATGTTATATTATATATATATATATATATATATATATATATATATATTTCAAACACCTCATTTTATTTTGCTGTGCAAGTGCTACACCTTATTGAGCACGGCTTTTATGATTTGCACACAGGTGTTTATGATTGGCAAGTAACAGTGGTGAGATGATTATTTATCCCTTTTTCCTATGATTTGTTAGTCCTTATGATCAAAATATGTGACATCAAAATCAATATCATTTGAATAAAGACTAAAAAAAATCACACAATTAAGCAAAATGTAACACAAATTAGTGAAGTGCAAAAGAAAGCTTATGAAAGCTAAATAAGGTACACAGACATCATTGGCCAACCATAATTACACACTAAATGGTGTTCAATAAATATATATATATATATATATATTTTATACTTTTTAAAGAAAAACTTAAAAACATCCTAATAAACCCTAGAATGAAATGCAGAAAGTAAAATCCTAAACAAAACATTTTGTCCAAAGAATCAAGAGATGAAGCACGTGAACCTTGTCAAACAGGCTCATTTATGATGACTCTTTTACATCCACATCTTTTTAGATGCAGACTTAGAATTGGAGTTTCTAGACAGATGAGATTGATGAATAACTCCAAGATTGGCATAGAGGCTAAGAGCTTTTACCAACTCATGAATAAGTGTCATAGGATCTTATGAATTTGGCATACACTTTTTTTTTAGTTGCTTGCTTGCTAGCATGCAACTTGATGCAGTTTGGGCAAGTCTACCCAACTCCACCACAGAAGTGACAAAACCATTGAGATTTAAGTCATTTCTTGCCTACAGGATGAGTAGGTTGCTTGGGTTTAATGTCACTTAGATCTACCCTGATTCTCCTAGTATAACTTATTCCCTTTGAACCCTTACTTCTGGTTTAGGCACAAACACAGGAGGAACAAACTTAGTATGAGTCAACAAAGAGGAAGAATCACCCTGAACACAATCTAACCCATTCTTGTCAAAAGAAGATTTTTGAACACTTAAAATGTTATCAAGCTTAAAACTAGAAATCCTATCAAGTTGTTCTCTAGCAACACTTAATTCAATTTCTAGCCCTTTAACCTTATCAATCAAAGTCATGTTCTCAATTTAATAGCATTAAGCAGCTTATTTGCATCAAACAATTTGACTAAAAGGTTTTTCTTTTCAAGTTCAAGAGTGTCCATCTTTTTCAAACCAAGATCAGTATTCATGGCATCTTTTGCTGCAATCCTGCATAGCTTGTTGCAAGCCTCTTGCAAGCCAGTATTCTCAAAGGGTTCCCCATCAGAAGGGCTCTCATTGACAATCATAGATTCATCTTTCTACTGCTTATATGTTCTTGAATCTTGACTTGTATCAACTTGAGCAATGTCTAAGCCTCTTCTAAGACACAAATATCTTATACTAGACATGTTATTTTACTCGGTTTGCCAACATACAATAAAATTAGAACCTAAACATTTAATGCTAAATATTTAGAACTGTAAAGTTGTTATTTACAACTATGTTTTTTGTTGGCTTTTATTCCGTGCCAAATTTGATTGTAATTATTATCAATTGTTTATACCCTGTATTTGTTATGGGATTTGTTGTAAGGGTTGTGTGATAGAGAGTGTGTGAAGACTCAAGCATTTGGAGGCTGAAGGATTCTCGCGGGTATGTCGCGACCTAGCTTCTCGCGAAGTGAAGCATGTGCCCTGCACGTGCTGGAATGCGAAGAGTCAGGCCAGGTGGAGACAGCTGTCTCTCGCGAGTATCTCGCGGGTAAGGCCTTCTTGCGAGACACCCACGAGACAAGCTGTTCTGCCAGCCTGTACTGACTGACTCACACATTTTGCACATATCCTATATATACCCTCATTACCCACAAATGTTGAGAAATGCTTCAGAGAGAAAACCCTAGCCAAACACATTGGGAATTAGAGATTATCATCCCCACCTTTCTCTATACACTTGCTTGTGGTATCTCCTCAACCCTTCCCTCTTCATTTCCATTTCCACACCATTGAGAGGTTGATAGCCCAAACACTTACCACACCCTTTGAGAGTGTTGAGTGACGTTTTGGTGCTGCTGGGAAGCATTGGAAGAAGCTTGGAATGGCAGATGCAACATGGAGCTTGTTGCGGGATCTGGGGTGCTAGACAAGACACGGTTCCGAGAAGCCTTGTTGGAGTAGGAGCTTGGAGGGCTTAGGTACATCGGGTAGATTAGGCTTGGAGGGTCTCTTGCTAACCCATGTATCCCAACTGATTGTCTAGTGGATCGATTTCCGCTTGGAGGGCGGCGGAGAGGTTTTTCGCCGAGTTCTTCGGTTTCCTCTTCGAGAACACGTCTCGGTGTTTTCTGTGTTTGCATCCTTCTTCCCTACTCTTGTTTAATTCCATTATACTGCTGTGTTGCTTAGTTTATGGATTAGAGTAGCTTACCTGTTCATCCGCTCGCTTTTACGCTATTCCGCACTTTGTATTAAAGTTGTGTAAAATCTATCGAGTCGTAATTTTAATTGGGGGGTCTAAACAGCTCTTGTGTTTTCAACACATTTTCGAGCTTTCAAGAACCTAACAAAAACCAAGAACACACCAAAGTACTTCCAAGATCATACTTAAATTCTTAAGAGATCTAGTAGTTATTAGGCAAATAAAGTAGTCCTTAGGCTTTGTAGAAGACTTTATGCTCGTAAGTTACTTCCTTGATATTTGCGATCTTATTAAATTAAGTATTAGGGAAGTTTGATGCAATATTTAATTAATTAATTAATTTTATCTTTGATCCAAATTCCTGTTTGCTTCAAATCAATTCGATGTTAGAGCAATCACTTAGGCTTTAATCTGTTAT
Organism: Quercus aquifolioides; assembly: GCA_019022515.1. NCBI lineage: Eukaryota > Viridiplantae > Streptophyta > Magnoliopsida > Fagales > Fagaceae > Quercus > Quercus aquifolioides. Next base: position 45,914,655 of record CM032330.1, on the reverse strand, counting down.
AATTCATGTCATTGACATTATTTCGAGATGATTTGCTTTGGGTTAAATTATTTTGAGATGATACACTTCAAATTTGTTTAGATTGATTAGGCTTACTTCGAATCAAAGCACTTGGACTCGCACATTTTTCATAAAGACATTTTAAGTGAGGTCTTTCTAAAACCCAGAGCTAGTCTTCAAAGTCAGATTTTAACTTCAAGCTATAGCAATAACACTAATTGTCTTAGTGTCAATCAGAGCACAGGGCTTGTGGGGTCAACCCAAATGTTTGTAAACATAAAATATAAGGATAATTTTTATTTATTTATTATTTACTACTTTTTATTTGTGTGTATGTTGTTACGATCGAGAAGGAATATAAGATGATAACGTAATTAATTTAGAAAGAAAAGACAGAGAGGTAGGTTTTTTTTTTTTTTGATACAGAGAGAGGTAGGTTTGGTTCGCTTTGAAAGGCGCACCCATATATGCTTTCCGAATCAGACCATCATTTTCTTGGCTTCTCATTGGTCCCTTAGAAAAAAAGGATTCAGATTTCATAATTAAACTTTTACGTGGAAATATTTGCTTCTCTAATTTAAACCGATCAACATATATTTGAAGAGATACACGTTTGGAGCTTCTCTTCTTGGAAAGGTCACAAAGAACTAACCCCCAACGTGGTGATTTATTTCTTCCCTTTTCACTTTGTTTTTTTGTCCACTCTTTCTTAGCGTGATCTTCTTTCATCCCACCTATTAGTTTAGCCACACCAAAAGTTGCTACTTTCTACATCTTGATATGGCTCGTGTCATTACTCTACGTATTTGTAGAGGTCACGTTGTTATTATTTGGCATGGTTAATCATCTCTTCCTATTAATATGCAAATGTAGAAAAAATATATATAATATCTCGCATAAGATTTATAATAATAAAAAATGTGATAAGTGAAGAGTTTGTCTCTTAATATATATGATAGTGGGCAAAAAAGTCCAATTCGTCCATGTTAGCCGTTCATGACCAAACCATGTCCAGAACAATCCACGAGGGGGATGGACACGGAATAGAGGGTGGCATGCTACAAAAACCTGATGACTAAACACCATGATATGTTAGTCAAACCAAGGCAGTTCAACATTGGAGACCTCGTCCTGAAAATGGTGTCCCTGGCTACTAAGGACCCGCTCATGGAAAGTTGGGGCCTAATTAGAAAGGGCCATACAGAGTCATCAATTACAAGAGATGAGGATCATACTATCTAGAAGCCTTGGATGGATGAAAACTAGAGCATCCATGGAATGTGGAGCACTTGAGGAAGTACTCAGTGAAGGCTTGTGAAAGAGGTCAACATAGACGACCCTAAAGACTACTGGTTCCCACTAACAGTCTATTTATGTTATCTTTCAGCACTTATATTTTCTAGTAGTATTCTATGTTTTTTACCATTTGAATTCCCTAAAAAGCACTAGCTACTGGCATGTGTAATGTTTACGGACGATGTCATGAGTAAAGTCCATTGTATATAAGGAAGTTTGAATTCCCTAAAAAGAACTAGTTACTGTCATGAGCCATATCTATAGACGACGTTATGTACAAAGTTCTCTATTGTACATAAAGCAATTTGAATTTTCTAACTTAAGTGTTGATGATTCTCTATAAAACTAAAGTCCATGAAAAGCTTAAAAGTTATAGACATGTAAAATCTCTAGACATAGAGACGTATCGTCGTTAGCCATCCTTAGACGAGGAATAAGCAAATTGGCACATATAAAACCTTAAGGTAAAAAACAAAATTACAAGGGGAAGGGACAAACACCTTCCTGTATACTCGTCGATAAATAAAATTCGAAGAAAACCATGCATGCAATAAGTAGACGATCTCTACAGACGGAAAATGTCCAAATTCCCTAAGTAAAGTCCAAACTATGGACGAGAAAATACTTAGGCATATCAAAATCCATTAACAAATAAAGTCCAAATTATGGATGAGCAAACAAGTATTAAATTATTCATAAAAAGGGTAGACGACCAATTGTCCAAAGACCCTTGAAAATTAAGCTTAAAGCATATATTAACTTGTTCATAAAAAGGGTGGATGACCAACGTGCAAAAACCCTTGAGAGTTAAGCATGAAAGAGTAAGTGTATAAAACTTACATTAAACAAATTTAAAATGGTCCAAAACAATAGACCCCAAAATAAAAGAAAAGAAAAGAAGAAAAATTGCTTATGATAACTATTGGGATGAACCGACAGAGGCATCGTCCTTAGGTTGAACAGCGTCTAGGGGTTGAGCATTGTCTTTGGTAGTTGCATCATCATCTATGTCAATGTCCTCAGAGGTGCTTGGAAGTAAGGAACTCTCACCAGCCATGGGAAGCTTTATGGAGTCAAAGTCCACTCCAAGAAAAGCTTCATGAGAATCTAGACAAAAGTCCTCAAATCCAGCCACATAAGTCCCGTTTAGAAGTTTGGTATAAGCACTAGAGGCTTTGAATTCTTTGATTGCCTCGTCCTTGGCCTTGTCCATGGACGATGAAAGCTCCTCATTCTTCTTTTGTAGACGATCAAAACGAGAGTCCTTCTAAAAAATGTCCGTCCTAAGCTCTTCAACCAAATTCTTCAGCTTTGTCACTTCAAACACCAGGTGTTTCACCTTGCCTTCTAACTCCATCCTTTCCCCAACTCGTCTGCTCAACTCCTTTTCCATTGAACGAACTTTGGCATCCAACCTAAGTTTCTCTTTGTCTAATTCTCTAGCCTATTTTGACGCTGCTATAAACTTGGACATAACCTGCAAAGGACAAAATGTCAAGGTATGATTCAAAGAAGAAATTCTATGATTTGTTATCGACGAGGATCAGTACCGTGAATAGATCACGGACAATGGATCGCTCAAACTCTTTGACAGACATGTCATAGCAAGCCATGACATCATCCTCCTTCACCACTGTCTTGAATTTATCCTAGGCTAGGGCCTTACTCCTTAGAAAAGTGTAGGAAGCAGATAGAGGAGCTTTAGATGACTCCGGGTTAGGACAAGGAGGAGCTTCAGACGAAGGTGTCTTGGAAGGATGAATAACAATAGGATTTTCAACTATAAAAGGGTTGGACTAGACGAGAGGAGCTTTACCGTGGCTGGAGGGATCTACCTCGGGCCTTTTTTGATGCCGATGACTGGGAAGATTCCCAACATCCACTGTCCTTGAAATTGCCTTCCTCTTCTCCAAAGAGCTAGGAGGCACTAATTTCAACGCCTTGGGAACGTTTGGACGAGTCTAAAGAGGGGCAACATCCTCTATCAAGATGACCTCATCACCACTGGCAAGCTCTTTTTCCTAATTTTCCTTCATCGTAGCCATCCCTTTAAAAAAAGGGGGGGGGGGGGGGGGAGGTGGGTTGTCAACATTTAGAATGTTTTGATGAATCAAAAATAAAAGATGAAAGGAAAAAGAAAACTTACTTCGACGAGTAGTTGTTTCATATGATAAAGCCTCTTCGGTTTGCTCAAGACCTAAACCCCAATGAGCAAGATGATGCAAAGTCATCAAAGAGTGAAAACTCCTATCTAGAAAGCAACGAGCTTGATGAACTCTATCTAAAAGTGCATTGTTCAACCTTGGACGAGCTACAGTTGCAAAAAGAAGAAAAGCCAAGTTAAAACATACATACGGACGAGCTCAAAAAATAGACAAAGGATAAAAATAGGTTATGTACCCTTGCTACGAAGACGACCCTAGTCACTAACTAATGGAGGGAAAGTATCCCTACCAACCTCGACGGGGTCCCTAGCCGAAGGACTAGATACAAAAAAGAACTTTTTTTTCCACTCTTTATCAGATGTAGAAAGGGACCTTATCATCCTACAATCAGAACCTCAGGCAGAAATTTGATAAAAGTCAAGGGATTGACTAATAACCAGAAGGTTTGTAGTAGTATAACAACTCGTCCACAGAGAAAGGACAATTCCCTTCAAAAATGTCTCTCCACAACACTTGCATTGATACTATAATCCTCCAACCATTAGGGTTAAGTTGGTTAGGGCCAATGCCCAATCTAGTTAGAAGTACTCTGGCAAAGGCATTTAAAGGAAGCCTAAGACCACCTAGCATGTACGCATCATATATACCTAAAGCAGGGAAATTAGGAGTACAACACCATTCCCCCACAGCTGGAAGATGAGCCTGGATGTCGTTTGGGATTTGGTATTTACCCCTAAGTTTGTGAAGTTTATCTACGTCTATAGAAGATGGAACGTTTAAAACACAACAAGCTAAAACATCATTTGTTAGCTGAATAGGGGGAGGAATGGGTGCTAGAGAAGCAGTGGACGGGCCAGTAGATGACCCTAATGCTGCCCTTTTCTTCATTTCTTTTAGGAGATCCTCTAAGGGAACCCTAGGTGCACCAAAGTAAACATCGTCTGAAGAGCTATTCTCAAAACTACTCTCGCTACTACTACTACCTTCACTACTAATACTCTAATCGTTGTACTTGTCTATCTCCCTATCATCCCTATTGCTAGACGAGGACACTACTATTTCAACCATTCGAAATAAATTCTTAAAAAGAAAGCCTATAGACGGAGAGGAAGAGGAATCCTAACGCTAGATAAAAAGTACTAAGCAAGGAAGAGGACTACTAGAACGAAGCTTGAAGGACAAGCAAAGATGAGAATGTTAGAAGAGAAAATATGAGAAAGTGAGAGGGTAAGAAAGGGATTGAGCTATTTATAGGAGACCAAAAGGGTCACTAAAGTGACGTGAGCCAACTAGGAAGCGCCATGTGGCAACTTCTTAAGGAACAAAATGACGCGACGTATGGACCACTAGGAACAAGCCACGTGTCTTCATCTAGGACGTCAAATCTCAAGCCACACCAAAAATGCCACGTGGAAAATCTATCAATCACTGGAAAATCACCACGAGAAAAATAATAATGATAAGAATCATAATTTCAACAGTGGTATAGACGACACAAGGACAAAGGGGCAACTGATGGTGGGCAAAAAAGTCCAATTCATCCATGTTAGCCGTCCATGACCAAACCACGTCTAGAACAATGCACGAGGGGGGCCAACAAAGAGTATCATGAACATGAATAAGATTCATCTACAAACCTCACGACTGTCTAGGACAAGCTAGTCGTCCATGTCATACAAGGGTATAGAGGACTGAATAACACTTAGTAAATTATAAAGGGTCTTTCTACAAACTCTATGCAATCAAACCACGATCTGTCATTCTAGAACATGGGAAGGGTTTCCCGAAATCCATTCCATTTTCTCCATTAACTCCACACATCTCCCACGATGATAATGGATTCGAACAAGTGGACCCACTCCAAACTCTCTACAAAAGGATCAAGTCTCATTCTACCATGGTAAGTTTTACTTTTCACTAATTCACCATCCTTGCATTCTAGAGAGAAAATTGACTTAACCGTCAAAGGGTCCTTAGCCAATTGACACCGGTCACCCTCGACAGTCTTTTTTTCTCTTCAGGTCACCAAGTCATCACCATACCCTAGAGCATTCAGCCTACTGATTTTCATGCATCATCAATATATATATATATATATATATATATTCTATGGTGATTGTTCTTTATCATTAAGTCAAAACATTAATAAGTTTGTTTTTAATATAATTGGGATTCAAATACAAGTCTCTTATTTGACTATAAAAGACTTCATTAGTTGAGTTAGTTAAATCTCATTTTTTTCTCCTTTTTTTTTTTTTTTGGATAGCTCGGTGGTTAAGAGAGGGGAGGGATCTCTCTGTTGGAACATTGATAAGTAATAATTGAACTATAAGTACTTCCTTGTTGGGTTATAGATTGAACCTTGTTAATGAATCAAATTACCTAAATTGAATAATTAGTCAATATTATATGCAAATCAGATTGCAACACAATCAAATCACCAAACTAAATAGAGTGCAGTGGAAAATAAGTTTGACATGACAATTTAATCACAATGGTATAAACTGTCGCAAGCAAAAACTCCACTAGGTGAATTTTAGGTCACCAATCCCAAATAATTTACTAATCAAGAACAAGCAGTTGAAAGTACAAGGAATCTTACTCTTGTAGACACCACATTTGTACCCCTTTCGACTTGGGCCCCCGTTCCCTAATGATGCCTAAACTCTATGGCCCAAACCTAGTTTAGTGCTTAATCAAGTATCAAATTGATTTGAGGAGTGTTAAAATGGAAAATATAAATTTTTAAATACACAAAAATCTATTTTTTGAAATAAAATGACCAAAGTGGCCCTTGACCCACGTACGTGGGTAGTGGCCTGTGTATGTGGGCCAAATGAGTTTTTCACAAAACACCCTCAAGTCATTTCTTATTTGATTGGGACCTTTTCTAGCCCCAATCCTTTGAGTTTTAAGTTTCTAATCACGTGTTTATTGACTGTGATAGAATTGACCAAGGGGAACAGCCAAAAATCAAGCCTAGGAGCTTTTTTTGCTTTAAGGTATTCATTTTTACTTCCTTTTTTCTTTTCTAGTTTTAATCTTATTTTCTTTGTCCTTTTTTTTTTTAATTTTTTTTATTTATATGTTTGCCTAGGTTAGTTTTATAGTTTCCTTTATGTTTCGAGCATGCTAGGTTGCTAGGTTTACGTTTTTTGTCTTGCTTTGCTTTTGCTCTTTTTTTTTTGTTTGGTTTGCTTTTGGGTTAGGGTTTCTGAACGACCCTGCGCACACATGTCATGAGCATGTGTACGTAGGTCAAATCTTGCATACGTGGGATTTGGCCAACGTAAACAGGCCTCTATTTGCATATGCAGGCATTTGCCCAAAAACCCTAATTCAGGTTTCTACTTTGTTTTGTTTGTGTTGTTCTTCATATTTTGATTATATGTATTTGAGTCTATGCTTTGTATGCTTGCTTATCTTTAATATGTTTAGATTAGGGTTTTGTGTTTATGTCTTGTTTAAATACCATGAACATGCATTCACACGTCCATGCACAATGCCATAAGTTTTGAAATGCTGCATGGTAAGTAAGGTAAGTCATGAATTCACATGAACATGCATGTTGTTTGTTTAATCCTCCCTTGATGTACATGTACAAAGTTGATGCCATGTTTTGATCCATTTGCTTGCTGCCATGTTGATGCTTATGCCTTGTTGCCATGATTTGTTGCTGCCTTATTTTAGATGAATGGTATGATAGGGTTTCATATGCTAGGGTTTTTCATGTGTGTATGGGTTTGGCTCCCTTTTGTTTAATGGTAGATATGTATGTGTTTTGGGATGAATGATGCCATGTTTGTATGTTTAGATGTATGTGTAGTGTGTGTGTGAGTTAGAATACAAATGTTGAACATATTTTTATCGTGGTTAAGACTATGACTCAATGATGGGAGGCCAACCTTAGGGTTGGGAAGTCTTGGCTGCCTAACACCTTCCCAAGAACATACCTAAACTCTGAACCCATATCTCTGGTAGTAAGATCAAAGGTCCTTCCTCGAGAGGATGCTATATATATGGTTCCTAGACCATTGCAAAAACTAGGTGGCGACTCCCCTAGGGACAGCGAGTTTAATTCCTATGTGTCTTACTTCTTAACCTTGATAAAAATTATTTCAATACTTGTTGGCACACACATCACTTGGTTTCTTTTGTCCCTTAACCTCAGTTGGTGATGAGTGGGAAGATGGAAAGCTCCATCCGGGCCCAAATCTTTCGAATTTCACTCCACCAACTCACAATCGGTGCCATTGCCTATAATGGGTTTTGAGTACGTTAAAGGTTTGCTACCAATCAACTATGGGGTCCACTTAGGCCCCCGGTTGGAATCGTAGCCTACCTAGTTATGAGTGACCTACTTATCTACCCCTTTAGCCTTAGGGAGCCTACCTACACTAGAGAGATCCTAGACCCTATCACAAAGGATACCCTTTATATATCTTGTTTGTTCAACCATATATCATGTATTCACCTAATTCTAAATAACAAATAAAAGATGTAAAAATGGAAGGGATGGCCCTAAAGTTATGGTATACCCTAAGATGTTTTGGGATAAAGGAAAAGAAGTCCTCACATATAAAAGGCTTGTCCCTAAACTCAAAGGTATATTTTAACTTGAAAGGTTCATAAGACCATAGCCTAGTTGCTATCATAGGCCCAAGTGGAAAAAGCCTTTTTGAAAAGAGGACTTTGGGCCTAAGGTAAGAAATATGCTATGGACTTAGCATCCAAAATCCTACAAAACCAATGTGAACTTCCCTAATCTTAGGCCTCCTTGTTGCATGCCTAGGCCCAAAATGATGAGAACTTCATGGACTTTGCAAGGAAGGCTACAATATTTTCTAGCTGAAGGGCTATTTCAAAAAAAAAAAAAAAAAAAAATGAAACGGTGAAAAAAATGATGAAAAGCCAAAAGGCGATGAATATATTGTAAGCCCATGATTGAGACAAAAGGTTGAAAATTTCTAAGTGCATTCTAATTAAATCCCATGAGCGTAAGATGGGAGCATTGTTGTAAATGGACCAAAGCCCAATAAAACAAGGTGCAAAAATCCACGAGAGGATAGGGAGTGATATTGTAATTGGGTCTTCATTAAAATGAACTTAAAAATTTTCCAATGACATCTAAAAAGATTAAAAAAAAAAAAACCTTTAATTAGGACATGGACTTAATGAAAGTGGGGCTTCTTTTAAGGCATCATTGCACCATCAAAGTCAAGAAAACATGTCCCCACTCCCATTTGGATTCGAGAGAAAGAAAAGTGCTTGATCAAGATTGAGGACACACACCAAGAAGAAACATTGACTACCTCCATATAAGACTCAATGGCATAAAAGATCCTTAAGGCTTTGGATGAGCATGGAGATGTCCTAAAGAAAATGGGAGGGTGTCTCACTAGGTTGGAGGAATCTAGGCTCAAGAAGCCTTCACATGTGGAAATCAATGATAATGAGGATGAAGAGGAAGAATGGGATGGAAAGGACAAAGTAGAATATGAAAGGAATAAGCAATTTGAGAAGCTCACCACCGAAACCATAGCTATGAAGGAAAAAATAGAGAAAATGCAACTCACCTTCTCCAAGGCACAAGGGATGGATGATTACCTCTATAACATGGGGGGAATGAGTTCAAAGGCTCCTATTGCATTGCCTCCCAAGTTTAAGATTTCTGACGTGTAAAGGTTTGATGGGACTGGAGATCTAAAGCAACATGTATGAAGATAACTAAGCATCACTGAAATGAAATGGCTAGATGAGAAGCAAACTTTGCATGCATTTCCCCTCTCACTCACGGGAGGTGCATCAAAGTGGTACTATAGCCTTGATCCAAGCAAAACTAAGGTGTGGAATGAACTAGTGGAGTTGTTTGTGAACCAATTCATCTTCAACACCATGATTGATGTGACCTTAAAGGACTTGGAGATTACCAAAAAAGGTGTAGGGGAGACATTTTCCGAATACATGACTAGATGGAAGACCAAAGCATCTAGAATGGTCAATAGGCCAAATGAGAAGGACCAAATCAACATGATCATCAAAAATTGCTTTCAGCTTATAATAGTAGGCTTTTGTCATTGCCTATTAGCTCATTTGGAGAACTATGTGAATGTGGGACAAAAATTGAAGACGTTATCAACAATGGACAATTGGAGAAAAGGGAAAGTAAGCCTCCAACCAAGGAGAAATATGGAGGGGTACAACCCCCACTAATGCACCCAATCCCGTAAATGTGAGCACCATCATACCCCAACAAACACTAGCCTACCCAAAGAAAGCTCGTTGAGAATTCTCTGACCTAGGGAGGACCTTCACCCAAGCATATGAAAACCTATCCTCCAAAGGATTCATCAAAACTTTAGAACTTATACCCATATCTAACCCCATACCTCCTGCTTGGAACCTCAACGAATATTACCACCACCACCAAAAATTCGGTAACAAAATCGACAATTGCTTCCGCCTCAAATGTGAAATACAAGACCTTATAGACAATGAAACCCTCCCTAATCCAAACATTATCAACAAACCAAACATTAGAAAGAACCCTTTGCCTGATTACCATAGGGCTCCTCATCCATATCAAAATAGGATGCAAATAGATGAAATTGAATAGGATTGCTCGAAGTTGATAGAAACAACAAATGACAATATCAATGCCGTGGAAGTCCAAAGAATTTTGGATGAAGAAGATGAAGTCTTAAAGAAAGCAGTATCGGTGTGGGGAATACTTCCCAAAGGAGTGATGGAATTAAAGAAAAGGGTCTTGGAGGACAATGTAGCAAATATCACTAGGAGTGGGAAGCACTACAAACCATCCTTTTTGGAAAAGGAACATCCTAGTAGAGACTTAGAGGAAGGGTCCAAGACCACGAAACCTAAAGGAAAAGAATAAAAGAAGAAGAAGAAGATAGGGTCTTAATGCAATTGAAGTAGAGCCAGGCTCATATGTCCATATGGGTCTTACTCATGGCCTCTCAAAAGCATCATAAGCTTGAATAGGAAAGAAGTACCTATAGAAACTACACCATAAGAAGTGTTGTCTCTCATGGGAGTTGACGGTTCCTCTCACCCCCTCCTTCCCTTTTCCAATGAAGATCTCCCTCCTGAAGGAGCTACTCACACTAGACCCTTGCAAATCACCATTTAATGCATGAGTGCCAAGGTTTTGGTGGTACTTATTGACAATGGGTCTGCCTTAAATGTTTGTCCTTTTAGGACTGCCCTCACTATTGGCCTAGATATGGAGACTATCATCCCTTCTCCCTTGACCGTAAGGGCATATAACAACACTTCAAGGAAGGTTATGGGTACTTCCTAGTAACCTTGCAATATTGGGCCAATAGAAACCATTGTTGAATTTCATGTCATGGACATCACCCAAAATTAAAATCTTCTCTTTGGAAGAGCTTGGCTTCACCCTAATGGGCAATCCTCTTCTCACTACACCAAAAGATGAAGAACCTATGGAAAGGAGGGATTGCCGTAGTGCTTGTAGATGGTGAAATTCTAGCACCAGTTTGTGGGCTCGAGGAAGGAGGAAGTGAACTTTAAATGAATGGCTTTAAGTTCGTAAACATGGCTAACTATGGGTTGAAGGATGAAAGGTAAGCTACCAACTTGTTCCCATATTGCTGACATGAGGTGATTGCGATGATGAAGGACATAGGATACATGCCTGGAATAGGCCTTGGAAAAAGAAGGAAAAGGGGTAGTCAAGTTCCCCAATGTCAAGACTCAAGTAACTAGGGAAGGTTTAGGATTCTTTGAAGGTTGTGATGGAATCAAGAAAAACCTTGGCACTCTTAATGGGAACTTTGTGAAGGAAGGGGGAAACTTCCCTTATTGTGGCTTCCCTGAACCTTGGGTAGGTAAGGATGGAAAGGTGTGTCTAGGTTGGGAAATTTTCTTTAGTGAAAAGCTTACCTTTAAGGAGAAGCCTACTGTGGTGATCAAAGAGATGCAAGAAGAGGTCGATTGGGTGAACTACGTGGATGCTAAAGCGCCAAGTGAAGATGAGTGGAGACGTGTTCACCATCACCAATAAAGAGTCAAGTGATCCTTCCAAATTCATCACGCCTACTGTGGGGCCCATTAATAATTGGACCTGGGTTGGGTTTTTTGAAAAAATGGGGAAAAAGTTTTGTAATGCAAGTTCCAATGTACTTCCAATATTTTCAATAAGATGAATTCTGATTTGGCTTACTTTGATGTATCCCATAACATTGAAATTATGCACTTAAATGATTCAAATGAATTTGATAATGAAATTAATAAACAATTGGAAAAGAAAATTGAAACTATGAAATCAACTCTTGAAACTATTAATTTGGGCAATAATGAGAATCCACACTTAACTAAAATTGGCTCAACTCTAAATGAAAAATAAAGAAAAGATCTTCAAGAACTTCTCATGGAATTTCAAAAGGAGTTTGCATGGTCCTATGAAGATATACCTAGAATTGACCCTGAGATAGCTCAACATTACATTGATACTCATGATCACATGGTGCCCGTAAAACAAAAGTTGAGAAGAATGAGGACCGAATGGCTCTTAAAAATCAAGGAGGAAGTCACTAAGCAATTGAAGGTAGGGTTCATCAAACCCGTACACCAAGCTTAATGGATAGCCAATGTGGTGCCCGTACCTAAGAAGGATGGAAAGGTGAGAATGTGTGTGGATTTTAGGGACTTGAACAAGGCATGCCCTAAGGACGACTTTCCTCTTCCACACATTGATGTCTTGGTGGATAATATAGTGGGAAGTGCCTTGATGTCTTTCATGGACGGTTTCTCAGGGTACAACCAAATCAAGATGGCTCCCAAAGATATGACCAAAACCACTTTCACTACCTAATGGGGAATCTATTATTACACAGTGATGTCGTTTGGCCTTAAGAATGCTGGGGCAACCTACCAAAGGATGGCTATAGCCTTGTTACATGATACAATGCATAATGAGGTGGAAGTGTATGTCGATGATATGATAGTGAAATCCAAGGACAAAGAAAGCCACATCATAAACTTGAGGAAGTTCTTTGAGAGGATTAAAAAGTATAGGCTAAGATTGAACCCACAAAAGTATACCTTCAAAGTAATTGCCAGAAAATTGCTAGGCTTCCTAGTAAATGATAAAGGAATAAAAGTTGACCCATCCAAGTTCAAAGCCATATTGGAGATGCCTCCATCCAGAAGTGAGAAAGAGATAAGGGGTTTCTTAGGTCGATTACAATACATTAGTCAATTTATTGCCAAACTCACCTCCACTTGTGAGCCCATCTTTAAACTCCTAAGGAAGAATGAACCATATACATGGAATGATAAGTGCCAAAAGGCCTTTGAACTTATCAAGGAATATCTCCTCCACCCACCTATCCTAGTGCCTCCACAACATGGAAAACCCTTACTCCTATACCTCTTTATCATAGGGGATGCGATTGGAAGTATGCTCGCACAAGAAGATGATAACAAGAATGAGAGGTTCCATGATTATGAAACTAGGTACACTTCCATAGAAAAGTCGTGCTTCGCACTTGTTTGGGTCGTACAGAAGTTGAGACATATCATCTTACCTTTCCAAATATGGGTGGTAGCAAGAATGGACCCATTGAAGTATCTTTTTGAGAAGCATGCTTTGAGTGGAAGATTTTCAAGATGGTTGATCTATTGGTAGAATTCTATTTGAAGTATGCGGCTAGAAAAACTATCAAAAGGAGTGTCGTGTCAGATTTTTGTGCTGAGAATCTTATAGAGGGGAAAAATGGTAAAGAAGACTTTCTAGGTAAGGACATCATGGATGTTGAGTTAGGGACATGGAAGATGTACTTTGATGGAGCCATAAACCAATATGGGAATGGGATAGGTATACTCTTGATCACTCCCGAGGGATCTCATATACCTTTGGCAATCAAGTTGAACTTTAAAGCAACTAATAACATGGCTGAATATGAGGCTTGTATTTTTGGAATGGAAGCTCTTCGGGAATTGAGGGTAAAGAAGGTTGAAGTCTTTGGGGATTCAACTTTGGTTATAGCCTAAGCACAAAAGTTGTGGAAAGTGAAGGAGGAACACTTGAAGCCTTATCAACAATACTTGGAGGACTGGACCAAGACCTTTGACAAGATTGAGTGCACAATCATCCCTAGAGCTCAAAATCAATTTACAGATGCCTTAGCCACCCTAGCCTCCATGGTTGAAATAACTGAGGGAGTATGGACATCACCCTTGGAGATTGAGTAAAGTTATGAGGAAGTGTACAAATGGAAGACTGAAGCTTCAATAATGACCATAGAGGAAAAGGAAATTTTGTGGTACTATGACATCATGAAGTTCTTGGAACTAGGGGAATATCCAAATGGTGCTGATAAGAGAGACTGTCATTCCATTAGGATGATGGAAAGACAATACATCCTATGTGGAAGACAACTCTATAAAAGGTCCTACGATGGTATACACCTTCATTGTTTGAAGAAGGAAGAAGCCGAGAAAGTAATGGAAAAGGTTTATCAAGGGATTTGTGGCCTTCACATGAATGAGAGAATGTTAGCCAAGAAAATCCTCAGGATGGGGTACTATTGGAATACAATAGGGACCGATTGTGTGGACTATGTGAAGAGTTGCCATGATTGTCAAACATATGCCAACTTGAACCATGTACTGCCTAGTGAGTTGTATAGCATGACTTCTCCATGGCCATTCTCGATTTGGGGCATAAATGTGATCGAAAGGATAGCTCATATGGCTTCAAATGAGCATGAATACATTCTAGTGGCAACTGACTATTTCACAAAGTGGGTGGAGGCAACCTTTTACTTCATATTAAAGGCTAAGCATGTGGCTCGGTTCTTAGAAAATAACATCATATGTCGGTTTGGGGTGCCCCAAGAGATCATCTCCAATAATGGTTCCCACTTTAAGGGTGAAGTTCAGAGAGTCATGAAAGAATATAGCATTGAGCATCACAAGTCTTCACCATATCGACCATAAGCTAATGGGGCCGTAGAAGTAGCCAATAAGAATGTGAAGAATATCCTAGCCAAGATGGTAGTGACATACAAAGATTGGGCTGAAAAGCTTCTGTTTGCCTTATGAGGGTTTTAGAACTTCTTTCCGTGCGTCAACTGGGGCAACACCTTACTCTTTGGTTTATGGTAGAGAAGCGATGCTTCCTATTGAGGTGGAGATACAATCTTTGAGGGTATTGGTGGAAACTAGCGTCTAAGAAGAGGATTGGGCTAAGGCAAGATATGAACAATTGGCTTTGATAAATGAGAAGAGGGCTAGAGCACAATATCATGCACAAGGGTACCAAAAAAGGATTACTAGAGCATTCAACAAGAAAGTGAAACTAAGAAACCTTAAAGAAGGGGACTAGGTCCTAAAAGTGATTAGAGATGAGACTTTTGATCCAAGATGAAAGATGAAGCCAAGGTGCTCTAGACCTTTTATTATTAAGAAGATCATGTCTGGAGGTGCTATGAGAATCACAGATTTGGATGGGGAAGAGATGCTTTGCCCAATTAACATAGATAGACTCCTGAAATATAACATTTAAAGAAAAAAAGCCTGCTAGGTTGAAAACCCGAAAAGGCAGTCTAGGCAAAAATTAAGGCAAAAGAACCCCACTAGATTGAAAACCTGAAATGGCGGTCTAGAAAAAAGTTTGGGGAAAAGACCATAGGCAAGGTGAAAATTCCCAAAGGGACGTCATGGGCAAAAATTACATGGAAAAGGGAAAAAAAAAGAAAAAGGGAATAAGATGACAATAACCAAAGATAATAAAAAAGTGATTCTCTTATTGCTCAAATTAAAAGGTAACAAGATTGTTTTCATGAGGGATTTGGAACATTCCAATCCTTTATTAAATTCAAAAACAAAAACATGAGAATCATAAAGTGTAGAAAAGTAAAATATGTGGCATATCAAGGTGGTCACTTAGCCCTCCTTGATTTCTTGCTAGTCTTCATGCAAGCTTTCTCCTCCCTCAGAATCCACTTCATGTCATCCTCCAACCATTGCTTGTACCTTGCAATGGGATAGATGTACCGAGGAGGGATAATGCCTCTAGTCACCCTACGGCGCGGCCAAGCCTCATGAAGCCTACCCAAGATCCTGTCGGTAAATACCTCAGTGTGGAAAGCACCTTCACCAGTAGGAGCTCCTTGACAATCTCCAAATTACCTTGAGATACGACAAGTAGAGTAGTATACACAACAATGAAGTCTAGCTAAGGGCATATAGTAGTCCTTTAGCAACGCTGAATCATGCTTGAGATGTGCCACCACTCCACAACCCATTGAATGTCGGTCTCCTTGATGTGACCCATAAGCTTCGTGTACGCCTCAAAGCTCATGTCATTCTGATGAAGCCAGTGGTCCCTAAAATGCCTAGGGAGGTATGTGCTAGGGGGTACGGTAGGAGGTTGAAGCAACCGAAGCCTCTCTTGTAGCCATATTTGGAAAAAAAATATAAAAAATAAAAGAGAGAGAGAGAGAGAGAGAGAGAGAGAAAGAGAAAACAAAGAAAGAAAGAAAGAAAGAGAAAAGAAAAAAAAAAGCATGAGTGGAAAAAAATAAATGATAATGAAAGACGATATAAGGTGCCTTGATGGGTTGAAAACTGAAAGGCAATCCATGCAAAATTAGAGGAATCTCGCTAGGTTGAGAACCTAGGCAAAAGTTAGGGATTATACCTAAAGAAGAAGAGGACTTCCCACAAAGAAGCTTGCTTCCTTCCTATGAAAGGCATCTAAATCATTGAGGGTTTCTGCCAAGATCAAGCCCACCTAGTTACCCCTTTTTAACTTATAAACCACCATACACATCTGGAGGTCCACACAATATTACCTTTGGACCAAGAAGTACCTCGCAAGAGCATATAAGCAAAAGGCACGAAGAAAGTATGAACGCGGCCTTTCACCCAAAGGAAGGGCTAACCTGGAAAAATGTACAAAACCTAAGCTAAGGTTGAATTTACCAAAGACGCACCACCTATTTGTTGTAGCAAGAGGAATGCCCAACACAACTTGTAGCAAGGAGGGGAGATCCCCACCCGTGGTAGGGAAAATAAGATTGTCAATCTCCGATTCTCTCATTATGGCACTAAATTCTTCGATAGTAGGGCATAGTTCTACTTCATTGAAGTGGAAAACATGTCGAATAGGGACCTAATAGTTGGCAGCATCACGAAGAAGAGGCTCATCCACCATTATTTGATGGTATAGAAAGACGCAAGAAAGACCATAGGGGGTAATGGAGTCCTTCAAATCAGGACCGAGCCTCCTAATCCAAACCGAGACATCGAGTGGAGAATTTTCTGCCATTAGGGGACCTTGGAAAAGTGCTCTCTGAGTAGAAAATACATTGGTGAGGGTTCTAGGACCCAAACAACTACTTTTATACTTAATTACAGTGGTTAGGGTTTCCTCTGATTCGCGACCCATGTGCACAAGGTGAACCCTGCGTACGCGAAGTCAAAGTTGCATACATAGGCCCATCCCCATGTATGCACAGCACTTGGTAAAAGCTCATTCTCCCCTATTTTAAGCATGGTTTTTCCACTTCAAAGCATCCCTAGGGTTCCTACGACCTAAAGGATCACTCAAGACATATCTCAAGCACAAGACTTCAAGCATCAAAGTATAGAAACATACAATTAACCATATATCTTGTAAATTAAGTACTAATCCCAATTAAAAGCAAAAATGTAAAAAGATGTTCTTAAGTACAACCCTTTTTGTCTCAAACTGAATTCAAATATTTGCTAAAGGAAATAAAAAATAAAAGCAACAAAAAAAAAGATGTGTGTTGTATGCCTATGTGTCTTAACTACAGGTAATCAATAGTGTTGCCTCTTCCTTGGTTGGTAGCAAGGAGTCGCCTCCGAATCCTCTTCATCACCAACACCATCATCATCATCATCATCACCACCACAATTGCCCGGGTAGGCTACCCCTCTAGGACCGTACAATCTCCTTAAATAGTTGGTCACCTCCAGCTTGAGATTCCCAGCCAACCATATCAACTCCTCATGCTCTAGGATGGTGGGACATAGTTCAAAGAAAGAAGAGTTAGTGACCCAAAAAAAAAAAAAAAAGATAGCAAGAAGAACAAAGGGAAAGAAGAACTTACCACCCGGGTGTTTGGAGGAAAGGGGTAGCCCATAACATTGGGATTACGGGGCACGGCATGCTCCTAAGCAAAGCCATCAAGGCTATAAGCATAGATCATCCAAGGGAGATGTGGAGGATCAATTAGCTCACTGGTAGTAGGCTCCTCCTACTACAAGTTTTCTAATGTTAGAAGCCATGACAAACAAGATAAAGGAAAAGGAAAAGAAGAATAAGATATTAAGCATATACCTGAGCAGTAAGGGAAGGCATGAAGCTGGTGATGTTGAATTCCTCATAGTCCAATCCCTTAAGGAGCTGCCCGGCATTGGGAACACCACTCCCCATGAGTTGTACTTGGCATTGGTTATGGAGTGTGGGGCAAGCATGAACTCAAGAGGATCCATCGGAATCTATGGGTCATCCTTACCCACCAGTTGACACTGCACCCTCTTTGCCAAGTAGAATGCCCTCAAGCCTGCTCCTTTAAAGGGTCAGGTAATCTCCACAACAATAATGGCGGTGGCTTCTAAGTTCAAAGAAGCAAAAAGGGGATGGCCGGTCCATGGAGTCTAGTTAACCTATAATGATACAAGGTTATAAGAAGAGTATCCTAAGGAAAATAGAAGAAGAAGCATGAAAACTAGAACTCTTGGCCTTACCTCATCTGAAGTCAACCCAGCAAGGTGGGCCCTCAAATTTATAGTATCCTTCAAATTTAGATCGGTGCCCAAAGTTATGAGGCCATACCTAACAATCCATCACCGCAAAAGGAAGCACAAGCCATAAGTTAGATGCAAGATGACAGTTTGCAAGGTGATACAGTTTGCAAGACTACAAGCTACAAATGGAAATACAAGGAACGGAAAGAGAACTAACATTAAGGAGTTTCCAAGGCCCCATTAATCTCACTGCCCCACTCTAGCAGGTGAGGATAAATGCATCAGAGGAAAGGACATAGGAAGACTTCTTGGCCTTGGGTGCCATTTGAGGAGATGAAGAGAGTTTAGAGAGAAAGTGAAGAGATGAGGGAGATGAAGAGAATAAAGACGAAAAAGAAACGGTTGGTAACCGTTGGGAAAATGAAAAGGTAGAAACACACCCGATGGCTAAACTACATGTAGTTTAGGCCTCACCACTAAACTACACGTAGTTTAGTCATGAACAACCAATAAATAAATAAATAATTTTCAAAAAATAAAAAAGAAGAAAAAATCTCAAGATTGCCTCAATTATGCACAAAGTCACCAAGTACCCCCCTAGTGAGTAGTAAAGGAAGCAGATGACTCTGCCCCCAATGAAGCATGTACATCCTAATACCATTTCTAGTAGATCACATAAACTCAAGAACACTATCCCTAGTAAGGAAGCAGAAGATTCTTCCCTAGTGGATCAAGCATATCTTGAATAACATCCCTATGGAGGAAGCAGAAGATTCTTCCCCGATGGATCAAAGCATATTTAAACTATACCCACTAGGGAAGTAGAAGATTCTTCCCTAGTGGATCAAGAATATTTAGAATATCATCCCCATGGAAGAGGCAAGAGATTCTTCCCCAATAGATCAAGGCATATTTAAACTATCCCCAGTTAGGAAGCAGAGGATTCTTTCCTAGTGGATCAAGCATATCTAGAACATCATCCCTATGGAGGGGGCAAAAGATTCTTCCCAGATGGATCAAATCATATTTAAACTATCCCCAATAAGGAAGCAGAAGATTCTTCCCTAGTGGATCAAGCATATCTAGAGCATCATCCCCATAGAGAAGGCAGAATATTCTTCTCTGATGGATCAAAGCATATTTAAATAATCCCCAATGTGGAAGCAAAAGATTCTTCCTCAATGGATCAAGTACACCCAAAGTATCCCCAGTGAGGAAGTAGAAGATTCTTCCTCAAAGTCCTCGGCATGCCATGAAGGAAGCAGAAGATTCTTTCCCAGTGGACCACACATCTACAAAGTTACACTACTCCTTAGCGAGTCCATTTCTACTACTCCTCAACGAATTTCTCATCCCTAAATAAGAGGCAGAATATTCTTCCCTATACATACCTACTCCTCAATGAGTTTTCACCACCCTTGGTGGGTCCAACAATCAAGACTACTCATGCATATATCCTCTAGGAATTGAACATGTACGCACAGTAGATAAAGGAAGAGATAGAGATAAAGAAAGAGCACAAGGTCAACCTGAGGCAAGAGCCTCACCAAAAAAGGTAGAAAAAGAAATGAAGAAGACAAAAGGAGCGAGTTACCTAGAGAAGTTTAAGGCAAGAGTCCTGGATGGACACCATAGAGACAGTATATTGAAACAAAATGTTTTGTCTCTTATTCTTTTGATTTCATTAGCAAGGCTCAATAATCAAAAGAGGGGCATCTATAGAAACCAGATTTTGTATCCCCTACGACTCGGGTCCCCATTCCCCAATGATGCCTAAACTCTAAGGCCCAAGGCCAGTTTAGAGTCCAATCAGATATCAAATTGACTTAAAGAGTGTTAAAATGGAAAATATAACTTTTTTTTAAAAAAAAAAAAAATCTCTTTTTGAAAATAAAATGACCAAAGTGGCCCTCAGCCCATGTACCTGGGAATTTGCCTGCGTATGTGGGCCAAAGCATGCGTAAGCAGGCACACTCCTGTGTACGCAGCTAGGGTTTCAGAAACATAAAAAAGTGAAGTTTTCTGCAATAATGCCTGAGGTTTGGAATGAATCACACATAGTCTAGGAGCCATTCCAAACCCCTTTTTTTCCAGTATAAAAAGCCTTACAAGGTACATTTTCAAAAGACATAGAAAATCCTAAAGGAAAACCTAAGATTCGCTAGAAAATAGTGAATCAAAAGGGAGTTTTTCACAAAACACCCTCAACTCATTTTTTTATCTGGTTGGGACCTTTTTTTGCCCCAATCCTTTAAGTTTAAAGTTTCTAATCACATGTTTATTGACTGTGATAGATTTGACTGAGGGGAACGGTAAAAAATCAAGGCTCGGAGCTTTTTTTGCTTTAAGGTATTCATTCTTGCTTCCTTTTTCCTTTCTAGTTTTAATCTTGTTTTCTTTGTCTTGTTTTTTGTTTATATATTTGCCTAGGTTAGTTTTATAGTTTCCTTTCTGTTTCGAGCATGCTAGGTTGCTAGATTTACATTTTTTGTCTTGCTTTGCTTCTGCTCTATTTTTCTGTTTGGTTTGCTTCTGGGTTAGGGTTTCTAAACAACCCTACGCACGCATGTCATAAGCATGTGTACGCGGCCAAATCCTACGTACGTGGGATTTGGCCTTTGTATGTAGGCCTCTATTTGCGTATGTAGGCATTTTCCCAGAAACCCTAATTCGAGTTTCTGCTTTGTTTTGCTTGTTTGTTCTTCATATTTTGTTTATATGTATCTGAGTCTCTGTGTTGTATGCTTACTTATCTTCAATATGTTTAGATTAGGGTTTTGTGTTTATGTCTTGTTTAAATACCACGAACATGCATTCACATGTCCATGCACAATGTCATAGGTGTTGAGATGTTGTAAGGTAAGTAAGGTAAGTCATGCATTCACATGAACATGCATGTTGTTTGTTTAATCCTCCCTTGATATACGTGTACAAAGTTGATGCCACGTTTTGATCCATTTGCTTGCTGCCATATTGGTGCTTACACTTTGCTGCCATGATTTGTTGCTGCCTTGTTTGATATGAATGGTGTGATAGGGTTTCACATTCTAGGGTTTTTCATATGCGTATGGGTTTGGCTCTCTTTTGTTTAAAGATAGATATGTATGTGTTTTGGGATGAATGATGCCATGTTTGTATATATACATGTATGTGTAGTGTGTGTGTGTGAGTTAGAATACAAATGTTGAACATGTTTTTATCGTGGTTAAGACTAAGACACAATGATGGGAGGCCAACCTTAGTGTTAGGCCGTCTTAGGTGTGTTGATACCCTATTTTGTCGACCCTCAATTTGAGTGCCAGGCCCTGAAAAACCCAAAAATATATTTTTCTCTCCTTGGGGTCACAAGAACATATATAATGGCGTGGCGTAACCCATTTGGACACTGGAGCGCTCAAAGTACTTTTTTCAACCAAAATGACCAAAATGCCCCTAGTCAACCCTAGGTTGACCAAAAGTTAAACAAGGTCAAAATCCCCACAAAAAAATATCTTTCATGGTCTTATATCAAACCTGAGCTCCTCGAAGATTTTTTGCAACTTTGACCAAGTTTGACCTGGAGTTGATCTTAGGTGGGTCCAAAAACACTAATTTTTATCCGAATGCCAGAATTGATTGAAACCAATGCCATTATGAAGATAATCAAATTTTCATTCCAACGACTATTCATGGGTCAAAATCGGAGTTAAAACGGTTAAGATATTGAGAAAACTGTGAAAAGCACATCAGTATGCTTCCTAGGGTCATAACTTTTGATCCAAACATTGGAATTTTAATTTCTTTAGTTGTATGAAAACTAGACATCCAGATATTTCCAGGGAAACCAAGATCGCCTCAATCTAAGTCCAGGAAAACCTCCACATGTGCGTTCGAAGTTAGAACTCGAAAAGTGCATGAGGACGAAATTGCTGACATCAGTCGGGCCCAATTTGGTGGCCCTTGTACGGCCTTCTACACAACTCCAAGGCCGCCGAGCCTTGGGAAGCATGCCAAGGGCTAGAAATAGCCACTGGCACCCCAAATTGGATGAGAAGGGAAAAAAAGGGTTTTTGGGAGCTATTTTAGGCGTTTTTGGGCATTTTTTCTCTCTTTTCTCACCATATTTCTCTATAATAAACAAAAAAACACATAAAAGCTTCTTGCTTCTTCTCTCTTCTTCAAAAATACAAGGTAGTGTTCATACCCTCCATCTTCTTCTCCTTGGTTCCATACCTTGGATTTAAGGTTTAAGGGGTATGGATGTAGCTTTTTAGCTACTATCCATACCCCTTTTTATTTAAAGCTTCATCAAGATTTTTATCCTTTCCTTTTTCTTGAATAACATGATTTATTGCTTTCTTTAGCATGTTTCTTGCTTTATTTGTGCTTCTAGCTTAAATCTACATGCTTTGTGCATTATGCCATGCTTTCTATGCTTAGATCTTTTTTTTCCATTTGTTGTTTGGCTAGATCCGCATGTTTCTATGCTTGTTTACATGTCTATTTGTCTTTCCTACATGTTTCATGCTTTATGCCGCGTTTTCCTATGTTTTGTTCCTCTTTTTACTCTGTTGATGTTGGGGTTACATGCTCATATGCTTGTGTGATGTCTACGGTTATGCTTTGCTCGAATCTATGTGTTCGTGTGCTTTTCGCCATGTTTTATGCTTAGATCCACATCAGCACATGTTTATATGCTTGGATTCATGTTCTTCCATGTTTATGTGCTAGCCTTCACGTATACACACACGTTGCCATGCCCATGCCTAGATCTACATTTTTTACATGCTTGCGTGCTCGGATCTAGGTTTTTGCACGCTTATATGTCCAGATCTACATTTTTACACGCTTGCGTGCTCAGATCTAGGTTTTCACATGTTTATATGTCTAGATCTATGTTTTCATATGCTTGTGTGCTTGGATCTATGCTCTGCTTGCTTTATGCAATTTTCCATGTGCTTGTGCGCTCCATGCCATGTTTATGTGCTTAGGCCTAGACCTTGTTTGTCATGCCATGTGCTATTGTTGCCCTTTTGTCGCTTTATCTTTCTTTCTTGTGTTTTGGCTTATTGTTCCGAACTCGATCTAGACCCTGCAATCTTTGTCACTGTTAGCATACCTAGGCCCATATCAAAGGGTTTGGATTACCCATCGCATGTCTATCCTTGCTGTCTTCCATGCTTTATACTTGTGTTAGCCTCTCTAGTTCTAGGCCTTGCCACGTTTGACGCCCTTAGCGAGTCATGGTGTTGTAGTTACATCCGACGCCCATGAGGCCTTATTCAGATGTTACCACTTGGGATGCATCGCCATGATACTAGTTGCTTCATGCATACTGAAAGCTCGGAAATGTGTCGAAAACACACGAGCAGTTTAGACCCCCAAATTAACGTTACGGCTTGGTTGATTTTACACTAACTTAGTATTAAGTGCGAAATAGTGTAAACACAAGCGTATAAGCACAACAACTACTCTAATCCATATTTAAAGCAACACAGCAGTAAAAATGAAATGAACAAGAGTAAGGAAGAGAGATGCAAACACAGATAACACCGAGACGTGTTATCGAAGAGGAAACCGAAGAACTCGGCGAAAAACCTCTTCGCCGCCCTCAAAGCGGAAATCGATCCACTAGACAATCAGTTGGGATACATGGGTTAGCAAGAGACCCTCTAAGCCTAATCTACCCGATGTACCTAAGCCCTCAAAGCTCCTACTCCAACAAGGCTTCTCGGACCCGTGTCTTGTCTTAGTTCTTCGGATCCCGCAACAAGCTCCATGTTGCATCTGCCATCATCGGCTTCTTCCAATACTTCCCAGTAGCACCAAAACGTCACTTCACACTCTGAAAGGGTATGGTAAGTGTTTGGGCTATCAACCTCTCAATGGTATGGAAATGGAGAGGTAGGAGATGAGGAAATTCCCAAAACAAATGTGTAGAGGATTGTGGATATAACAATCTCTAACTCTTAAGGTGTTTTGCTAGGGTTTTCTCTCAGAGGCTCTCATCTCAGTTGTGGGTAATGTGGGTATAAATAGTGTGGGTACATAAAGAGTGACTCAGGCTGGATAGGCAGGCAGAACAGAATGCCTCGCGGGTGTCTCGCGGGAAGGCCTCACCCGCGAGATACTCGCGAGACACAGCTGTCTCCACCTGGCCTGACTCTTCGCATTCCAGCATGTGTAGGGCACATGTATCACTTCGCGAGAAGCAAAGTCGCGAGACACCCACAAGAAATCTTCATTCTTCAGATGCTTGAGTCTTCACACTCTCTCTCTCTATCACACAACCCTTACAATGAAATCCCACAACAAAAATAGGGTACAACAAATTGAATATAATTACAATCAAATTTGGCACGGAATATAAGCGAACAAAAACAAATAGTTGTAAATAATAACTTTACAATCTCCCCCTTTGGCTATTTCGTGACCAAACCCCTAAAACAGACTCTAGACTTAAACGTGAGTTTGGGAACATTGGCAAAACTCACTCACACCTAATCTAGAAACTGTGAAGCTTTTGAACCATAGTGACAAGTATCTCCTGAAACATAACAACACAATATGTTCATGGTTATGTAGAAAACTTGTAATGAAAAATGGAACAAGCATAATGCGATCAAGCAAAATGGAATAAAATACTAGACCAAGGCTTGACCAAACACGCAATCACTTATACAATAACTTGAATGACCAATACTCAACCAATAATAATCCGAACATTCAAGTTGACAAACAAAAGGTAAATCACTTGAATGACCAACACTCAACCAATGCACAGTACATGAAGTATGTGCATCTAGGAAAAATCCTACAAGGGCAAAAGAGTGAGGTACTTAAGACATGATAACAATATCTTAAAAGTACAAAAAAAATGCTACAAAAGCATTGAGAAAATCACAAATTAAACAGAAATAAAACTGAGATTAAAACAAAGTATTTAAAGCTTTAAACAAAAGCAGTAGCAGTAAAGACTGTAAACATAAAAACATCAAACACAAGGAATAGTAGTTTCATCTTCTAGCTTCTTCTCCCCCTATCACCATACTCCCCCTATCAATAACATCATCTCCCCCTTTTTGTCATGGAATAGCTAGTCATTTTCTTCTAGCTTCCGTTGAATTTCGTCCAACTGAGTTTGGAGCGATGTGATTTGCGAATCAAAACGACTGTGGTGAGAGTACATGATAGATGTCAGCCCGGACATCTTGGTACTAATCTCTTGAGGAACAGTGGAGCTATTGTCGAACTGTTCATCATAGGTATGGGGTGTAGAGCTCGAGGTTCCCAACGGTGCATGACTTTCTTGCTTGATGTTCTTCTTGGTGTGGCTCATACTTGCATGGAGAGTACAAATGTTAATTAGACTTGGCCTTGCATATGGGTGCTCATCTTCTAAAGGACGGACACCTTTGAGCTTCAAAATCCTTGAGATAAGGCGACAGAAAGGAATACAATTCCTTCAAGCAGTCCGTTCAACCGTTTTTGCCAAGATATGAAAAATGTGAGAGCACACATCAATCTCTACATCAGTGATCAGATCATTCAAGAATAATGCTCGACCAAGATTCATATATCTAGTGCTGGACAAGGGATAAAGATTGCTACACATGATCATTGAGAGAAGTCTTAATTCGGGAGAAAGGGATGCCACATTGATTGACTTCATATTGGAGGAGAATTCCAAATCAACTCCCAAAGCCTGTTTGAGAAACTCTGTATCTGGGTTTAGCTCATCATATACCAGTGGTATGGGGAGTATTGGCCAGTTAATGTGTAGAATTTCTACCAAGTACATTGGTGTGACAGAGAAACTCTTTCCACGAACCCAACATTTTATCTCTTCTCCGACAACACTGGCATTGGCAAAGAATTCCTTAACCATGTTCTCGTATGCATCCTCGAGAGTTGAAAGCAGAAAATTCCAATCTTTCGTGGTAAACCAAATGGGTATATTTGTGTCACGGAGTGATGGCTGATCAACGGCCCTTTCAGCTAGAAAAGGGGCGCCTTGAAAATAGTTCCTATAGTTCTGAAAGGCAGCATAGGATCTGAACAAATCAGGGTCATACACTTTAGTTGAAAAACAAGGCCTTTTTGACCTTGGTGATGGTTCATCAACATCAATAATTGGCTCTTTTCCTTTGCTACTGCTTCCTTTCATTGCGGAGTGTTTGAAAGGAGACATCTGCACAGATTCACAAAGTAGACAGAGAGCAAGTGCACAGACACAAACCAGAACACAAAACTTGATTAGATTCAAGTTAGTCCTATAACAGAGGTAAAAAGCATAATCAACTTATAACAACATGCTAAACACATAAAAACAAGAAAACATAGACACAATGCATAAAAATAAGTAACTGTGCATGTGTGTGCGTCTGTGTGCATGTGCTAATGCATGTGTGCAGCAAGAGATGCATGATGGGTGCCTAGGTGTGTGCCTAGTGTGTGCATGACATGGCATTTAGGCACAAAATGGGGCAAAGTGTGTAAAACACATAGCCATTGACAAAAGCATGAAAAACATGACAAATAAGACCTAGAAACATGATTAGAACTAAGTTTAGTCCAATCATCACAAAAATGTCACTTAGGCATTTTGTCAAACACCAAACATGCAACACAGCAAAAAACACATGAATAATGCATGAACATGATGAAATCATGCCTAAATACATGTTAAAATGCCTCAAGGGGCCAACACAGATGCACAAAAGACAAGTGGGACACAGCCCAATCAAAGAGATTGAAAAATTTTCACTTTAAAAAGAAACCCAACCCAATTTTTCGAAAATCCCCAATTTTCAAACCCTAAGCATAAAACAATTGCATAATCCGAAAATAAAGGATGAGAAAAGTGTAATATGAACATACCTTGAAAGGATTGTGCAGAAATTTTGCTTGAAAATGATGGGGTTTGAATGAAATAGTGATTTGGGTTGAAAATGGTTCGAGAGGGGTTGAGCGAGGGAAGTGTTTGTGATTTGAAAAACGGTCACATTTGCTACATATAAATTGAAAACACACATTTTTCGCGGGTTACAGAGTAGCGAGATAGTCACGAGAATGGCCACTGAAGCACATGGAATTTCGCGAGAAGCTCTAGGTCGCGATACAATCGCGAGACAGTCGCGATACCTTCTGTCTGAATTTGGAAAAATCCAGTTTTTGCCAAACAGCATTTCGCGAGAAGCTGTTGGTCGCGAGACAGTCACGATACAGTCACGAGAGTTTCTGTGTGACATAATGAAAAAATTATTCCCCTCAAGCCTTTTTCGCGGGAAGCTCTAAGTCGCGAGCTTCTCGCGAAACAACCCCTGAACCAAATTTTGATGAAAAACACACAAAATGCATTTTGAACAAAAACAAAGAACACGAAAGTATAAAATCACTTTAAAAAACAAATAAAACACCCAAAAATCTTTTTGGGTTCGATCAACAAGTTCTTGTGCATACACATCACATTTGAACATGTACAATCACACAAATGAGATAAGCATTCATTGAATCAAAGTCTTGTGTGTTGTGGGTGAGTATCAAGTGTGAAATAGTCCTTAGACCAAAGTGAAGCTTCAATGATCAATTCAATCGAGTCATACACAACTGATACGAAATCAAGTGGACTATCTCAATTATAGAAATGAGTATATATGACCTCCCACAAATTGATTACATAACTTAGAAGCTTTTCATTTGGCTTCTACATAAATCATAAACAGATTACATTTGATCCATTTTGGATGATACATCTCCTTTTTGAGATCGGTGCTTGAAATTTTTGATATTTCAATATTGATGATTAGCCTTTGGCTTTTTGAGCACCATACAATTTAGAACACAAGTCACTTTCCATTTTTCCTAGTCAAATACTAGTATGTGCGACAAGCTTTTGCAGCTCTATATCTCTTTTCATTTGGAGATTTACATTTAGAGAGCTTTTTTGCAAAAAAAAAAAAAATAAAGTGGGAAGAGATATAGACACAAGTCTATGCAAGTACCAAGACCATCAAGACTATTGACCAATCATTCATGACAAGCTTGAAGATCTATTTATAACAATCACACATAGTTTTCAAGATTTCTTCCACAAAGATAAATGTGCATACATAACAAGCTAAGTTCGTAAATGCACTACGCCATAA
The DNA here is from genome assembly GCA_019022515.1 of Quercus aquifolioides. NCBI lineage: Eukaryota > Viridiplantae > Streptophyta > Magnoliopsida > Fagales > Fagaceae > Quercus > Quercus aquifolioides. The sequence goes on along the minus strand of CM032330.1, from coordinate 45,886,298 downwards.
GTACGAAGGTACTAGGCCAAACTCACATGTGACATACACAAAACAAGTGATCAAACTTTTTGAGATTTTTCAAATTTTTATGGGTTTTTAAATTTTTTGAACACACCCAAAACAAAATTGAAATAAAGAAAGATCAACAGAAAACAACTAGTACAAACCAAAACAAGAAAAAAATACTATAAAATGAAGACAATGCATGATAGGATGCAACAACAAATGTCCCTAATCATTGAAAGAATTAGTGCATGGACATATTATAATGCTTATGCATGAGTACCCCTCTTCACCCACACGTCACGTGCGTTTGGGGTGATATCCTTGACGGATTGGGTACGAGAGTTGGGACTTTTAAACCTCCGTGTGAAGCTTTCCAAATAGTTGGTGAAGGCACCAATCATCTTCATCACGTCCATCATCCCTGGATCACGGTTTTGACTTCTTGGTTGCTCACCACCCCAAGTCCTCTCGACATTTCTCCTTCCTCGTGACCGAGGAGCACTAGCATTGTTCAATGCTCTCAGCTTATGACACTTGGGTCTTGTATGTCCTTGTAATCCACAAAAGTGACACACATGAGTCATTCTAGGACCCTGTTGTGATCTTGGAAGTGATCTTCCTTTGGATCCAAATATGGCTTCTGATTGATTACAGGACTTATTAAACACCCGTTGATCAGCCACATTCTTCTTCTTTTCAGCCTTAACTTTCTCAGGAGTCGGCTCTTCTACAACCGTATCTTTGGCCTTCACGAACTTCACTTCTTTGGTGACATTAGCTGATGAGCTGCTCCCTCCAGTATATCCCAGTCCAGACTTGTCTGAGGCATGTTTTTGAGATGAAATAACATCATCTAACTTCTTGGAAGAGACCCTTTCTATCTTGGCTTGTGCTTGCACTACCTCTTGCTCAAGAAATCTCACTTTTGTGTAAGCTTCTGAAAGCTCACCATTTTAATGTTTCAATCTCACACTTCACCTCTTTATATCGCACCAGAAGGCTTTTGTAATCCTCCTCAGCCCTCTTCATCTTTTTAATGGCTGCGTTAGCCACCTTTGCATATCCACCGGTCTTCTCAAAGAGGGAATTATAAGTCTCTTGCAGACCTACTTCTTCTCCGTTTACCTCATCTTCAGATTCCTTAACTATTCCAATTGATTCCAAATCAGAGTGCTCACCAAGCTCCTTCATAAGTGCACCCAAATCATCTGAGGAATCCACATGAGCAATGGTCATGAATGCGGAGTAGTTTCCTTCTCCGTCACAGCTCTCTTCAGAATCCGAGTTTGAAGAATCTGAATCACTCAGCGTTGTGGCATACGCCTTACCCTTTCCTCTTAGATAAGTTGGACATTCCTTCTTGAGATGTCCATGGCCATTGCATTCATAACACACAATATCTGAAGGAGATTAAGAATCCTTCCCCTCTTTCCTCTTAAACTCTTTCCTATCACCTCTTGAAGATGAAAACTTCCCTCTGTTCTTCATCTTCAGAAATTTGCGGAAGTTCTTCGCAAGAAATGCTACTTCCTTCTCCACTCCATCTTCTTCGGAGGAATCATCCATTCTTTCGATGATGGTTTTGAGAGCAAGCGATTTACTCGTCTTATGGGAAGGCAGTCCAAGCTCATACGTTTGAAGAGACCCAATGAGCTCTTGGATCGCAAGAAATGCTAAGCTCTATGGCTGTGACTTTTGCTCAAAAGCTCTCCGGTAAGGACCTCAAGATTTTTCTCACCACCTTAGTATCTTCAATCTTCTCACCAAGATTGAGCTTAGCAATAACAATTTTGTTGAGCTTCCAATAGAACGAATCAAAGATTCATCATCACCCATCTTGAGCTCTTCAAATTTGGTGGTAAGCATCTGGAGCTTTGTGTCCTTAACCTTCTTTGTACCTTCATATGTAGTCTCCAAAATCTCCCAAGCTTCCTTGGCAACTGTCATGTGAGATATCCTGTGGAATTCATCTAGAGACACACCACAGAAAATAGCATTTAAGGCTTTACTATTAGCATTAGCCGCCGTAAAAGCTGCCTTATCCCAAGTGGATTTTGCAACCTCCGGCCTAGTCCATCCTACTTCAACCGCATCCCAAACGGTATCATCAATAGAGCATAAAAATGCCCTCATTCTGACTTTCTAGAAAGCATAATTGTTCCCATCAAAAAATGGTGGAACATTTAGGGATTGAGACCTATCCATCTCAAAAAGGGTCAAGGATCACACTTAGGTATTTAAACCACAGCAAGTGTACCCACTCTGATACCAATTGAAAGCTCGGAAATGTGTCGAAAACACACGAGCAGTTTAGACCCCCAAATTAACGTTACGGCTTGGTTAATTTTACACTAACTTAGTACTAAGTGCGGAATAGTGTAAACACAAGCGTATAAGCACAACAACTACTTTAATCCATATTTAAAGCAACACAGCAGTAAAAATGAAATGAACAAGAGTAAGAAAGAGAGATGCAAACACAGATAACACCGAGACGTGTTATCGAAGAGGAAACCGAAGAACTCGGCGAAAAGCCTCTCCGCCGCCCTCCAAGCGGAAATCGATCCACTAGACAATCAGTTGGGATACATGGGTTAGCAAGAGACCTTCCAAGCCTAATCTACCCGATGTACCTAAGCCCTCCAAGCTCCTACTCCAACAAGGCTTCTCGGAACCGTGTCTTATCTTAGTTCTCCAGATCCCGCAACAAGCTCCATATTGCATCTGCCATCATCGGCTTCTTCCAATGCTTCCCAGTAGCACCAAAACGTCACTCCACACTCTGAAAGGGTATGGTAAGTGTTTGGGCTATCAACCTATCAATAGTATGGAAATGGAGAGGTAGGAGATGAGGAAATTCCCAAAACAAATGTGTAGAGGATTGTGGGTATAACAATCTCTAACTCTCAAGGTGTTTTGCTAGGGTTTTCTCTCAGAGGCTCTCATCTCAATTGTGGGTAATGTGGGTATAAATAGTGTGGGTACAGAAAGTGTGACTCAGGTTGGATAGGCTGGCAGAACAGAATGCCTCGCGGGTGTCTCGAGGGAAGGCCTTACCCGCGAGATACTCGCGAGACATAGCTGTCTCCACCTGGCCTGACTCTTTGCATTCCAGTATGTGCAGGGCACATGTATCACTTCGCGGGAAGCTAAGTCGCGAGACACGCGCGAGAAATCTTCATTCTTCAGATGCTTGAGTCTTCACACACTCTCTCTCTCTATCACATAACCCTTACAATGAAATCCCACAACAAAAACAGGGTACAACAGATTGAATATAATTACAATCAAATTTGGCACGGAATATAAGCCAACAAAAACAAATAGTTGTAAATAATAACTTTACACATACTATTCCCCTTTTCCGCTCCATGCGATGATATGCTTACCATGCTTGTTTGTGCCCCCACGCTTACTTACATGTTCATGCATGAGTCTTGCTTGCTGGTGTGTCGTCCATGCTTCAACACAATGAAGTCATGGACATTCAATCCAAACCTACATTTGTCCCTCACAAACACCATTTGTTCTCTTGTTTGTGCGCCCCTTTTGCTTGTTTGTTTGTTATCTAGCTCGTTTGCCTGCTCGTGTGTTTGCTCGCATCCTAGTTGTTATGCTTGCCATATCTATCTTGCTTGTTCACTTTGCGTCCTTTTGCTATTATCTACGCATTTTTCTTCCATCACTTATCTATTGGTTTTCTTGTCTTTGCCTTTTCATGTACACATATTAAGCGAGGACACATGGGGCTAAGGCGTGATCTCCTAGGTGCAAGCAAAAAGGGCAAGGATGCAAGCAAGTGGTCAGGCCAAGCGGTTGCAATTAGTAGGTTTAGGGTTAGCTTTTTCCCTTTGGTTATGTCCTCTTTTAAACCCCCTCCTTCCTTCTCCCTTTCTCCCTTAGATGGTATGGATTAGGTATATCATGCCTTGTACCATTCGTCCTCATCTCTAGAGTATGGCGACCCCTGTTTACTTTCCTGCACCTATATTTTGGGCCATGCTCTAGGGATGTAGGCATTTACTTTCATGCTCTGTGTGCTTGCATTATGCATGTGTATGTATATATATATATACCTGCTCGCCCCCCTCTAGTGTGATTGTCACAGTCCATGTCACCTAAGGCAAGCGATGCCTAGTTTTCGCTGCGAAAGTAAGGTGACATGTCGCTGAATTTTCACAGTGGAAATCTAGTACTCGGCTCGAATGCCATAGGAAAGCATAGATTGGGATCATACCCTTTCAAAAGCCAAACCTTAAAGCCCCTATGCATGCAAAGCCTCGAAAGCCAATGCTAAAATCATGTTTTACTGCCAATCTCCAAAAATTAAGGTTTAATCAAAACAAAGGACTGTCCTTAGGACAAGTGTTGTGGGGTGCCTAACACCTTCCCCACACGTAACCAAACTTCTAGACCTAAGAATCAAGATTTTTTGCCATCCACATTAGATAAGGAAAAATGATATTTTTCTTAACCTAGGATCAGTAATAAAATCAACTAGAAAAAGGTGACCAATCACACCTTAGAAAAGCCCAATGATTGGTAGCGACTCCACTCATCCTTGGTAATCACCTAAAATTTGGCCCAGATTTCCGCCTTAATGCCAAAGGTAGACCTACCTTCCTCCACCAAGAGAGAGTGAGAGCACTCGAAGCTCCACGTGAACCATAAACATTCATCGAGAGGGGCCTCCCACCATTGCAAAAACTAGGTGGCGACTCCCCTTGTGTCCACACTCCACTAGCCTATCTCAAAGCATCTACCTCCAGTAGAACTAATCTTAGAATTCAAATTGCCCGAAACTCGATAGATCGACAACTATCAAGGAGGTATCGGCATATGCAGTTTCAACTTTTCTTTAGCAATTCTTTAATTTTTCTTGTGTATTCAATAATACTAATTGTATAGCTACATTAAGGTCTTCTTGAACACACTCAAGATATTCTAGTTTACAAATATGACCCTCACTTTCCTAATTAATCATTACAAACTTCTACTAGTTGGATAAGGGGAGATTTTGTTAAGATGTACAACCACCAATACAACCCCCATTTTTACCCCTTAATGGTAATACTGCCTAATTAAACACTTCAAACTTTTTATTGTGTTAAAACCTCATTAGCCCTTCTGCGATGTTTGTTTCTAAAAAAAACCAAGGAAAAGTCATGGTTTTCAAACCTGGACCAGACTGGCCGGTTCAACTAGGTTAACCATGAACCAGCCATGAAACAAATTTTTTATATGCATGAATCGGGCATTTAAGAGATTTGAGAGAAATGTGTGAACCAAGGTTCAACCTCGAAAATCAGTAGAACCATAAGTCGGTTCAGCCGGGTCAAGTTATTGTATTTATTTCAAAAAAATTAGAGAAATGGTGTGTTACTGGGTGTTAAACCTAAGACCTCTCACCTATTGAGTTCCATGGCTGACACCATGATCAACAGACCAGGTAAGCTCCTTGTGAGCCAATATGAAGTATTATCAAATTTATATTAGATTTACATGATTTATATTTACTAAACTTTCATATCACCTCTATCTCAATGTATTAAATATTACTAAATTTGTTTTCATCACTAAATTAACTTGTGATTTAAGAATAATACTTTTGCATAGGAATTTACTATTTATGAACTTATTTTAAAAGCGATTTTTATTTAATCAAAATAATTTCTACTTGAAGGATTATTATACAATATTTATTAATGCTTATTTATGCTATTCTATTTTCTATTAACCTTATAATGTACTATTTTATGTTAACCTTATCATGAAAAATTATTTGAAAGTTTTTTTTTTTTCAAATTTTTAGATATTTTAGTCAATTTTGCTAATATTTACAAATTTAATGCCTTTATTTTAATTTATTTTAATTAATTGCAAAAATTAATTATGATATCATCACGGTTCGACATCGGTCGAACCTTAAAAACCTTGAACTTCTTCCTTTACCGGTTCTTTGAATGGTCAGGATCTAAAAACCATGGAAAAAGTCTAAAATAATACTAATTCTTCCCATAAACCAAATTAAATAAATATGCAGTGATGTTTGAACCTTTAGAGATTGTTGGATGTCAATTTAATTATTCACTCATTGTTATGTTTGCCCACATCAATAAATAAAAATTTAACAAATGAGAAAAAGTTTAAGAGTAATTTTGGGATTTGCAAATTATAGTGGAACAGGAATCTAACTGAAATCATTAAAAATAATTGTCGATCACATCTCATATTTGAGGCATCAAATTAATCACTACTTAAAAAACTAAATAAAAAATTAAAGCCAAAATAGGCTTTTATATAATTGGTAACACTGAAATAAAGTATTAGCTCCTGTATCAATGGGACATTGCATGAAACGAAAAATAGGTGGGACAGAGAGACAGAATAGGTATGGAGAAAAAATAAACAGTAGCGTATCTTTGAGTCATCTCCACCTTAAGCACGCTGTCAATTTTCCACAATTATAATGTTGACGTTACAATCCATGTCTAGGAAGGGATATATATATATATATATAGATATATAAAAGATAAGGGAGAGAGAAACAGGGCAACATAACGACGAGATATTATATCATGTTTCGGGTGTATATGTCATTTCTTTCACAGCAGCTAGGTGAGAGAGATGACATATACACCCGAAACATAATATAATTTTTCCATAACGACAGTTACAAATTTTGAGTTTTATTTATATATTTTAGTTTTAGTTTTAATTGTGTAGCTTTAGCGGAAGCTCTCTAATGTAGTAGTTGACAAGTTGTGCAGTGTGGTTTTTGGAACAAATGAACAGAACATGGAACCTTTTCTCTAGAACCACAACTATTGCTACTACAACTACTAGCTCTCTCTCTCTCTCTCTCTCAATAATAATAATAATAATTTTATCGCATATCCTAAGTACACATTATTATGGGAATGATATCCACTTGCTTATGGTATAGGAATAGTAGTCCAATTAATGAAATGCAAACCGCGTACGTAAAGTAGATTGGAATCACATGTGCCTAATTCGAGTTCATTAAGAAGATTCTTCCACACACACCTAAAAGGAGTTCAATTGAGGGGAGGGAAGGGGAGCAATAGGAGGAAAGTAGAGTAGAATTGACAAAAAAATTAAGCTAACTTCCAGTAAACTCTACTATTAACGTATATAGTGTTGTGGGCTTTAGGACCAACTAGATTACTTGTATAGCACACATTCTTGTACTACACTCTTACTTGTACTGCACACATATGCCTCATATATAAAGGCACTCATGTATATTATATTATTTCAAAGAAATACAATACACTTATTCAATATTTCTAACATCTACTTTACTCGCCTCTACTCTCCCTCTATCTCTCTCAATCCAATCAGACCTAAAAGCCAATACACACATCATGAACAATTATGGTAGATAATGTTATAGCAAATGACCTTCATTCATTTTGAAATGCAGGAAAGGAAAAGGACCAATGGAGGAAAAGCTAAAAATTTTAGATTAATTTTTTCCCAAAGTTGATGTAGAAAATATGTAGCCACATTATATTGTATATAATCACTACAATGGTTAATGGCCTTGATTATCAATAGATTTTAAATTCAATAATTATTTGTTCTAAAAGCCCTTTTTTTAACCAAAATAAATAAATAAATGTTATGCCACATCAGGTTTTTACAAATCTATATATATTTAAAAGTTGAAGCATAACATTTATTATTGCTACGCTTTAGTTGAGCCATCCTATTTCTTTCCAATTTTTCTATAATTTTTTAAAGATTTACTCATTTTTTTAATATTTACAATTTTTCCAACATTTCTCCCTCCCTTACCTTTTCATCTCCCCACTACCCTTTACTTTAATACCACTCTTCATATTTCTCTTCATCTTCTCTTTTTTTGTCTCTTTTTATTCACACCCTTTTACCATACATTTCTGTCTGCTTACCTTTTCATCTCTCTACTACCCTCTACGTTTTTGTCTCTTCTTATTCACACCATTTTACTATAAATTTGTCATTATTTCTTCCATTATTTGCATAGTTTTCCCTCACAGAAAAAAGGTTATTTCGCTCTCTCTTTCTCTCTCTCTTAATTTTGTGGTTGATTTTTTTATTTTTCTTGCATCTTTGCCTAATACATTAATTTAGTACAATAATTGTTAACTGTGTTTTAATTTTAATCTTCTATCCTGAAAGAAATGTGGAAAATACTCGAATTGAAGGAATTCCTCTACAATTGAAGGACAAAACACCGCTTGAAAAAAGATCACAAAAATAGTATGAAAATCAAGCAAATAATATCCTTGGAATGAGAATCAGATAATTAGGTACTTTCCATTTTTTTTCAAAAACATTACACCAATAATATATTTAGCTTTCATTAAACTTAACAATTTTTTTTCCTTTTATATTGTAGGAAACTGTATTCACATGCCTTGCAACAACATAAAATATTGAAATAAACTTTGGATGGTACTATATTGGATGCGCAAAGTGCAACAAAAAAGTTAAATTTGAAAATGAATTTTGGTGCAACCATTGCAAATGTAACTCTAATTTTCCAATTTCAAGGTAAAATATAAATGATCAATTTTACAATCATACAATATATGTAAACATAAAAGTAAATATTTTTATAAAAAAAAAAATTAATCAAATTAGATATTTATACATGCAGGTATAGAATTCAACTCAATGTTGATGATTGAATAGAGTGTGCTGTATTTATTTTGTTTGATAAGGAAGCTATAAAATTACTTCAAACAACAACAAGAGAACTATCTAAAAAATGTGCAACTATAAGACCATACAATTAGCATATATGATCTTTCATTTACTTTGACAAGAATATGCTAAATTATATTCAATACTTTATTAGATGAATGCAAATGTCAACTTATTAAATGAAAATAGAAAAGCTTATTAGAAAAACATTTTTGTTTCAACCAAAACTTCACAACTACAACTGGAAGGAAGGAAGGGAACTCAGATATAGGAATCAAATAAAAGTTTTTGGATAAAAGCTTTTGCTCCATTAATAAAAAAAGATTTTTGGAAAGTTAAAACTTATACAAGTTATACTACCTACATTCTTAACTTCTACCTACTTTGATTATGAGGAACATGAATCAAGGGTATCCAATTAAACACTAGCACTGATAAAAATAAACTATAAAATATAGAAAAATAATGAATCGCATCAATACCAGCCGACAACTATGGGTACTACTATTCCATGAAATTTACTCATTTAAGCAGAAATAAAAACTTCATTATTTAACAATCAAAATATAATCTCGGCTCATTTTATTCAACAGTTATATTCAACTACATCCTCCAAATCTATTAAATTATATATATATATATATATATATATATATATTCTGTCTAAAAAAATATTTAACTTAGAGAGAGAGAGAGAGAGAGAGAGAGATTTATGGTAACAGTATATGTTTTTAATAATCTAAGGAAGCAGAATATATAGAGTTCCTATACAACTTATAAGTTACAACCAAATCCATAATAGAACCACACAATCAAAGCATAAACATACAACATCAATTATTTTTTGAATTATTGCTTGAAATTTACACAATTGTTGGGAGCACTTCAATTCAAATATATATAAAAAACAAAACCACATAAAGTTTTCTCATGAAATGTTACAGTGCATTTAAAAAAAAAAAAAAAAAAACAACAACAACAACAACATAGCTACCAAGAATATGTCATCTGGTAATAATATAAATTATATAAAAAATAAATTTACCCAATATAAAAACCTTATTTTCCAACATTTCATTTCACCTTTTACTATGTAAATGCAAAACAACTGTTGTCGATATTAAAAACTTTTCAGCTACTTCAAAATTATAAATAATTAATTTATATAGGAGTTTTGATAGTTTAGATATACTGTTTTCTGATTTATTTATTTATTTATTTATTTAAGGAAAGTGGCAATTGAATAGGTATGAAAAAGTAATTCAGTTAAATAAAGAGAGGAAGAGTCGAAGAACTGGATATTAATGATTGTTTCAATTGTTTCAAAATTATTAATAATTTAATTACAAAAGACTTTTGATAGTTTATATATTTTGTCTTTTGATTTTTTAAGGAAAGTGGTAATGGAACTGGTATTGTGGCTTGAAAGACCATTTGGCTTGGGTTTAATTGAAGAGAATATTTAACGTCGGCTATAATGAAAAATATATTAAGTACCATAAGACTTGGGCTTTATAGTGAAGGGTATATGAAAAGCTTTTATTCACGTAATCAACAACGAAAAATTATTGCTAATAACTAGAGTAATCACTAATCCATAAAACACACACAACACTATAAATTACAAGAGTAATGCTACAGTCACAAACTATTTTTCTTATTGGTTTTCACCTAGGCCCACCGTTAATATTGTTTTTTCATTTACCAATAACCATTTACCACATTAGCAATTGGTAAAAAAATTTGTAAAAACATTTGTATCTCTAGCATTACTCAAATTAGAATCCTAAAAAACTTAAAAATTACAAACTAAAAACATCATACAACTACACAATCACAAAATGAGCATACAATATGATCGCAAAATATTTTGTACAAGATCAAATTATAAGGGGAAAAAAATCCTTCTTCAAGCCAACATAGAAGGGGAAAAAAATACAAAATATGGATTAACAATTGCGCTGTTATGTGAATCAAATGACGAGGGAATACAACTACTGTTATCAATTCTAAATCAACCAAATGGAAAACAAATGCATCAAAACTATCAACAAATCCTTTGACATACAACTTTCTGAACCATGCAAAAATATTAGAGTAGATCATTGGGGTTGTAAATGTCCTTACCCTTATAGAAACAAGGAATTATATGTAACATGCAAAATGTGTTCAATTGACTTGAAAATGTATAAATTAGTCAATTGAGTATGGTAGAATTAATATTTCAAAAAACAATAAATCAATTTTACTATAAATTGTGCTCATTTTGTTCCAAATATTAATTTCTAACCAAAAAAATATATAGGTCCAGAAGCAAAAACTCTTGTTAGCATTAATCCTACTACATATTGGGGATACATATATAACACAGCTTGAGTTGTAATAACATGACAAATATTAATAATAATAAGACCACTCTAAAAAAAAATTATCACGCGCAACGCGCGAGACCACAACTAGTAAATTATTACGAACAAAACCACTACAACGTGCTCTCATGCCATAAACCTTGAGATGTTGTCAAAGTCTAGAAGAAGACATCAAATCCACCGTTTGCATTGTGATCTAGTTGGTATTAATTGATTGATTTTTCCTAAATTGTCACCAAAGCCTCCTTGAGCTACAATTAAGGGTGTTTGCAGTTCAATGTGATGAGCTTTTGGGCCATTTTTAGCCCCACACTTTACGGTGTAGTTTAGCCAAAATCATAATTGTACCTGTAAAGTTGTTATTTACAACTATGTGTTTTTGTTGGCTTATATTCCGTGCCAAATTTGATTGTAATTTTATTCAATCTTTTGTACCCTGTATTTGTTGTGGGATTTCATTGTAAGGGTTGTGTGTTAGAGAGAGAGTGTGTGAAGATTCAAGCAATTGAAGACTGAAGAGTTTTCGCGGGTAGCTCGCGACTTAGCAACCCGCAAAGTAACTCATGTGCCTTGCATATGCTGGAATGTGAAGAGTTAGGCCAGATGGAGACAGCTGTGTCTCGTGAGTATCTCATGGGTAAAGCCTTCCAGCGAGACACCCGCGAGACATTCTGTTATGCCAGCTTGTCCATTCTGATACACACTATTTATACCCACATTACCCATAAATGTTGAGGAGTGCTTCTGAGAGAAAACCCCAGCCAAACACCTTGAGAGTTAGAGATTGTTATACCCACAATCCTCTACACATTTGCTTGTGGAATTTCCTCAACTCCTACCTCTCCATTTCCATACTATTGAGAGGTTGATAGCCGAAACACTTACCACGCCCTTTCAGAGTGTCAAGTGAAGTTTTTGTGCTACTGGGAAGCATTGGAAGAAGCCAAGGATGGCAGATGCAACATCGAGCTCGTTGCGGGAATCCAGAGAGCTAGACAAGACACGGTTCCGAGAAGCCTTGTTGGAGTAGGAGCTTGGAGGGCTTAGGTACATCGGGTAGATTAGGCTTGGAGGGTCTCTTGCTAACCCATGTATCCCAACTGATTGTCTAGTGGATCGATTACTGCTTGGAGGGCGGCGAAGAGGTTTTTCGCTGAGTTCTTCGGTTTCCTCTTCGATAACACATTGACGTGTTATCTTGTGTTTGCATCTTTCTTCCCTAGTCTTTTATTTTTCCATTTTACTGCTGTGTTTCCTTAATTATGGATTAGAGTAGTTTGTTTGTTTATTCTCTCGCTTTTACACTATTCTGCACTTAGTATTATGTTAGTGTAAAATCAATCGAGCCGTAACCTTTTATTAAGGGTCCAAACAGCTCTTGTGTTTTCAACATATTTTCGAGCTTTCAGTACCGCACCTCATTTTTGTGGTCACATGTGCGGTGTGGCGCAATTTAGAGTTTAGCCAAAATCGTAATAGCACCGCACCTCATTTTTGCGGTCATATGTGCAGTGTGGTGTAAAATATATGGTTTGAAGTCGGTATATTTTTCAAATTTTGGGTTTTTCTTGCCCAGCCCAAAATTGATTTTTCCCTTTATGTTGGGCAAAGTTTTAAATTATTTAGCTAGTTTTTCTTAATTTTGAGGTGCCTTTTCTAATCAACACTTGCTAGGGTTATTAAACTTTTGTTTTTTTAAAACTAGGGTTATTAAACTATCAATAATATATTTAATATTAAAAAAATAAATATATTAATATATAGAGAGGCTATGGTGTGGTTTGTGCAGTTTTCTTATTATAAAACCGCAAATTGCATTGCACCATGTGGTGCAGTGCGATGCGGTGTTGTACATTTATGCCATTTTGCGGGTGATTTTAGTGCGGTTTTTGTAGTTTGTGTGGTTTGGTGAACACCCCTAGCTACAATCATAACCATAAGATTAAATTAGTAATATGTGAAACGAAACCCCTTACATGTGTTGGTTCTATATTTGTTCATAATTTCAAATTTAGCTTCTCACACTGATTGAATCCCTTGGCTCTTGCTTGCACCTTTTTCTTTTCCTTTTGATTTTTATCATGTATAGACTAATTCTTGCTCCAGCATATGAAATTGAAACCTTACAATAGCAATTAGGGGTGTCCACAGATCAGGTTTGATTGGATGCCCCATAAACTTGCATTCAACCAAATTGTTTCAGAGTTTGATAGACACTCATTCGTTGTCAATTGACGGAATACAAAAGGCCAACTAACAAGAAAACCTATTTGGGATGATCAGATAGGTCGAATTCGTTATCTCCTTGAATGATAGTGGCTTGTGATAGAATTGTTCATATCTTCGCTAGATCATAATGAGATCTTACAAGACTTAATGGAGATCTCACCAGATTGGTGAAGATCTTGCTAGATCCAACGAAGATCTCGCTTGATTTGGTGGAAATCTTGTCAAATCTAGTAGTTTTCTGCCACTTTTGATGATATTGTTCACAAATCTGGTGATATCATCCACATATTTGGTGAGAACTTGAACAGAGAAGAGCAACAGAGTAGATGAGGACTATGGAAGACAACTATGAATGACTTGTGATAGTTGCATAAGAAGAATAAGATGAAATTGATTCTTTGGTTGGATAACCTACCACTTGAACCAATAATATTGGTTCTTGAAAATCAACACCCATCATCGACTGAACCATCACTTGGATCGGAAAAATTTCGAGTCTAGTGGCTTTAAGTCAAGCAAGTTTATCGAGTCCAATCAGATGTTGGATAGCCCTAACAGTAACAAAGAAATCTCAATTTACCCAAAACTGAGGACTTTAATAATAAAAAATAATATTTTAACGAGGGTTTGATTTAGTGTTTTAGTCCCTAACCTTTATTTTCAAAAATCTAACATGGGATAATACTATTGGAAAGTGTATGCAAGCGCTTTTGCACTAGGTCTTTAGTAAATTTACATTGTGTTTAACAAAATGAAGGAGGTAGAGAAAATTGGTGGACAAAAATTTTGTAGCTGTTGAGAAATATAGACCTCGGTTGATAGAATTAACAAGTTTTAAACCCAAGTTATTAATTAGATTTATTATGAATAAAACTCATTAAAACAAACTAACATCAATATAATGTCAATATCATGCACAGCGGAAAAGTAAACAAGACAAGATATGATGACCCAAGAAAACTAATAAAACAAACTAGTTTCACAATAAAAAAACCTGGGGGGAAACCTTCCCAAAAAGCAATCCACTATAGTAAAGAGAAGTTTCAAATCTAGTACAAAACCTTTGTCCCTAAACTCTACAATCTCCGTAAATGAACTTACAGCAGAAACCTTCTACCGCTTCAGAACCTTTGAACTCTTCAATATATGAACACAACCCTTTTTGCATGGATCCCAGTACGTGACTAACCAAAGATGCACGGCTCCCAATACATGACTAACACACCAACTTGAAAAAGATTGTTGGCTGCAAAGTTCTTCACTTCATCAACAATGAAGATCAAGAAGCACTTGGTTACAAAACCCTAAGGCGCAAAGACGCAGTAGCTTCTTTCATAGAGAATAAGACATCGGTCATCTTTTGCATATTTTATCCTTGTATTCTCATATGTGATGGCCTCTAAAATAAGCCTTATATATGTCTAGAGTTGTGAGAAAAGAAACCCTACAAAAATACATAAGCATGGGCTGAAAATCAGATCTGAAAAACTAATTTTCGTAATTCTCGATAAATAGCTACCTGTCAACAGTTGTCGAGACCTCGATAGATTGCTATCTGTCGGCAACTGTCGAGCTATCTATCCAGCTTTAATGAACAGCTTCTCTTCACTTGTTTCTTGGTCCAATCTCCATGGCTTTAATACTAGACTTGAAAAACATGTTTCTTAAAGTACTAAATTCATTATAGATCTACCCAATTACAAGTAAAGTGCATTTTGTCAAAGGATTAGCCAATTACATAAAATATGTCCTTAATATTCTCCCCCTTTGTCAATCCGTGACAAAACCACAACAAACAAATGAGATATGAGAGAAGTCATAAACCACTTAACTCATATTTACTTGTTGAATACAATAAAATCTATCCTAATACAAACACTTGAAAAACTTTGCAAGAAGAGAGTTCATGGCAAGGAAGACTTTGACAACCTGTATTTCTGAAACACTTTAAACAAAACTCATCAAGGCATCTTTGTGTGAAACGGAAATAATAAATTGCATACAAGATATAAGAAACATGTGTATAAAGAGAGAAAAAAAACAACACATGTAAGGGTAGGTGAAAAACATACATCTATATATAAAGAATATAAGTACAATGTATGTTAAAATGGTCACAAGAAGATTCATGTACAAGAAGAAGGAGGTAAGCACTCCCCCTAACAAGATGAAACACATCTCCCTCTTACAGAGGCATGTATTTCTCCCCCTAACATGTAGAATCTTAAAAAAAGAAACCACAAATTCTCCCCCTTTTTGTCATGGTTGACAAAGGGTACAAGAAGCTAGAAAGCTTCACCCGAGAAATATAAAGATGATTAAGGGGGTACAAAGAATCCATATAAATGCATGAATGTGATAAAACAATATGCTATGGATGACAAGATAAAAGAAAGATGCAAAACATGTGAAAAACAATGCATGCAAGAGTATCTCGATGGATCAAGAGGTGTCGAGATGCTATTGAGCAGAAACCAACCTTGATGGATCAAACAACTATCGAGCAAGTGTCCAAGGCAAAAAGAAGCTCGATGGATCGAGGATCTATCGAGGGGACAGAAAGTTTCTCGATCGATCAACCTAGCTATCGAAAGGTGTCGAGATTGCGATAAAAAGCAACTGAAGAGCTCGATAGAAAAGCTAGGTGTCGAGAGGTATCGAGGAGCTATCGAGATTACTTAAAAATAGTTTTTCAATGAAGAGAAAAACATAGACATAAATGCAATCAAACATGCTACTCAACCAAAGATCCAATTAACATTTTAAACTTCCAAAATCATCTCTCAACAAAAAAATGTTAAGCACATAGATCTCAAAACACACACACACTAAACAAGTCTAACCAATTTTATATTTCAAAAACAAGTTAAGACAGTTTAGTAAGCATACATTAACACATGTATTCCTTGTGATGGCCAAATCACATTGTACCTGCACATGTTTCAAAAGTAGCAAAGAATATTGCGTGTTGTGTGTGAAAAATATCGCAAGATTACATAAGTATATACATGTTATGACGATTTGGGATATGAGAAAATCACATTAACTCACGCACAATCGTAACTGTTTGATGGAGACTATCACCTTTGAGGTACATCCTATAACTCTCACATCTCCTAGAATACGCTTGCAATCATATAAAACATTTTGATCTTTTTGCTCTTTATTTTTCTTTGCATATTTTTTCTTTTGATAAGCATATCATGCATGGGCATATAAGAGAAAGAAAGGAAATACCAAATGATGTTAAGCATTTGACATTGCACTTTAGCTATGCTGAAGCATACAGATGTCATTGACATTACACTTTTGATATGCCAAAGCATACAAATGTCATTTCATGATTGGCGGGCAACAGTGGTGAGATGATTATTTATGCATTTCTCTTAGGATTTTCTAGTCATTTTCATCGAAAAAAGTGATACAAGTGTTAAGTACAAGAGATTACTTAATCTTACTCATCACAAACACGAACCACAAAGCTCACTTGTTTAGTTGTGCATAGATATGCTCAACTAAGTTACAAGAGATACAAAGTTTAGAAAATTTTGTTTCAATGGCCATCCAAAGTACATAAGTACCGATGTACATATACAGACACTGTTTTTGTATTTTTCTGATTTTTCTTTTTATTTTTATTTTGAAAACAAAACAAAATAAAAACTAAATAACCAAATAAAAACAAACAAACAATATGAAAGTATGAAGATAGATGCAGATGCATGAAAGCATGATTCCAAAAGCAGATAAGAAATCAAGCAAAGAGAGTCCTACTTTAGATAGAAAGAATTAAAGAAGAGGACAAACAGAAAAGACAATTAAGTCTTAGGCTCCTTTCTCACCCACATAGCCCGAGTCTTTGGCCGTGAAGATGAAAAGGCACGTGTCCTAGTATGTCTACTAAAGGACATAGAAGAATTAAAATTCTTCTGAAATTGAGTTAAAAAACTCAAGACTTTTAATAACTCTCCAAATGAAGGTGTAGGTCATTGAGAGGAAACCTGTGACCGTTTGGACAATTGCTTATGAGGATACAACTTAAAGCAATTAGGACGAATGTGTTTAGAAATACCACAATGGTGACAAACATGAGGTCTAACAAAGGATTTAGAATTAGTCAAATCAGTTTTGGATTTCATACCTTTATTACCTTTCTCAGATTGGGGCACAAAGACAGTCCTTGATCCAGAAGTCGTGGAAGAGGAAGGGCTGGAGGAGATAGCATATCCTAAGCCAGTCTTATTAGAACTTGGTTTTTAAGCACTCAATACCTCATCAAACTTTGCACTAGACATCCTCTCTATTTGAGTTCTAAGTTAACTAAGCTCAACCTCGAGATTCTTGACCTTCTCTTCTAATGAGGTGTTCTCCGCAACAAGAGTCTTAGCTAACCTTGTAGTCTCATCTAATTTGTCTAACAGATCAGTTTTTCCAGTTTTTACTCATTAAGCTCTTTTCAACAAAGATGATAAGTCTTTTCAGATTTTATAAATTCAGTGCATAGCTTATCATAGGCTTCTTGAAGGGTCATCTTCTTGGGTACTTCATCATCAAAAGAATCCTCACTGGTCACTGTCACTAGCACTCTCCACAATCACCTTATCAGTTGTGGAAGCAAAAACTATAAAGTGACCACATTCATCCATATACTCATCGAAAGAGTCATCCTTAGTATCACTCCAGGTAGCAACCAACCCTTTATCTTTTGACTTCTTAGTCTTTTCTTTCATAAGGTAGTTTGGGCACTCTATCCTCATATGACCAAAAATTTTGCACTCATGGCACTGAATACGGGGTTTCTCATTCTTGCCCTTCCTAGAGGATTTAGATTTTCTAAGAAGTTTGCCCTTATCCTTTTTCCTAAAATGAAGAAGCTTGATAGTCTCATCAATTATGAAGGTTAGATCCTCATCCTCATCCTCATCTTCATCTTCATCTTCACTTTCATCTTCATCTTTAGAGTCCTCAATCTCTTCCTCTATACCCTTAAGAGCCAAGTTTCTACTCTTTCCACCTTTTCCTATTAAACCCACTCCCATCTCATAGGTTTGAAGGTTCCCTACAAGCTCAGTCAAAGGAATTTGATCAATTTCCTTTACTTCTTCAATGGCAGTGATCTTGGCATGAAATCTTTTAGGTAAGGACCTACGGATTTTCCTAACAATTTTGGATTCTGCTATATATTCTCCAAGGTTGAAGGCATAATTCAGAATATCCTTGAGTTTAGCATAGAATTCATCAAAGGTCTCATCCTCCTCCATCCTTATTTCTTCAAAACTACTAGTGAGTCTTTGAAGTTTCACAGTCTTTACTACCTTGATACCTTCATAGGTGGTCATAAGAATGGTCCATGCTTCCTTGGACACTTCTGTGGACGATATTTTCTTGAATTCTTCATTGGTCACCCCACAAAATAAAGCATTCAAGGCCTTACTATTGAAATTTGCCGCTATGATTGTTGCATCTTCCCAATCCACTGGTGTTTCCTTTGGCTTAATCCAACCCACTTCAACAGTTTGCAATACCTATTCACCTAGAGCCTGCAGAAAAAATTTCATATAAACTTTCTAGTACGCATAATTAATGCCATCAAATAAAGGAGGAATCAAAAAAGATTGTCCACAATCCATGACAACGGGGGCCAAGGATTAAACTCAAGAAATTAATCTAATTAGAGTGAACCCGCTCTGATACCACTTGTTGGGAAATATAGACCCTGGTTGATAGAATTAACAAGTTTAAAGTCCAAGTTGTTAATTAGATTTATTATGAATAAAACTTGTTAAAACAAATTGTAAAGTTGTTATTTACAACTACGTGTTTTTGTTTGCTTATATTCCGTACCAAATTTGATTGTAATTTTATTCAATCTTTTGTACCCCTGTTTTTGTTGTGGGATTTCATTGTAAGGGTTGTGTGATAGAGAGTGTAGTGTGAAAACTCAAGCAATTTGAAGACTGGAGAGTTTTCGTGGGTATCTCGCGACTTAGCATCCTGCGAAGTAACTCATGTGCCTTGCACATGCTGGAATGCGAAGAGTCAAGACAGATGGAGACAGCTGTGTCTCGCAAGTATCTCGCGGGTAAGGCCTTCCCGCGAGACACCCGCGAGATATTCTATTCTGCCAGCCTGTCCAATCTGATACAGACTTTCTGTGCCTGCACTATTTATACCCATATTACGCACAAATGTTGTGAAGTGCTTCTGAGAGAAAACCCTAGCCAAACACCTTAAGAGTTAGAGATTGTTATACCCAAAATCCTCTACACATTTTTTTGGGAATTTCCTCAACTCCTACCTCTCCATTTCCATACTATTGAGACGTTGATAGCCCAAATACTTATCACACCCTTTCAGAGTGTCAAGTGAAGTTTTGGTGCTGCTGGGAAACATTGGAAGAAGCCAAGGATGGCAGATGCAACATAAAGCTTGTTGCGGGATTCGGAGAGCTAGACAAGACACGGTTCTGTGAAGCCTTGTTGGAGTAAGAGCTTGGAGGGCTTAGGTACAGAGGGTAGATTAGGCTTGGAGGGTCTCTTGCTCACCCATGTATCCCAACTGATTGTCTAGTGGATTGATTTCTGCTTGGAGGGCGGCGGAGAGGTTTTTCATCGAGTTCTTCGGTTTCCTCTTTGATAACACGTCTCAGTGTTATCTGTGTTTGCATTTCTCTTCCCTACTCTTGTTCATTTCATTTTTACTGCTGTGTTGCTTTAAATATGGATTAGAGTAGTTCTCTTGCTTATACGCTTGTGTTTACATTATTCCGCACTTAGTATTAAGTTAGTGTAAAATCAACCAAGCCATAACTTTGTTTTGGGGGTCTAAACAGCTCTTGTGTTTTCAACACATTTTCGAACTTTCACAAACTAACATCAATATCATGCACAACAGAAAAGTAAACAAGACAAGATATGATGACCCAAGAAAACTAATGAAACAGACTAGTTTCACAGTAAAAAACCCGGGGGGAAACCTTCCTAAAAAGTAATCCACTATAGTAAAGAGAAGTTTCAGATCTAATACAAAATCTTTGTTTCTAGACTCTATGAAAGCTCGAAAATGTGTTGAAAACACAAGAGCTGTTTAGACCCCCAAATTAAAGTTACGGCTCGATAGATTTTACACTAACTTAATACTAAGTGCAGAATAGTGTAAATGCGAGCGGATAAACAAACAAGCTACTCTAATCCATAGTCAAAGCAACACAACAATAAAATAGAATGTAAACGAGTAGGGAAGAAAGATGCAAACACAAGATAACACGCCGATGTGTTATCGAAGAGGAAATCGAAGAACTCGGCGAAAAACCTCTCCGCCGACCTCCAAGTGGTAATCAATCCACAAGACAATCAGTTGGGATACATGGGTTAGCAAGAGACCCTCCAAGCCTAATCTACCCGATGTACCTAAGCCCTCCAAGCTCCTACTCCAACAAGGCTTCTCGGAATCGTGTCTTGAATAACTCTCCGAATCCCGCAACAAGCTCCATGTTGCATCTGCCATCCTTGGCTTTTTCCAATACTTCCCAGGAGCTCCAAAACCTCACTTGACACTCTGAAAGGGTGTGGTAAGTGTTTGGACTATCAACTGTGGGTATAACAATCTCTAATTCTCAAGGTGTTTGGCTAGGGTTTTCTCTCTGAAGCACTCCTCAACATTTGTGGGTAATGTGGGTATATATAATGTGGGTACAGAAAGTGTGTATCAAATAGTACAGCCTGGAAAAACAGAATGTCTCGCGAGTGTCTCGAGGGAAAGCCTTACCTGCGAGCTACTCGTGAAACACAACTGTCGCTATCCGTCTTGACTCTTCGCATTCCAGTCATGTGCAGGGCACATGGCTCACTTCATGGGATGCTTAATCTCAAGCTACCTGCGAGAACTCCTCAGTCTTCAAATGCTTGAGTCTTCACACACTCTCTCTTTATCACACAACCCTTACAATCAAATCCCACATTAAATACAGGGTACAAAAGATTGAATGAAATTACAATCAAATTTGGCGCAGAATAAAAGCCAACAAAACACATAGTTCTAAATTACAACTTTACAATCTCCCCCTTTGGCTATTCTGTGACAAAACCCCTAAAACAGACTCTAGACTTGAAACACTTGTACACAAACAAAACTGTCATTAAGCTTATGACAAGTTGAACACAAGGTACGTACATGAGCAAGTAAAGTGCGATCAAGTTTGTAAACACTATAAACATGTAAGCATATCTTGATCAAACAAAAAAAATTCATTAAAGAATGACTACAATGAACATTTAGCTAGTAAATGCTCATCTGGAAACGCAATGCAATTAAAAACAATCCCACGGATCAATTGCATGTCCAACACTCAACCAATGCAAAATATATGAAGTATTTGCATCTAGGATACAAAATCCTACTAGGGTACAAGAGTGAGGTACTTAAGACATATTATCAATATCTTAAAAGTACAAAAAAATGCTACAAAGCAGTATGGTAAACATAACTACTGAATATAAACTGAAATTAAAAAATTGAGGATTAAAGCTTTAAACAAAAGCAATAAAAATAGTTAAACAACTAAGCAGCAACTTCTAGCTTCTCCTCCCCCTATCGCTACACTCCCCCTTTCAATGACACTCCCCCTATCAATGACACCAGCTCCCCTGTCATGGAATAGCTAGTCTCCATGTTCTTCTAGCTTATGTTGAATTTGGTCCATCTGAGTTTGGAGAGATGTGAACTTTATGTCGAAGCGAATGTGCTGGGAATGTATGATGGTTGCTACTCCAGATATTTTGGTATTAATTTCTTAAAGTGCAGCCATGATGTTGTCTACCTGTTCATCATAGGTGTGGGAGGTAGAACTTGAACTTCCCGGAACATCATTACTTTCTTGCTTGGTACTCTTCTTGGTGTGACTCATACTTGCATGGAGTGTGTGTATGTTAATTGGACTTGGCCGAGGATATGGATGCTCATCTTTCAAGGGGTACACGCCTTTGAGCTTCAAAATCTTTGATATCGGGCAGCAGAAAGAAATACAGTTCCATGAAGTAGTCCGCTCAGTCGGTTTTGCCAAAATGTGAAAAATATGAGAGCACACATCAATCTCTTCGTCAGTGATCAGATCATGCAAGAATAGTGCTCGACCGAGATTCATGAACCCGGTGCTTGACAAAGGATAGAGATTGCTAAACGTGATCATTATGAGCAGTCTCAATTCAGGAGAAAGTGATGCCACACTAATTGACTTCCTATTGGAGGAGAATTCCAAATTAGCTCCTAAAGCTTCTCTAAGAATCCCTTCATCTGGATTCAGCTCATCATATATCGGTGGTATGGGTAGTATTGGCCGGTTAATGTGTAGGATTCCGCCAAATAAACCGGTGTTACTGAGAAACTCTTTCCTCTAACCCAACATTTTAGCTCCTCTCCGTCAACAATAGCATTGGCATAGAACTCTTTCACCAAGTTCTCATATGCGTCATCAAGATTGGAAAGGAGAAAGTTTCAATCCTTGGTGGCAAACCATTAAGGAATATTGGTGTCAAGGAGAGATGGCTGATCAACAGCTCTTTCAACCAACAATGGAGCTTCCATAAAGTAGTTCTCAAAGTTCTGAGATGCAGCATAGGATCTGAAATAGTTCTGATAAAAAATTCCTATTGATGATCGAGTCCTCTTTTGCCTTGGTGAAAGGTTATCAACATCAATCACAGGCTCCTCTCCTTTGTTGCTGCCTCCTTTCGCCTCTGAAGTCTTGAATGGAGATATCTACATACATAGTTACCAGGCAAGGAAACAAATGCAAAACAAAAATAACAGACCACAAAACTTGATTAGATTCAAGTTAGTCCAAAACAGAGGTAAAACAACCTAAAAACAGAGCATAACAAACTCAAAACAACATGCTAAAACAGATAAATCATGCAAACATAACACAATGCATGAAAATAAGTAATTGTGCATGTGTGTGCATGTGAGTGCATGTGCTGATGCACGAGGATGCAGCATGAGATGCATGAGGTGTGCCCAAAGGGGCTTAGTGTGTGCCTAGTGTATGCATGGCATGGCATTGAGGCACAAAATGGGCAAAGTGTGTAAAACACATAAAACTGACCAAAACATGATAAACATGATCAATCAAAAAGAAACCTAAGTATTGGAACTCAGTTGAGTCCAATTCAACACAAGAAATGTCACTAGGACATTCTGTCAAACACCTAACATGCAACAATGCACTACAACTATGAACAATGCATGAACATGGTGAAAACTTGCCTAAATACAAGTGTAGAATGCCACACGGGGCCAATACAGATGCACAAAGATCAAATGGGACTTAGCCCAATCAAAATATTGGAAAAAATTTCACAAATTTAAGAACCCCAACCCAATTTTTGAAAATCCCCAATTTTTAAGAACCCTAATCTAAAATCTGCAAAATCTAAGATAAAAATGAAGATAATGTTTAGGAAAACATACCTTGAAGTGATTTTACAGAGATTTTGCTTGAAAATGATGGGGTTTGAGTAAAAAATGATTTTGGGTTGAGCAAGGTTCGAGAGAGGCAGTGCAAGGGAAAGTCTAAGTGTTTGAAAAACTGTCACATCTGCTACATAAAAACTAAAAACACGCGTTTTTCACGGGTTAGATAGTAGCGAAAAAGTCGCGATACAATCGTGAGAATGGCCACTGAAGCACAAAAGCTTTCGCGAGACGCTTTTAGTCACGAGACAGTCGCAATAGCCTTTGTATGAATTGAAAATTTTCCAGTTTTTGCCTAAAAACATTTCGCGAGAAGTGTTTAGTCGCGAAATACTCACGAGGTAGTAGCGAGAGTCTCTATATGAAAATGTGACTTTTTAATTTCCCTTAAGCACATTTTGTGGGAAGCTCTAAGTTGCGAGCTTCTCGTGAAACAACCTCTGAACCAGTTTTTGAAGAAAAACACAAAAATGCATTTTGAACAAAAACTAAAAATACGAAAGTATAAAATCACTTTCAAAAACATATAAAACACTCAAAAATCTCTTTGGGTTTGATCAGCAAGTACTTGAGCATACACATCACATTTGAACATGTACAATTACACAAATGAGATAAGCATTAATTGAATCAAAGTCTTGTGTGTTGTGAGTGAGTATCAAGTGTGAAATAGTCCTTAAACCAGAGTGAAGCTTCAATGATCAATTCAATCAAGTCATACACAACTCATACGAAGTCAAATGGACTATCTCTATTATAGAAATGAGCATATATGACATCCCACAAAATGATTACAAATCTTAGAAGCTTTTCATTTGGCTTTTGCATAAATCATAACATTTGATCCATTTTGGATAATACATCTCTTTTTGAGATCGGTACTTGAAATATTTGATATTTCGACATTGAGAATTAGCCTTTGGCTTTTTTAGCACCATACATTTCAATTTAAAAGTCGTTTTCCCTTTTTCCTAGTCAAATACTAGTATGTGCAACAGACTTTTGCAACTCATTATCTCTTTTCATTTTGAGATTTACATTTGGTGAGCTCTATTGCAAATAAATAAATAAAGTGGAAGAGACATAGGCACAAGTCTATGCAAGTATGAAGACCATCAAGACTATTGACCAATCATTCATGACAAGCTTGAAGATCTATTTACAACAATCACACATAGTTTTCAAGATTTCTTTCACACAGATATATGTGCATACATAACAAGCTAAGCTCGTAAATGCACTATGCCATTAGTACAAAAGTACTAGGCCAAACTCACATGTGATATACACAACACAAGCGATCAAACTTTTTGAAGATTTTTCAATTTTTTATGGGTTTTTGAATTTTTTTAACACGCTAAAAAACAAACCGAATAAAGTAAGATCAACAAAAACAGGTACAAACCAAAACAAGTAAAAGAAACATGCTAAAAACCAGAAGCAATTGACACAAATTGGATTATGCATGTCGTGATGCAGGAACATATGCTCCTAAACATCAGAAGTATCAATGTATGGGCATGTTGTAATGCTTATGCATGATGTAAGGTTGAAATTTATCAACCATCTTGTTGACTTTATTCCGTACTAATTTGCTTGTAATTTAAGCACTTAGTAACCCTGTATTTAGGTGGGATTATTGTAAGGGTAGTGTGTGAGAAGATGTGAACAAAAGCTCAAGTATGTGCAAAGAAGCAGAGTTTCGCGGCTAGGACTCGCGGGTGGCTCGCAGCTGCAAGTCGCCAACTTCAGGCACGTGAGATGCACGCAGGGAAGCTGAAGGGTCGCGCCAACTGTCGCACTACAGGACAAAAGTCCCAGGCTGGCCAGGCCGTTACGTCGCGACTTGATTTCGCGACTTGGACAAGCCACGAGACCAAGCCACCAATTTACCCTGGTTGGCAAAAAACTGTCTCTTCGTATTCTCATCTCACCTCACTATATATAGACCCTTATACCCACTAAATTGTGAGAGCTTCCAGAGAGAATTTTGTGAGAGAAAACCCTAGAGAAAAACAAGATTGCCTCATCCCCAATCTTCATCTAAGAAACTCTACAAATTCCTTTACTTTCTTCCTCTCCATTGTCATATCCTTGAGAGGTCTTTTACCAAATCCTTATCTCACCACACCCACGTATGTGAGAAGGTTTATTTGGTGCTGAGGGAAGCAGTTTGGAAGGAACCAATATACATTGGTTGATGCAATGGTCAAGTAGCGAAATCCAGAAAGCTAAAGAAGAAATAGGTTCGGCATAACCTCGTTGGAGCAAGAAGCTCGGAGGGCTTAGGTACCTGGGTAGATTAGGCTTGGAGGGTTTTCTGCTGTTCATGTATCCCAACTATATTCTTTAGTAGATTTTATCACCGCTTGGAGGGCGGCGGAGAGGTTTTACGCCGAGGACTTCGGTTTCCTCTTCGATAACACATCGTGTGTTGTCCGTGTGTTTGCATCTTTCTTCCCTTTATCTTTGCCTTATATTTACTACTGTGGATGTGTTTATATTTTGCTTAGATTGTTTATCAATTCTGTTATAAGCTTATTATCATGTTCTGCACATTAATTGTTTGATATAAAGCTTGAATTGGTATTTTTGTAATTTGGGGTCTAAACGTTCAAGGGTGTTTCATACCCATATTGAACTTTCAATTGGTATCAGAGCGGGTACACTTGTTGTGGTTTTAATACCTGAGTGTGATCCTTGACCCCTTGTTGAGATGGATAGGTCTCAATCTCTCACTGTTCCACCATTTTTTTATGGTAATAATTATGCATTTTGGAAAGTCCGAATGAGGGCGTTTTTGTGTTATATGGATGAGGCTGTGTAGGATGCCGTTGAAATAGGTTGGACAAAGCCAGAGGATGCCAAATCCACTTGGGACAAGGCAGCTCTTGCGGTGGCTAATGCAAACAGTAAAGCATTGAACACTATTTTTTGTGGTATCTCTCCAGAAGAATTTCACAGGATTTCGCATATTACCGTTGCTAAGGAAGCATGGGAGATTCTGGAGACGACTTATGAAGGAACCAAGAAGGTGAAAGACACCAAACTTCAGATGTTGACCACTCACTTTGAGCAGCTAAAGATGGATGAGGATGAGTCCTTTGACTCTTTTTACAGTAAGCTAAACGAGGTGGTCGTCAGCAAATTTAATTTGGGGGAAAAGACGGAGGAGTCTAAAGTTGTAAGGAAGATCCTTCGGTCACTACCAGAAAGTTTTCGTGCCAAAGTTACAGCCATTGAAGAGAGCAAAGATCTTGACGACATCAAGGTTCAAGAGCTGGTTGGTTCTCTGCAGACATATGAATTGTCCCTGCCTTCTCAGAAGAAGAGCAAATCACTTGCTCTTAAAACAATTGATGAGAGAGTGGCATCTCATGACCCTTCGGAAGAAGATGCAGTAGATAAAGATGTGGCGTATCTTGTAAAGAACTTCCGAAAATTCTTGAAACTCAAGAATGGTGGGAAATTTGGTGACAAAGGAAAATTTTAGAGTTCCGGGAGGGAGAAGAAAGAATTCTGAAGGAAGGATGATAGAGATTCCCAATCATCTCAAGGAATCACTTGCTTTGAGTGTAATGGACACAGACACTTTAAAAAGGAATGTCCCAACTATTTGAAGTCCAAAGGAAAGGTCTATACCACTACTCTGAGTGACTCGGATTCATCAAACTCTGACTCGGAAGAGAGCTATGACGGAGAAGGAAATTACTCTGCATTCATGACCATTGCTCATGTGGAATCCTCAGATGATTTGGATATTCTTGTGAAGGAGCTTGGTGAGCATTCTGATGAGGAGTCCATTGGGATTGTTGAAGAATCTGAAGCTGAAGAAGAAGAAGATACATCCAGTCTTCAAAAGAATTACGCATTACTTCTTGAGAAATCAGGTGAGTATACAAAGGTGGCAAAGGCAGCTGTGAAGAAAATGAAGAGAGCTGAGGAAGATTACAAAAGCCTGCTGGTCAAATACAAGGAGGCAAAGTGTGAGATTGAAACACTTAATGGTGAGCTATCAGAAGCTTACACAAAAGTGAGATTTCTTGAGCAAGAAGTTGTACAAGCTCAGGCCAAGGTAGATAGGGTCTCCTCCGGGAAGCTAGATGATGTTATTTCATCTCAAAAATGTGCTTCAGACAAGTCCGGGTTGGGATATACCGGAGGGAGCAGCTCATCAGCCAAAGTCACCAAAGAAGTGAAGTTCGTGAAAACCAAGGATACGGTTGTAGAAGAGCCCATTCCTGAGAAAGTTAAGGACGTAAAGAAGAAGAATGTGGCTGAGCAACGAATGGTGAATAAGCCTCGAAATCAATCTGTGGTCAAACGTGAAACCAGAGGAAGATCTCTCCCAAGATCACAATGGGGTCTTAGAACGGATTATGTCTGTCACTATTGCGGATTGCAAGGACATACTAGACCCAACTGTTAAAAGCTGAGAGCAGACAACAATGCAAGTGCACCTCGGTCACGAGGAAGAAGAAATGACATGAGGTCTTGGGGTGGTGAGCAATCAAGGAGTCAAAACCGTGATCCAGGAACGATGGACGTGATGAAAATGATTGGTGCCTACACCAATTGCCTGGAAAGCTTCACACGAAGGTTTGACAGTCCTAACTCTCGTACCCGATCCGTCAAGGATATCACCCCAAATGCACGTGATGTGTGGGTGACAAAGGGTACTCATGCATAAGCATTATAACATGTCCATGCATCAATTCTTCCTATGCTTTATGGATATGATTGGTTATATGCTTTGTGTTTTTTAGTATTGATTTTTAATTTGTGTTCTGTTTGTGTTTAAAATGCTTTTACATTCTTTTGTTTTGATCAATCTTTTACTGCTTTTGTGTCAAAAATCCAAAAACACATAAAAAGTAGAAAATCCAAAAAGTTTGATCACTTTGTTGAGTTTTGTCTCAAAGCATGTTTTTGCCTTGTACCTTTGTACTTATGGCTTTATGCATTTAACGAGCTTAGCTTGTCTCTCATGCACTCATATCATTGTGAAAGAAATTCTGAAATCTATGTGACTGTTGTAAATAGATCTTCAACCTTGTTATGAATGATTAGTGAATGGTTTTGTTGATCTTGAGACATGCATAGACTCATGCCTATATATCTTCCCACTTTTTATTTTTTTATGCTTAAAAGAGCTCTGTAAATGTAAATCTCTAAATGAAAAGAGATATAGAGCTGCAAAAACCTGTTGCACAAACTAGTATTCGACTAGGAAAAAGGGAAAGCGACCAAAATAAAATGTATGATGCCCAAAAAGCCAAAGGCTAACTCATCAATTGAAATATAAAAAATTTCAGGCATCTATCTCTTAATGATATTTTCTTTGCTCAAAAGTTGTAAATGATATGTTGAATATAGAGCCAAATGAAAAGCTTCAAAGAATTGTTATCAAGTACTTGTGGGAGGTCATATATGCATGTTTCTATAATTGAGATAGGTCACATTATCTAGTGCTAGTTGTGTATGCCTTGATTGAATTGATCATTGAAGCTTCACATTGGACTAAGGACTATCTCATTTTTGATATCCACACACAACACACAAGTCTATGTTCAATGAATGTCATATTCATTTGTGTGATTGTACTTGTTTAAATGTGTTTTCACAAGCTCAATCTTTGTTGATCAAACACAAAAAGATTTTTGAGTGTTTTAGTTTGTTTTTGGAAAGTACTTTGTTGTTTCAAAAAATGTCAAAATTTCAAAAACAGTGTTGCCCTGTTTTGGCGACTAAGTCGCAGGTAGGTCTAGTCGCATGCTCCAGTCGCGAACCTCTCTCAGAGATCTTCGCGGGTCACTGGCGGGTCAGCATCCCAGTCACGAAAAAGACTTAGAAAATTTTTCCAAAATTTGAGTTTCATGTTTTTCGCGGCTCAATGTGGCGACTTGTCCGCGGGTGGAAGGTCCAGTCGCGAAGGGTACATAGGGATTTTCGCGGCAAATATCGCAACTATCTCGCAGTTAGACCTTCCAGTCGCGAAAAATACTTGCGGAAATTTTCAGATTTCTTTCATTCACAGTGTTTCGCGGCTTACCCTGGCAACTTATTGGCAACTTGATCCAGTCACGAAAAATGCGTGTTTTGCATTTTAAAGACAGTTTTAAAACTGTTTTTCAGTTTTTCTCTCGAAGCTTTGTGACTGTTCATTGCCTTCCTCATTTCTCTCTCAAACACTCCGTGTCTCACTGTTAAAGAATCCATTTTTGCATCATGTCTTCTTCAAACACCAAGAATAAGGTATGGGTTTTCTTTCCCTCATTTCATTCTTACTATGTTGACCATTACCTTCTTGATTTGAACATTGCACATGTGTTTTGCGATATACTGTGTTCAAAAATGGGTTTGCCTAAAATGGTGAATATGTTTGTTTGAGGTTATTGTCTTTTGTTGCTGAGTTTATTTTGTATCTTGTTTATGCTTCAGTATGCTTGTCTCTTGTCTGAGCATTATTCGTTTGATAGAGTTTCTCTTTACTCATTAGACATATGGGTTTGGGGTTTTTGTGGTGCACTATGTATGTGGCCTTGGGTCATTTGTCTATGGTTCTGTGGTCTTTATAGAGTTTGTGCTCCATGGAATGTTTCTGTGCTTCAGTGAGGAGTGTGTATCATTTTAACCATTTGTTCTCTTAGTGTTAATCTGATTCTTGTGTTTGTGTTTAAGTGAAATTTTTTTCACATTCTTAACTGAATCTAATCAAGTTGATGTTGGTTTCCGGTCATATTGCATTTGGTACTTTGCTGTGTGTTTGCTCTCTTACAGATGTCTCGACAATCCTCTAAAGGAAAAGAGGTTATGACAGAAGAAGAAACAGTGCCTATTGCAAAACGAACATGTTCTTCATCACAACCATCTACTGAACTCAATATTGATCTGTTCAGATCTCCTTAGCACCTACTTGCCTACTCAAGCATTTTTTACCGGGGAACCCCTATAGTGGAACGGGAGGTCAGATTTGACTCTTTGGAAACCACCTCTGTCCCTCAGATCTTCGAGACAAAAGATTGGGCAGATTTATTTGGAAATTTTGTTGATCCAATGATGGAACTAGTGAAGGAGTGTTTCGCCAACACAGTTGATCTTGAAAGTGAACTACACTGTTGGGTAAGAGGAACGGAGTTCATCATTAGTCCGGACACCATAGCTGAACTTCTCAAAATCACTAGACCTGAGAATGCTGACCTAACTCCTTATGATGATCGCACTCCAATGGTTCACGACATTCTCCAAGTTCTTGGTCCTGACCATGACATCTCCAGTTCTGGCACATCCATAAGTACTACCAAGTTTTCACCTGAGTTGACAACATTGAAGCTGATTATGTTTACCAATCTCTATCCGTTAACCAACACGGTGTATATCAACCTTGGCAGAGCTCAATTTCTATGTGATCTCATCACAGGCACCACCATTGACATCTGTGCCCATATCTATTATATCATAAGAAAGACAACAACTCGAACAGTAGCACGAGGGTGTCTTCCATTTTGCAATCTCATTATGAAATTTGTTCTAAGGAAGGTGTTACTCCTCCCTCAGCTGGGAAAATAACTACACGTCTTCGTCCAATCTCTATGTCCACTCTACAAGCTAGTAGAAGTCATTCATCCAAATCTCCGAAGAGTGCACATCTCTCTCCTGCTACTGAATCTACTCCTGAACCAGACACACATGTATCACAACAACCTCTCACTACACAAGCACAGTCTGCCCCTCAACCTGATAGGTTGGAAATGTTATTTGAGAACCTCCATAAGCACCTTGAGGAAGTGGAAAAGAATCTCAGACAAGGCCAGAGAGAGCAGTCAGAGAGAATAGCAGCTATGCAGGACCAGATCGATGTTGTAGCAGCCCAAGTTGATAGCATTTTCACCATGTTACAACAGTGACCCTTTGGCCATTCGTGTCAAAAAGGGGGAGAACTTTTGGGGCAGCTCTTGAGGGGGAGTGCTCGTTTTGAGGGGGAGATTTCTTCATCATTTCTTTTTCATTTGATTTTATGTATATAAAACTTTGATAATTCAAAATACTGTGGTGGTAGTTGTTTATTTCAGTATATATATAGTATGATGTTATTCAGCTTACATTTCTTTATGTTTTTTGGTTTGTACCCATGTTGCTTTTGTAAGCTTTAAGGGTTTGTCCTTATGCACAGTTTGTAGGCCTCTGTGGTTTATGCCATGCTTTATGCAGCCTTTGTGCTTTGTTAAAATCAGTACTTCCAACTAAATGTCTTGCATTTTCTTCCAAGTACTATCACTCTTGTGCCCTTGTAGGATTTTTCCTAGATGCACATACTTCATGTACTGTGCATTGGTTGAGTGTTGGTCATTCAAGCGATTTACCTTGTGTTTATTATCTTGAATGTCTGGATGTTCATTCCAAGTGTGAATGAGCATTGTGATCACTTGGCTATAGTGATTACCTGTTTTGGTCTTGCCATGGTTTATTGCTTTATTCCATTGTGCATGCTCCATATGCATTACAAGTTTTTGTATACAATGAACTTATTGAGTTGTTGTGTTTCAGGAGTTACTTGTTCTTATGGTTCTAAAGCTTCACAGATTCTAGAGTTAGGTGTGAGTGAGTTTTCCAACTGTTCCCAACTCACGCGTTAAGTCTAGAGTTTTTTTTAGGGTTTTGTCACGGAATAGCCAAAGGGGGAGATTGTAAGGTTGAAATTTATCAACCATCTTGTTGGCTTTATTCCGTGCCAATTTGCTTGTAATTTAAGCACTTAGTAACCCTGTATTTAGGTGGGATTATTGTAAGGGTAGTGTGTGAGAAGATGTGAAGAAAAGCTCAAGTATGTGCAAAGAAGCAGAGCTTCGCGGCTAGGACTCGCGGGTGGCTCGCGGCTGCAAGTCGCCAACTTCAAGCACGTGAGATGCACGCAGGGAAGCTAAAGGGTCGCGCCAGCTGTCGCACTACAGGACAAAAGTCCCAGGCTGGCCAGGCCATTACGTCGCGAGTTGATTTCGCAACTTGGACAAGCCGCGAGACCAAGCCGCCAATTTACCCTGTTTGGCAAAAAATTGTCTCTTCGTATTCTTATCTCACCTCACTATATATAGACCCTTATACCCACTAAATTGTGAGAGATTCCAGAGAGAATTTTGTGAGAGAAAACCCTAGAGAAAAACAAGATTGCCTCATCCCCAATCTTCATCTAAGAAACTCTACAAATTCCTCTACTCTCTTCCTCTCCATTGTCATATCCTTGAGAGATCTTTTACCAAATCCTTATCTCACCACACCCACGTCTGTGAGAAGGTTTATTTGGTACTGAGGGAAGCAGTTTGGAAGGAACCAATATACATTAGTTGATGCTATGGTCAAGTAGCGGAATCCGGGAAGCTAAAGAAGAAATAGGTTCGGCGTAACCTCGTTGGAGCAAGAAGCTTGGAAGGCTTAGGTACTTGGGTAGATTAGGCTTGAAGGGTCTTCTGCTGTTCATGTATCCCAACTATATTCTTTAGTGGATTTTATCACCGCTTGGAGGGCGGCGGAGAGGTTTTACGCCGAGGACTTCGGTTTCCTCTTCGATAACACATCGTGTGTTGTCCGTGTGTTTGCATCTTTCTTCCCTTTATCTTTGCCTTATATTTACTGCTATGGATGTGTTTATATTTGGCTTAGATTGTTTATCAATTCTGTTATAAGCTTATTATCATGTTCCGCACATTAATTGTTTGATATAAAGCTTGAATTGGTATTTTTGTAATTTGGGGTCTAAACATTCAAGGGTGTTTCATACCCATATTGAACTTTCACATGAATACCTCTCTTCACCCACACGGTACGTGCGTTTGGGGTGATATCCCTATAGGATTAGGTACGAGTATTATGGCCTTCAAACCTTCTGGAGAAGCTTGCCAAACAGGTGGTGAATGCATTAATCATTTTCATCATCACATCCATCACACCGAAATCACCATCTCGGTCTTTTGATTGCTCAACAGCCCAATTCCGTTTGTCATTTCTTGGTCCTTTTGACCTCTAATCACTTGCATTCTTCAATGCCCTCAGCTTATGACAATTTGGTCTGGTGTGTCCTTGAAGTCCACAGTCATGATAGAAATGTTGAATTCTCGGACCTCTTTGTGATTTTGGAAGTGATTTCCCTTTGGCTTCAGACTTAACCACTGATTGGTTACGAGGCTTATTCAACACCTGTTGGTCAGCCACATTTCTATTCTTCTTCGGCTTTACTTTCTCAGCCTTTGTGGTAGTTACAATTGGCTCCTTGGCTTTCACAAACTTCACTTCCTTGGTTACATTGACAGCTGAACTACTTTCTCCAGTATATCCCAATTCGGTTTTGTTGGAGAAAGGTTTTTGATGAGAAAGGACTTCATCAAGCTTCTTGGAGGAGACTCGCTCTATTTTAGCATTGGCTTGAACCACCTCAAGCTCAAGGAATTTTATCTTTAAGTAGGCTTCAGTCAGCTCTCCATTTAGCGTCTCTATTTCACATTTGGCCTCCTTATATCGCACTAGGAGACTTCTATAGTCCTCCTCTGCCTTCTTCATATTTTTAACGGCTGCCTTAGCCACCCTTGTATATTCTCCTGACTTCTCAAATAGGAAATTGTAGTTTTCTTGAAGTCCCACTGCACTTTCATCTTCTTCAGCATCAGATTCTTCTACTACTCCCATTGACTCCACTTCACTATGTTCACCAAGCTCTTCCACTAGCAAACTCAAGTCCTCTGAGGACTCAACATGAGCAATAGTCATAAAAGCAGAGTAATTCCCTTCTCCATCATAGCTCTCTTCCGAATCTGAATTGGAAGAATCCGAATCACTAAGTGTTGTGGCATACACCTTACCCTTCCCTCTTAGATAGTTATGACACTTCTTCTTGAGATGTCCATGGTCATTGCATTCATAACACACAATGCCTTGAGGAGATTGAGTATCCTTCTCATCTTTCTTTTTAAACTCCTTCCTATCACCTTTGGAGGATGAAAACTTTCCTCTGCTAAACGGTTTCCCACTATTCTTCATCTTCAAAAATTTTCGAAAGTTCTTTGCAAGAAATGCTACCTCCTTCTCCACTCCATCTTCTTCGGAGGAATCATCCATTCTTTCGGGTGATGGTTTTAAAAGCAAGAGATTTACTCGACTTATGAGAAGGCAATCCCAGCTGATATGTTTGGAGAGATCCAATGAGCTCTTGGATTTTGATCTCAACCAAATCTTTACTTTCCTCTATAGCTGTGACTTTTGCTCGGAAGCTCTCCAGCAATGATCGAAGGATTTTCCTCACTATCTTTGATTCCTTCGTCTTCTCACCCAAGTTGAACTTGCCAATAACCACCTCATTTAGCTTGCTATAGAATGAATCGAATGACTTGTCTTCACTCATTTTTAGCTCTTCGAATCTAGTGGTTAGCATCTGTAGCTTAGTATCCTTCACCTTCTTCGTGCCTTCATAGGTGGTCTCCAATATCTCCCAAGCTTCCTTGGCAACTGTTATGTGAGAAATCCTGTGAAACTCATCTGGAGAAACACCACAAAATATTGCATTCAAAGCTTTATTGTTAGCGTTAGCTGCCGCAAGTGCTGCTTTATCCCAAGATTTAGCGGCCTCCGGCCTAGTCCATCCTACTTTTACCACATCCCAAACAGCATCATCAATTGAACACAAGAATGCCCTCATTCGGACTTTCCAAAAGGCATAGTTACTACCATCAAAATATGGTGGAACATTTAAAGATTGAGACCAGTCCATCTCAAACGGGGTCAAGGATCGTACTAAGGTAATTAAACCACAGCTAGTGCACCTGCTCTGATACCAATTGAAAGCTCAAAAATGTGTTAAAAACACAAGAGCTGTTTAAACCCCCAAATTAAAGTTATGGCTTGATAGATTTTACACTAACTTAATACTAAATGCGGAATAGTGTAAATGCGAGCAGATAAACAAACAAGCTACTCTAATCCATAGTCAAAGCAACATAGCAGTAAAATGGAATGTAAAAGAGTAGGGAAGAAAGATGCAAATACTAGATAACACGCCGATGTGTTATCGAAGAGGAAACCAAAGAACTCAATGAAAAACCTCTCTACCGCCCTCCAAGCAGTAATTGATCCACTAGACAATCAGTTGGGATACATGGGTTAGCAAGAGACCCTCCAAGCCTAATCTACCCGATGTACCTAAACCCTCCAAGCTCCTACTCCAACAAGGCTTCTCGGAACCGTGTCTTGTCTAGCTCTCTAGATCCCGCAACAAGCTCCATGTTGCATCTGTCATCCTTGGCTTCTTTCAATGCTTCCTAGCGGCTCCAAAACCTCACTTGACACTCTGAAAGTGTGTGATAAGTGTTTGGGCTGTCAACCTCTCAATGGTATAGAAATGGAGAGGTAAGAGTTGAGGAAATTCCATAAGCAAATGTGTAGAGGATTGTGGGTAGAACAATCTCTAACTCTCAAGGTGTTTGGCTAGGGTTTTCTCTCTGAAGTACTCCTCAACTTTTATGGGTAATGTGGGTATATATAGTGTGGGTACAGAAAGTGTGTATCAAATAGTACAACCTGGCAAAACAGAATGTATCACGAGTGTCTCGCGGGAAGGCGTTACCTACGAGCTACTCATGAAACACAGTTGTCGCCATCTGTCCTGACTCTTTGCATTCCAGTCATGTACAGGGCACATGGCTCACTTCGCGGGATGCTTAGTCGCGAGCTACCCGCGAGAACTCCTCAGTCTTCAAGTGCTTGAGTCTTCACACACTCTCTTTCTATCACACAACCCTTACAATCAAATCCCACATTAAATACAAGGTACAAAAGATTGAATGAAATTGCAATCAAATTTGGCACGGAATAAAAGCCAACAAAACACATAGTTGTAAATTACAACTTTACACTCTACACTCCCCATAGATGAACTTACAGCAGAAACCTTCTGCCGGTTTAGAACATCTGAACTCTTCAATATATAAACGCCATCCTTTTTGCACGGATCCCAGTATGTGACTAACCAAAGATACACGACTCCTAGTACGTGACTAACACACCAACTTGAAGAAGATTGTTGGCTACAAAGTTCTTCACTTCATCAACAATAAAGATCAAGAAGCACTTGGTTACAAAACCCTAAGGCGCAAAGACGTAGTAACTTCTTTCAGAGAGAATAAGGCATCGGTCACCTTTTGCATATTTTCTACTTGTATTCTCATATGTGAAGGCCTCTAAAGTAAGCCTTATATATGTTTAGAGTTGTGAGAAAATAAACCCTACACAAATACATAAGCATGGGCCGAAAATCAGATTTGAAAAACTGATTTTCGTAATTCTCAATAGATAGCTATCTGTCAATAGCTGTCGAGATCTCAATAGATAGCTATCTATCGGCAGCTGTTAAGACTCATTAAACCTCGATAGATAGCTATCTGTCAACAGTTGTCGAACTATCTGTCCAGCTTTAATGAACAACTTCTCTTCACTTGTTTCTGGTCCAATCTTCATGGCTTTAATACTAGACTTGAACAACATATTTCTTGAAGTACTAAACTCATCCTAGATCTACCCAATTATAAGTAAAGTGCATTTTGTCAAAGGATTAGCCAATTACATAAAATATGTCCTTAACACTAGCACAACTTTTACTACAAGTCAGAAGTGGCAAATTGTGACTGAAGAAAAAAAGAGTATGTTCATGTGAAAGTGATAGACAATCACTCACAAACTGCTATATTAAAGTTGTGACAAAATTTATAGTTCTATAAGAACTCGAAAATGAAAAGAGAGAAGAATGAATGGAAAGAGAAAAGAGAGTACTTTTTTTTTTTTTTTAGAGTGTTTGGCTTGAAAAGAGAGTATATACAATTTATTTTGAACTGAAATCATTCAAAACTAGACTGTGTATTTTATGTGTAATAGATACAGCCCTTTCCCTTCTCCCTTCGTCCCTTTCCATTCCTTCAAATCAAATTTTGTATTAATCTCTTAACAATAATGGCACAAATTGTTTTATTTTAAATTTCAATTTAATATTTCTGATTTATTATTTTGTGTTGGAATGGAGCATACTATTCGAGGGACAAAATTGGGAAATGCCCCGTTTGAGCAAAAAAAGCAGCATTATGCCCTCTTTTCCAAACTAAATAGGGAAATGCCCCTCTTTTGTAACTCGATTTTCTCAAAATCGAGTTATAAAAAAAAAAAAAAATTATGAAGCCCTATAGCAGCGTTTTTAAGGACCTATAGTGACATTTTCAGGACCTATAGTAACGTTTTTGTAACTCGACTTCCATAAAATCGAGTTATAGGCAATTTTTTTAATTTTTTTCACCTATAACTCGATTTCATATAAATCGAGTTAAAAAACGCCACTATAGGTCCTAAAAACGTCACTATAGGCTCTTAAAAAACGCCGCTATAAGGCCTAAATCGATTTTGAGAAACTCAATTTTCAAAAGAGGGGCATTTCCCTATTTAGTTTGGAAAATAGGGCATAATGCTGCTTTTTTTGCTCAAACGGGGCATTTCCCAATTTTGTCCCTATTCGAGAGGTACAACTTTGACGTGTTGCCACTACGACGAATTACTGTCAAACTGTCAAACACATATCGACGAATTACTAAAGTCTAATGATGGATGACATTATAGCTAGTGACCAACTGACCATCTTATACAAGCCAAATACATCATATATCATTTATACTTTACATAGCAAAACTAAAGGCATTAAGCATGCACGGTTATTTTTATTTTTATTTTTTGAGTGTGAACCTTTGAAATTTTATTAATGCAAATCAACCAAATAAACGTGGTGAGATATTTTCTATCCACACTTGAAAATCTGATATGCCTTTATCATATTTAGCCAAACTATGAGCTACAGAATTGTCATTTCTCTTAGTGTGAGAATAAAGCAACTTATCAAAGTTTTGGGAAAGCACCTTCACATCCTCTATCAACAGACCCAGCGGAGCTAAGAAGTGCACCTCTAACTTCAAAGCATTAATCAACACAAGTGAATTGGTTAATTGGTTATTGAATGTAGCGATGAAAAATAATTGAGATAATTATCCTCTTTTAGTGGATATCTGGCTGGTCTAATTATAGGTCACCTTCGTGTGCCTATGTCTTATTTAGCTAATAATCTTCTTTGACAAACATGAGAGCAGCTCTTGACTAATTTATGGGACATTATTTGATCCCAAAAATAATAATAATAATAATAATAAATAATTAAATAATTAAAGATTAAAACTTGCCCAAACTGCCCTTGATCTTATGCTTACTCTTTGAGGAACACAAGATATATATATATTTATTTATTTATTTATTTTTTTTTGAGAACTTGAACAACACGGGGGTTTGGTGGTAAACTAAGAGGCATATGTTTGGTAAGAAAAAAATCTAAGACCACACCCTTTTGTGTCATAACTTTATCACAATTATAATGTGATAAATTATGACTATTGGAGAAAAAGTTGTAGGTCCATGCAAAAGTAATAAGAAACCAAAAAGACAAATATGTGGTCCTAAAATATGTGGTCCTAAAATTTCTCGGTTGGCAAACTAGCCCCCAAAAAGACAAATTATGCTTTCTAAAAAGGGTAGTATTTGTTACACATTTTTTTTTGAATTGGAATCTAAGACACGATTTTAAAACTGAAATCGTGTCTTCAACTCAACTTACGATTTAAGTTCAAAAAATGTGTGTTACAAGGTATGTGTAACTAATTTTATCGGCAAAATTTGCCAAACAATATAATACGAGGAAAATTTTAGGCAGATAGCATGCGTTCAAAACTTATTAGTTAGTTGGACTCTTTTTTGGAAATCATGTACAGCAAAATCGACTTCCAACCGAAATCGCAGCCAAAATCGAGTTTATTATACTTGTCTTCCTTTTTTATCCACCTCAGAGCTTATTTTCGATAGGAAGTCGAGTATATTAAACTCAATTTTGGCAGGAAATCGATTTTGTTGTACTCGATTTCCAAAAAGGAGTCCAACTAATAAACTTTGAACACATGTTATCCGCCTAAAAATTTTTCAGAACTATGTTTGGCAGATTTTGCCAATTTTATCCTTTAAAAAATAAATAAATAATTGTTTTCATGCATAATGAAATGGGTAGGCTTGGTCCCACTAAAATTTACTTTAAATTCCCCCCACCCTCTTCAAAATTCTTATAATGTGAATATGTTTTGGCCGAGAAGTTTGTTCATTTTTCCGGCGAACCTGACCTCTATGAGTCTATAGCCTTCAAGTGGGGGGAGCATAGGACAGTATAAGTGCTAAGGATATTTTAGAATGTGCTGTCGAGCATCAGTACTAGCGAATCTATCAGTTTCCTTTCTCCCCCTTCTCCATCCCATAAATAACGTCATCATGGCCTTCCATTGAAACACACTCACAAGCCTATACACATCAAACACAACCACTCACTTTTCTCTCTGAAATCAAGGCACAGATAGAGAAGAACAACAAGATGGTGAAGTTCTCTAAGCAGTTTGAGGGTCAGCTTGTGCCTGAATGGAAAGAAGCTTTTGTTGATTATTGGCAACTCAAGAAAGACCTCAAAAAAATCCATCTCCTTAACACCACTACTGACAACAACATCAACACACCCACCAAGCAACAAACTAACTCTATACCCAATACCCTCTTCTCCAACTTTAGGAAAAGGTTCTCTTTATTTGGCCATCAACATAAAGACCATGGAGCAATTCAAGTATATATATCACTTCTTTTCTTGAACAATATATACTCTGTTTTTTTGACTAATATGTGTATGGACTAATGTGGTCTACCAACTATCAGGTTCATAAGAAACTTGCATCGTCAGCTAGTAAGGGGGATATGTATGAGACTGAACTGCTTGAGCAGTTTGCGGATACTGATGCTACAAAAGAATTTTTTGCATGTTTGGACCACCAACTTAACAAAGTGAATCAGTTCTTCAAAACCAAGGAGGCCGAGTTCATGGAAAGAGGGGAAAGTTTGAAGAAACAAATGGAGATCCTGATTGAGGTCAAAACAGCATTCAAGAAACAACGGGGCAAAGGAGCTATAGCTCAGGAATCCAAGGACGATCCGTCTATTTCATGCACCATTACATGTGGTACATAACAATCAACTCTGTCTCTTTCAATTGCAATCAAATAAAATGAGAAACCAATGTGATTCAACTTTGACTTGTGGTATAACCAATTCAAAGGGTTTCTCACATGATGTAAATACGTGTCACATCTTTTAAAATTAGTCCATATGCATACATCCATTACACGTGCATTTTGCGCACGCTCATACATATACAACCCACATTTCTGTATTGTTTGTAGTAATTTGAAACAACAAAAGTTTTATTTTGAACAATTAGTACAAGACTTTTCATTCTTCCTTGCAAGGAAATGTGTAATTTTGTCTCACAATTTTTTTTGTTACAGAAGAGGACTCTGTTAAGGATAGAACAGAAGAAGACCAGCCACAAGAGAACAACATAGATGACACGGGAAAAAATGATGTGCCATTCATAGACTCTCTTAGCTCAGAATCATCAGATGATGTGGGGAATTCGTTGATGCAGATGAGAAGAGAAGATGGGAAAATGAGGACACTCTCAGGACGTGTTTTCAATTGCCAAGGAAAGAACTTAAGGATTAACATTCCTCTGACAACGCCCACTCGTACCTTCTCGGCACTTAGTTATTTAGTGTGGGGGGATTTGATGAATCCTTCTTCAAAAAAATGCGGTCCAGAAGGCCGTAAGCTACAGGTTAACAGAACAAAGTTGCATCATGCAGAGAAGATGATTAGAGGAGCTTATGTTGAGCTCTATAAAGGGTTAGGCTATCTCAAAACTTACAGGTATAATACACTAATTAACCTCTATGTCCAAGAATATTAAACAAGTCCTTAAAAGACAAAAAATGAAAAGAAAAAAAATCATAGTTATACTGTTTTTAGTTTCAGTGAAGATCTTACGTGTTATCCACAATAAAAATGATTTTCAGGACCCTGAACATGCTTGCATTTATGAAGATATTGAAGAAGTTTGACAAAGTAAGTAAATCGGTGACTATGTAAAGTTTCTTTTGAGTCTTTCATTTTGGTTGACATATGTGAAAGGAAAAAAAAAAAAAAAAAAAAACCAATTTTTTGGAATTTTTCAGGTTACTGGAAAACAAGTTCTTCCAATTTATCACAAAGAGGTTGAGAGATCCTATTTCAACAGCTCAGACAAGGTAAAGTAATAAAGCCGAAATAAAAGACTAGCTAGCTAGCAACTGAAATATCTAAAGCCTATCATCCATCATGATTTCTATGGTACAGAACAAATTTGCATGATTTTATGATTGGATGTGAAAGTGTTGGCCACCAAACATCCTTTCAGCTGAAAATTTTTTTGCCGACAATGTAAAGTGGCCATTGATCCTATTATTCATGTCTGCACCACAGATCATGTAAATCAAACTTAGATGTGCCTGTCTGACACTTATGATTCGAGAACAACTATGTGATTGTGAAGCATTTTATTTTGCTTATTAGACTCGGAAATGACAGGTGATGAACTTAGCAGACGAAGTTGAGGAGCTATTTATCAAGCACTTTGCTGATGAAGACCGAAGAAAGGCCATGAAATATCTTAAACCACAACAGCGTAAAGACTCACATGCTGTAACCTTCTTCATTGGTGAGTTCCTACCAAAATTCTTAGATTAAAAAACAGAAACCCAGATAACATTTTTTAATTTAAGTGACATTAAATATATATAAAAATTATCAATGATTCAGTGGAGAGCTTTATTTAAGCTCTTTCACTTTGTAACCAAATAATACTACTAGAATTTAAATAAAACTGAAGTATAGATGGACCCATTAGGCCACTAAGCCTTTTCCAATGAAGAGCTGTGGCTAGTCCACTTTTTTGGGTGGATGATAAAGCACAGGTCAGGTCCCATGCTACGCCATTGTTATGTTTGAGACAAAGTATAAAGTCCATCAACACACTGAGGGCAGCCCTAGTTAGTTTCCTGAGTGTGGTACCAAGTGTGATGCATGGACACCAAGAAATCCGTGTTAAGTACCCATTTATGACGTACTACTTGGACACTAGGACTCCATGACTTAATTTTTATGAAACATCATTAACTTTCTTTTAATCATTCAAATGTCAATTATTGTAATCCACCATAGGTTTTGCACTATGGCCGTGCACACATAAAGTTTGTCCTAAAGTGAGCAGCTTTACATGATCAGTTGACCACACTGGGGAGTTGTTTGGTCTAGTCATTCACGATCCTTGCTTAGCAAAAAATATAAATAAATAAATGAAAAAAAAAAAAATATATATATACATATAAACAATATAAATTTATATTGTTGAAAACCAATAATCCGTACTTGAATAAACATTCTTGTATTAATTAAATCCAAATCTATAGCAAATTAAGATTAAAAAAATTCATAACCTTTGCATACTTCTGGTATGGTAGTCACTCCAAAAATACAAGTTCTTATAGGATTGAGGGACAAGAGTCAGAATTCAAGTTTTCAGGAGAGAGTTTCACATACATACGTTTAACTAAGTTAGAGTGGGATTTCTATCCTCAGATAAAAAATAAAAAATAAAATAAAATCCATGTATGACTCAAAATTGATACAATTTTAACCTAATCTCTTCTTCTTTTTATTTTTTAGATTAATAAACTAATCTCTTCATATATAATCAGGGTTATTCACTGGATGCTTCTTAGCGCTATTTGCTGGATATGTCATCGTGGCTCATGTGATGGATGTGTATAGACGGCCGAAGCCACCTTCAGACTCAGTTTATATGGAAACAGCCTATCCTGTACTAAGGCAAGTATTTGTACAATGTTGTTTGTTTAAAGGACAATTAAATTTAACTATTTGGTTTATTGATAAATGCAACCACATGGTTGATTTTGATAGGAGAAATTAAGGTACAATTACCCAAGTTTTACTCTATACAAAATTCATCAGATTTGCATAATGTGTAAAACGTGGCTAACAAAACAAACTTATTAATTGCAGCATGTTCAGCCTACTGTTTTTACATTTCTTTCTGTATGGCTGCAACATTTTTGCTTGGAGAAAGGCTCGTATAAACTATAGCTTCATATTTGAGCTAAGCCCCACCAGGGAACTTAAGTACAGAGATGTGTTCTTAATATGTACCACCTCGATGACTGCTGTAATTGGGGTCATGTTTGTTCATTTATCACTACTTACCAAAGGGTATACTTTTGCTGTAGTCCAAGCTATCCCCGGTCTTCTCGTATTGGTAATTTCTTGATCCAAATGCATAGTAGAATAGGCCTTTATCTGTTCAATAGCTTTTCTTAAAGATTGCAAATTTTGAATTGATCTTGTCATGTATGTCAGATCTTCTTGCTAGTACTTGTGTGCCCGTTCAATCTCATCTATCGATCTAGCCGTTATCGTTTCCTTCGTGTGATAAGGAACATCATTTTATCACCTCTCTACAAGGTACTGCGTTGCTTCCAACATTCCATCATCATTATATTAAAATAAGATCGTTCTGATATGCTTTTACTGTTATCCATTGAATTGAAATCAATTGCAATTTTGATTCTTAGGAGCTAAAATAGCTGTAACCTATTATATTTATACCCCCCCCAAAAAAAAAAAAAATCACCTAATTCATTTATCTTATTGTCTGCAGGTTGTAATGCTGGACTTCTTCATGGCTGATCAACTTTGTAGTCAGGTTGGTTTAGGCACTAAATAAGAAATAACTCATGAAAATCTAAATACTCATAAGATGTCTTAAATCTTACAGATCACTAATAAAATAACTATATTGTTTTGAACAGATCCCAATGCTCAGAAATCTTGAATCTGTGGCATGTTACTACATAACACGGAGCTATAAAAATGAGGACTATGGGTATTGCAACAAGCATTACCGGGATCTTGCTTATGCAGTTTCCTTTCTACCATATTATTGGAGGGCAATGCAGGTACATTATATCCACGTCTCCATCTCATTTCCTAAATTAGTACCTCGATTACCAAGTGTATCAAATGTTACATCAATCTCCTTTTCTCAAAA
The DNA here is from genome assembly GCA_019022515.1 of Quercus aquifolioides. NCBI lineage: Eukaryota > Viridiplantae > Streptophyta > Magnoliopsida > Fagales > Fagaceae > Quercus > Quercus aquifolioides. The sequence goes on along the minus strand of CM032330.1, from coordinate 45,841,430 downwards.
ATATTAAATTGAAATTGATAGAATATTCCACTTAATTGAACTTGCAGTGTGCTAGGCGGTGGTTTGATGAGGGACAGACAAGCCACCTTATCAACCTAGGTAAATATGTATCAGCAATGTTAGCAGCTGGAGCCAAGGTGGCCTTTGAGAAAGAAAAGGAGGGTGCTGGATGGCTCTGTCTTGTTGTGGTCGTGTCCAGTTCTGCAACAGTGTACCAATTGTATTGGGACTTTGTAAAAGACTGGGGTTTGCTCCAAATGAATTCCAAGAACCCCTGGCTTAGGAATGAATTAATGCTTCGACGAAAGATCATTTACTACTTCGCCATGGTATATGCTGTGGCCCTTTTCTCTCTTTAAATTAGGACATTTTAGTAAGTCTATGGGCCATTGGCATATAATTGACAACTTCAACTCCTTGACATTAGCACCTACCAAGTGATTCTTATCAGACAATCAACTTGGCTTTTTGTTATGATCAGGATAAAATATCACAAAGTGGACAATGAACATATTCTTAACATAAAAAACAGATAATGCCATTTTACAATCTCAAGTAAGATTCTCACTCTAGTCCACCCAAAACAAGATAGGAACAAAAAATGAAAGGTTGTCTGAGATTTAATGAGCACTCTTATCAACAATTTTGATTTCTTTTTGGGTTAAAAATGTAGGCCCTTCATTTTCAAAGCCATATCTAAGTGAAAACTTTGGTATGCCATGCAGGGATTGAATCTTATTCTCAGGCTTGCTTGGTTGCAAACTGTTCTCCATTACAAATTTCAACAAGTTGACGACGGAGTCACTGCTCTATTTTTAGCAGCCCTTGAGGTCATTAGGAGGGGGCTGTGGAATTTTTTCAGGTAATATGACATTCTGGGATTCGTTAAATCATGTGTTTCAGCTACACTAATAGTGCAGAATAACCTTAAAATTGAAATCATTAAAACTTATATATCCTTTTCAATGCTGATCTAATGAAGAAATGTTCCAATCATCCAGGTTGGAGAATGAGCATCTAAATAATGCAGGCCACTTCAGGGCAGTCAAGACAGTACCACTTCCTTTTCACGAAGTGGATGAGGAGGATTGATGCCAATTGGTAACAGTAGCTTATGGAATTCTATTCGGGATCATAAATGTTTTTCGGACAAATACGCCCGAGAGGAACCTTGTTGTTGTCTACTCACCCAACCAACCCAAGTTGATGTAAAAACACATCAACTATCTTCATATTGTTCATTGTATGTTGGGAACAAGGTTCATACTTGTATACAAAATTTTTATTCAACAATGAAGAGAAAAGTAATGCAAAAAGCGCAATTGTGTTATTACCTAGTTGACGCCTTGACCGACTTGTTACACATTTTTGTTTTTCTCTTTTACTGACATTCTGCCCTGCTTTCTTACTCACCCAACAACAACACCACCACCAACAAAAAGATGTACTGCCTTGCTTGAAACAGCCCCGCTTTGTGGCCCTTGTGGGGACATTTTTGGCACCCTGCTACTACTAATACAGTTGTGCAACTAATTTCCATCATAAATGGTTACACTGTATGCTTATAAAAGATGTGAATTGCAAGAAAAAGAAAGTTGAGGTCTGTTCCTACTTCCTACTTTCTAATGGAAGCTCCAACAAAGGATTAAGCTAATTTATTCTAACTTTAAATTAAGTATCTCACATTAAATTTTAAATGTACTCTGATTTTGTATCAAGTGTTCTAAATTGGTATTCCAAAATTTATCATTAACTCGATACAACTCCATTGAAAATTTTTGTTGCCAATACCATCTCTCATAAGACTAACTGCTTTTTCAATAGACTTTCTTAATAACTGTGACCACCACAAGAAGTGGGAGTTCCACTTAGCGATAAGATAAAAGTATATAATCGACAGCATTTTCCACCATCAGATTTTCCTGTGATAAATGATAGCTTTGGATAATATATTTTCCTTATGAAACAGTGATAGAAGGAGTCAATCAGCCAATGAAAGAGAGATCATCTAAGAAAGACTATTCTTGACTATTTTTATTTAAAATGAATCAAGGATATGAATGACCAAAATTTATAAAAATACTAGTAGTAGACCTATGCGATGCGCAGAAAATATAGAACTAGTTGTGTCACGCCCCGAACCCAACTATACAGATAGGCACGTGACAACTGCCGCATGCTTATAAAGTAAACACCCTACAAGTGTGTAAGGTCTTCTTAGCAACTAAAAATTAACCTCAAAAATTAAATCAAATAAATCCAAAATACCTCAACAATTTCTTTATGAATAGATCTCTAATAATTTCATAGGAACAAAATCCAAACCTCTTGTACATAATGCCAATTGGCCAATAAATATAAAACTATTAGAAGACCATCCAATCCCAAAATCACTAAGCTTCATTTCCTGCTCACAACAGAACATCAAAACTCCCAAAACTTTCTATTCTTCACAATCTGAAACTAGAGGAGAAAAAGGGGGTGAGCTGACAACTCAATAAGTAACCAAAATTCTAATAAGTTTTATCAAGCAATAGATCTGTAAAGTAATAAGATGTAATATGAGTTTTCAACAGTTATAATATACTATGGGTTTTTCAAAAAATAACTAAAGTAGTATCGTAGTCTTAAAATAATAAGTTGCAAATAGATCACATACTTTAATCTTACAAATACATCATAGATGGTTTAAAAAGCAGTCAGTTTTCCATATATCAAAATCTATAACTTACAATAGGTTCCAAAAATACATAAGCAGTTTTAATGACTCAAAATAGTTAAATATTCAAATGTAATTCATATTCTTAACAATCTTTTGACTATGGTCACGCTATATCCTCGTGACTAGGCATCAGAGTACCAATGAATAACCCCCATTGGCTGGGTATCAGAGTACCAATGAATAACCCTCATTGATTCGGGTATCAGAATACCAATGAATAACCCCCATTGGTTCGGGTATCAGAGTACCAATGAATAGCCCCTATTGGCTGGGTATCAGAGTACCAATGAATAACCCCAATTGGTTCGAGTATCAGAATACCAATGAATAATTCCCATTGGTTTGGGTATCAGAATCAATTCATAGTCAAATTGTCCATAAAAATATATCTTATTCAAATGCATATATATAATCATATATTCAATCTCAAATATATTTGTGATATTTCTATATTCTTTACTTTAAATCAATATAGCTAAAAAAAAAAATCAAATCAAATAAATCTTATATTCAATGCTCATATATAATTGTGAAAATTCTTTATTCTTTACTTTGAATCAATATAGCTAAAAACAATTAAATAAAATACATCATATATTCAGTTATCATATATATTTGTGATAATTCTTTACTTGAAATCAGTAATACAATAGAAATAAAATTGTACAATTGTAAACAATTTTCAGTAGTTAAATTACGCAAAATAAAACCAATTAGGATAAGGTTACTTACCTCCAAAAGTCATACCAAAAGAAACTTCACCCTAACACTTCTTCTAAAAATCCTTAGATATCATCACCTAAAACAATTTTACAAGTACCATTTACTCAATAATCAAATAATTTAAGGATGACTTATAGTATCGGGCCAACAAAGCAACTATTAGAAATATCCAATAATTTTTTTTTATTATCTCAAAGTAAAAGTCCTTGTATATATCCTCTACTGCCTCTAATAAATCCTAGGATACATATTGTCATGTAGGGTCAAAAGCATCACCTAGACCATGTTCCATGATCACTTGCTGACTTCCCCGTCCGCCTCAGTTACCAAACCAATGAACTAATAATAATAATAATATAATATTAATAATAATAATAACAATAATATTAGAAGGAAGCTGGCGTTGATATGACAAGAGAATTATTCTATGGGTTTATATATATATATATATGCCACTGCCGCCTCTAGCTTTCTTTTGGCATGAGGACAAATCACACAAATCAAGCTCTTACACAAGCTTATATGAAAACACTATTCTTCCTCTACCAAATCAATAAACAAATAATAATAACTCTTAAAGAAATTGGTGTTCCTTCTATTCGTCAAGCGTTTCTTCTTCTTTTTTTTTTTCTTTTTTTTTTTTTTCAAACTCCATCAATCCGGTACTATTCCTTTAAGAAAATTATGCAAAACAGACCCATGCGGCCATGTCTAAAGAATGTCACACTGTTGGCCGAGATACTCACTAAAAAAAATACCTTAATTCTAAATAATACTTAGATTTGACAAGAAAGAGATTCTTAAACTCTTATCTCAGTGCATAGTCAATCCTTACTTACTTCAGTGTTTTGGATAGTCTCCTCTCTCAAAATATCTCTCCATAGACGTTGACTTAATAAACTTATATTTATAGCTAAGGTTTCAACCTTATTTTCTATAAACTCCCTTATAATTATAAATTATAAAATTGACCCCACAAGATTTACTTAAATACCCATCCTTTTAAATCCTTTTTTTTTTTTCTCTCAGGTATTACAAGTTGTTTATGGGAAAAACAATGAGGTTTGATGAGAAAAATACAGATCTGATGTTTGGATAGAAAGATTATGAATGTTTGAATGAGAAAAATATAGATCTATATTTTAGATGTGAAAAACAATGAGTTTTGAATGAGAAAAATATAGATCTGGTTTTAGATGTGAAAAACAATGAGTTTTGAATAAGAAAAATAGAGATTTGGTTTTAGATGTAAAAAATAATAATAAATAATAATAATAATAAATAAATAATAAAAATAAAATTTTTAATGAGAAAATATAGATCTGACTTCATATATGAAAGCAATGAATTTTTAATGAGAAAATAATAGATCTGAAACCTTTAATAACAAGCAATCATAGATCTGAGATTAACATTTATGAACAACCCTAGATCTACATATTTGATCATGTGGACCGACAACACATCATATATTAACCATGAGAATCAAAATCTAAAGAAAATCATGCAAGAGACTAGGATCTACATATTATCATAGAATCTCAAAATCTAACATGCATTCTACTAAAAAAAAATAAGAATAAAATCAATACTTGCATGAATTAGAGAAGACAGATGGATTTCTTTAGAAACTGGAGAGAAAAGGATCACTCTTCTTTTGATACCATTTCAAGGAGAAACAAGAGTCTTACATAAAAGTCGGGTTGACCCAACTGCAGTGAATTGGCATTCTAATTGCCAAATTAGCTAGGTAACTAACATTACAAAGAACTATCTTGGACACAAAAACAAAGTGATAAGTTAGGCCATTCTTATGTAAATGAGTCAAATCTGCCATTAGAGTCCTTTCCTTTCAACTAGGAGCTGTTTCCTTGTTGGTAACTTGAACCGATCTTCTACTATCGCTGAGAAACTAAATTTGATTGAATCCAAGACTCCTAGCTTTTATAGCTGCTTCCACCATTGCTTCTTGGATGGCATTGGGAATTGTCTCAGCTGCACAGCTTGAAACACCTTGGAAGATGATGTTTCCTTGCATATTTTTGGCTTAATAGGCAAAACCACATCTCCTAGCTTTCTTCTTCCTAGCTCCAGCAACTTTGATGATTAGCTGCCAAGGACCTCCAAATCTCTGTTGAGGTCGATGCTAATCTGCAAATATATGGGAAGTAAGAGAGCAACTACTGAAAGCTTCCTGGTACTAGCAAGTTAGAAATTGAGCAGTTAGAATAACATCCAAAGGATTAAGGTGTTTTCCTTCATGGACCACCAGGTTTCTATAAGTCCAAATGGTCTAGAGAGTAGTAAAAACTGCTTGCAAATAATGCATCATGTCTTGGTCCATTCTTTTATGTTTAAGTAGAATAGTTCTAATCCACTGTTGAATGTAGGTGTTATGAAGATTCGTGGTATGAATTGATGTGGATGCCACGCGTTGTTTGGGGAGTACGCCTTGGCCGAATGGACCGAGGCAAAGAAAATGATTGCCACCTAGTTTTATGGTCTAGGAACCATGAATATAGCGCCCTTACATGGAAGGACTTGATCTTACTACCAAAGTATGAGTTCGGAGTTTAGGTTCGGTCTTGGGAAGGTGTTGGACACCCAAGATCGCCTGACCCATGGGTCGGCTTCCACTCATTGTGTCTCACATCTTAATCCTATTAAAGGCACATTCAACATTGCATATTAAATACACACACATACTAGCATACATCTAAGCATACAACATGGTATTTCATCCCAAACCCTAACATACATCTATCATGACAAACATATCAAACCTAGCACACATCTACCATACATATCAACCATCACAAAACCTAGCATGTTCCTATCAAAAGCATCTCATCTCATATGGCATCATATCATGGTCAAGGTAGAACATAGGCATGGTAGCAAGCAAGCATACATCATATCCAAGGTAGCAAACAAATCGTGGAATAATCAAACAAACATGTTATTGCATCTCATTATTGAGGAAAAAGACAAACAAACCTGATCCATGTTCATCATCCAAACAAGATCATATTCAAATCAATGCATGCTCATGTGAACGCATGACTTACCTTACTTACCTTACTGCATCTTAGCACCTATGCATCAATGAATGGACATGTTAATGCATGTTCATGGTATTAAAACAAGAAAAGGAAAGAAAACCCTAATCTAGTATGTTAAAGAAAAACAAACAATTAAATAGACGAACAGAGACTTAAAAAGCATAAAAAGAGATAAAAAGGGGCCTACTATATGAAAAAGACAAAGAGACAAAAGTAGAAAACCTAAGTTAGGGTTTCTAGGCACGAGTATGTGTGCACATACATAGGCCTACGTGTGCAGGCTATTTGTATACATACGCATACTACAAGCCTGCGTACGCATACATAAACATGTGTATGTAGACATGCTTGAAGAACCCTAACCCAGAAACTCAGAAACACATAAAGTAGAGTAGAACTTTAAAACAACAAATCTAGCAACCTAACATGCTTTTAAACCCAAAAACAACAAAACCTAAACAAAACAAAAATATCTAAACCCAAATAAAGAAAATAAACAAGATTAAAACAAGATTAAAAGCAGAAAAGAAAGAAAATAGGTTAGAACATATACCTCATAACAAAAGGATCTTTGGCTTGATTTTGACCGCTTCCTTTAGTCAAATCTATTCACAACCAACCAAAAATTATTAGTAAACTTCAAAATTCGAGGATCAAGACCAGAAAAGGTCCCAATCAAAATCAAAATAAAATTCGAGGATCAAGACCAGATGTTGAGGCAGATTGGGCAGGTGATCCTACCTATCTCGCATGCATTAGAGCCATCTCTCTCCAGGTTGATGACTTGAAGGACTTTGGTGTCCCTAGAGTGAATGTGGTAAGGTGTGCTTTGGCAGAGCAGAGAGACACTGATGATTGGCGAAGGAGTGTAGAAACAAAACTTGCAAGGTTATTATAGATAGTGGGAGTTGCATTAATGTGGTGTCCTCTAACATTGTTTCCCGCCTAGGCTTGAAATTGACCCCACACCCTAACCCATATAAAGTTTCTTGGGTGGATACTTCCTCTATAGCCATAAAAAAAAAGATGTGTTATCCCACTTCAATTCCTCAACTACAAGGCTGAAATATGGTGTGACGAAATTCCCATGGATGTAGGGCATATTATCTTAGGTAGACCTTGGCTTTATGATTTGAATGTCACCCTTCATGGGCGATCCAATTCTTGCTCATTTATGTTTGAAGGTAAGAAGATTGTGCTCAATCCTTTGAAACCCAAGCCAATCGACATGAATAAGAAGGCAAAAGCACCAAAGGCGAAAGGCCTGAACATCATAAGCCCAAAGACATTTGAAAGGGTAGCAGTTCAAGAATCTATTGTGTTTGTCTTAGTTACTAGGGAACTTCATGGAGAGACCCGTGCAGAGCAATCTGAAGAAGTGAAGTCAGTGCTCCAGGAATTTAAGGATGTTTTCCCTGAGGAACTCCCCGATCATTTACCGCCCATGCGTGGCATACAACACGTCATAGATTTTGTGCCCGGAGTAACCCTACCTAACTTGCCTCACTATAAGATGAGCCCTGCAGAGCATGCCGAGTTGCAAAGGCAAGTAGAAGAACTACTTAGGAAGGGTTTTGTTCGTGAAAGCATGAGTCCTTATGCAGTCCTTGCACTCTTAACTCCAAAGAAAGATGGAACTTGGAGGATGTGTGTTGATAGTCATGCCATCAACAAGATCACTATGAAATATTGTTTCCCTATCCCTCAGTTGGATGACATGTTGGATATGATGGCTGGAGCAACAATCTTCTCCAAGATAGACTTGAAAAGTGGCTATCATCAAATTAGGGTTCGTTCTGGTGATGAGTGGAAAACTGCCTTCAAGACGAAGGATGGTTTATATGAGTGGATGGTCATGCCTTTTGGATTGTCTAATGCTCCTAGTACCTTTATGAGAGTGATGACTCAAGTGCTCAAGCCTTTTATAGGGAAGTTCTTGGTTGTGTACTTTGATGAAATTCTCATCTATAGTAAGTCTAGGGAGCAAAATTTAGACCACCTAACTCAAGTTTGTACTACCCTTAGGAAGGAGAGTTTATATGGCAACCTCAAGAAGTGCTCTTTCTTCACCGATAAAGTCGTCTTCTTAGGTTTCATAGTATCCTCTGAAGGAGTTTCTACCGACCCCCAAAAGATTCAAGTGATTGTGGATTGGCCCGAGCCCAAAAATATCCATGAAATTCGAAGCTTTCATGGGCTCACTTCCTTTTATTTCTAATTCATCAACGGGTTTAGTACCATTATGTCCCCCATCACTGACTGCATGAAACAAGGGGAGTTTGTTTGGACTAAAGCTGCTGCTAAGGCTTTCAATGAGGTAAAACAAAAGATGACTGAGGCACCTATCATGCGTCTCCCTGATTTTACCAAGCCTTTTGAAGTGGAATGTGATGCCTCAGGTATTGGTATAGGGGGAGTACTTAGTCAAGAGCGCCACCCAATTGCTTATTTTAGTGAGAAATTGAATAAGGCTAAGCAAAAGTACTCCACATATGTCAAAGAATTTTATGCCATTGTTCGAGCTCTTTGGCATTGGCACCATTACCTGTTGTCTCAAGAATTTGTTATTTACTCTGAACATGAGGCTTTGCGCTATCTCTATTCCCAAAAGAAGCTGAATTTTAGGCACGGTAGTTGGGCTGAATTTCTGCAACGCTACTACATTGTGGTGAAACATAGGGCGGGAGTTGAGAATAAGGCTGCTAATGCACTAAGTCGAAGGGTGTCTTTGCTATCGGTCATGAGTGTTAAGGTTACTGGGTTTGAACGACTCAAGGATGACTATGAGTCATGCCCAGATTTTGGGGAGCTCTACACTAGCCTAAGTAATGCCCCACGGCCAATCTTGGATGATTATACCTTTCAAGACGGTTACTTGTTCAAAGCCAACAAGTTATGTATTTCTCAGTCTTTAGTGAGAGATTTCCTAGTTTGGGAGATACATGTGGGAGGCCTTGTAGGTCATTTTGGCCGAGACAAAACAATTGAGGAAGTGGAACGTCAATTCTATTGGCTTGGTCTTAAAAGGGGCATTTACACGCCTTTACTTGTGCCAGTGTCGGACATGTCAACTGGCCAAACATCGCAAGCAAAACACTGGCTTTTACACGCCTTTACTTGTGCCAGATCGCACGTGGCAGGATGTGAGTATGGACTTTGTGTTAGGTTTGCCCCGCACCTTTAGGAAGCATGATTCTATTCTAGTAGTTGTTGATTGCTTCTCTAAGATGGCTCATTTCCTACCATGTTCTAAGACCTCTAATGCTTCTAAGATTGCAAAGCTCTACTTTGATGAGATTGTCAAACTATATGGTCTCCCTAAAACCATAGTGTCTAATAGGGATGTTCGCTTCATGAGTTATTTTTGGAAGACGTGGGCACCAAATTGAAATTTTCCACGGCATTTCATCCTCAAACTGATGGTTAAACTGAGGTGATTTATCGTAGTCTAGGCAACCTCCTTCGGTGTCTAGTGGGTGAAGACAATTGGAATTGGGATTCAATTCTTCCTATAGCTCAACTTGCTTATAATAGCTCTGTCAATAGGTCTATAGGTGCTAGTCCTTTTGAGGTTGTGCATGGATATACGCCTAGGAAGCCCTTTGACCTTTTGCCCATGTCCCCACATGTTAGGATTTCTGAATCTTCTGAGGCATTTGCACGACATATTCATGATTTGCATAATGAGATTTGCAAAAAAATTCAGGCAAGTAATTCTCAATATAAAATTCATGCTGACACTCATCGGCATCATGCAAAGTTTCAGGTAGGGGATTATGTCATGATTCGAATTCGACCTGAATAGTTTTCCTCTGGGACCGTTAAGAAATTGTAGGCTCATAGTGCCAGTCCATTCAAGGTATTGAAACGAATGGGCCCAAATGCATATGTCATTGACCTTCCTCATGATTATGGTATTAGCTCCTCCTTTAATATTGAGGATCTAGTTGCTTATAAAAGCCCCACAGCTATTCCTGATACCCCTTTTGATAAGCCTTTGCTTAATCCTATTGATGCCCTTATTCCTTACCCTTTACCTTTAAATCTGTCCTATGCACATAAAGTATCTATTGATGCTATTTTAGATGAGAAGATTTTTTCTACCAGGGATGGAGGAGTTCACCGTTTCCTAGTTCGGTGGCGAGGGAGACCAGATTCTGATTGCACATGGATTACTCGAGAAGATCTACAGCGACTGGATCCTGACTTGCTGGAGTACTATCAGAGCTCTTCAGATTTCCAATTGATGGGGGTCGAGTTCTTCTCACCCGGGGGGAGTTGGTGCGGACACGAGGTATAAGCCCCCAATTATACCCATGTATTGGAGGAATAGCAAAAAGAAGACGGCCCAACCTATGGCTTTATGGATGGCTTGAGATTAAGCAAGCCCAAGCATTTAATAATTAGGGTTTCTTTATGCATTTTATTGTTAGCTATTTAAGCACTTTTTCTGATTATTGTAAGATAACTTTTGAGAATTATTAAAAACATGTGCTTTCTTTTCACTGGTGCCGACTCCAGTTTTGCTTGGTGCCGACTCCAAGAAACCCTTAGGTGCTGACTCCTAGGGTTTATCTTTTTGTTCTATTGTTGTTTATGGTTGTCCTATGTCAGTATGTTTTGGGAAAAACTCCCTCTTTGATTCACTATTTCTAGCGAATCTTAGGTTTTCTCTTAGGATTTTCTGTGTGTTCTTGAAAAGGTGTCATGTATGGCTTTATATAATGAGAAAATAGGGGTTTAGAATGACTCCCAAACGATGTGGGATTCGTTCCAAACCTCAACATTAATGCAGAAAAACTTTCCATTCATAGTTTCTGGAACCCTAGCTGCTTGCACAGGTCCATGCCTGTGTACACATGCATCAGACCTGCGTACGTAGGCCAAGGGTTTCCTTGGCCTTTTATTTTCCCAAAATAAATTTATTTTCTCATAAAAAGTTATATTTTTCATTTTAACATCTCTCAAGTCAATTTGTAATCTGATTGGGCCCTAAACCAACCTTGGGCCTTAGAATTTTAGCATCATTGGGGAATGGGGGCCTGAGTCGCAAGGGGTACAAAATGCAGTGTCTACATATGCCCCTTTTTTGATTTGTGAGCTTCACTAATGGAATCAAAAGAATAAGAGACAGAACATTTTGTTTCAACGTACAACTTGGGCCTAACCCACACACACGGCGCACAACACGATACATAGGGCAGGTTGCAACTCTGCAGAGTCGTGTGGGATTCGTATGTCTGAATTCCCACCCTTGTTGCTCGGGAAATGAGCAATGATAGGTTCACTATCCTAGAACTTGTTTTGCTAATTGCAAGCAAAAGACGAGTGACTCACTATCCTAGAGTCAGTAAAAAGAAAAACAAACAAAGCTAACAGCTACAACCACCAACCAAATAAACAAGGTGCTCTTACGAGCTTAAAAGGATATATCTTTGTGGTGTCCATCTGGGGCTCTTACCTCAAACTTCTTCGGGTAGCTTGCGCCTCTAGATAAAACTTGTTTTCTCTATCACTATCTCTACCTTTTCTGGTGGGGCTCGTACCTCAGGGTGACCTTGGTCTCTATCTCTATCTCTACCTCTTCTATTACGCCTAAATATTTAGTTCCCTCAGGATATGTGCACAAGTTCTATATGATATGCCTACATGTTCAATTCCTGGAAGATATGTGCACAAATTCTGTGTTGTGACTTGCTTGACAGGTGTGTGGCCCGTGCTTGCATATTCAGTTCCCATGGGATATGTGCACAAGTGGCCTTGGTGTTTTGACTCATAAGGGAGTCTCGGATGAAAGATCCACTAGGGATGATGAACGACTCACTAGGAAGTATGATCTGCTAAGGAGTGTGTTGGTGACTCACGAGGGAGTCGTCTTCGTATGTAGTTCACTGGGGAAGATAACTTGTTGAGAAGTTTGGAGGCGAGGAAACCTTTGGTAATGTGTGACCCATTAGGGAAGTTTCTTCTTCTCCTTCATAGCTCACTAGGGAACTTGTGTTGATTCCACCCGCGATAGGGTATTATCAACTCCTTGGGGATTTTTTCTTCATACTCATGAGGGGGTTGCCTTTGTGTCTTGGATCTGTGTGGGGGCACTTCCATGATACTTGTTGCAAGGGTATTGATTGATAATGGGTCAGATCTGAATGTTTGCCTAGCGGCCACTCTAGAGTGCTTGAAAGTGGATCTGTCGCTTATCCGGCCTAGCACCAAAAGCTTTCAATGGAACACGCCGAGAGGTTCAAGGCAAGATTGAGATTGAGATTGGCCCAAGGTCTTTCATGGTTAACTTCCAAGTGATTAAGGTGGACTTCTTGTATAACATGCTTTTAGGGAGGCCCTAGTAACATGCAGTAGGTGCAGTTGCGTCTACCCTTCATCAAAGACTCAAGTTTATATCTGAGAATCAGTTGATAACCATTATGGCTAAAGAGCCCATGACTATTTCTCAAAAGACATCTGTACCCTACATTGATACTAATGCCTTTCCGGAAGCATCTTTCCATATCTTTGAGCTAGTTTCTATGATTCACAATGCTTCAGAGCCTAAGTCAGGATAGCCTGTAGTAGTTTTCATGGCCGCTAAAGAAATGCTTAAGTTTGGGTACAAGTTAGGCCAAGGCCTCAGAGCCACAGGTTGTGGGAACCCTACTCTAGTTAAGCTTTCAAATAATAAAGGAGGATTCGGTCTGGGGTATAAGCTCACTAATGAAGAACTCTTTCAAGCTTCTAAAGGAAAGAAGAGGAAGTTTGCTAGCCTAGGGATATCTATTCCCCATATTAGGGCCACTTTTTCGACTCCGATCGAAGTCATTATTTCGGAACCTTTAAAGGAACTAGAGGATGAAGAGTCAGATCTTGCTTGTATTATTTGGCTTTGTCCCAAGGAAGTCTCAGTGAACACCATCATGTCTTCTGAAGATGGTTTGACTTCTACTGTCCAACCGGGTTACTAAGCAAGATGGCAGGCCTTTGGACCATCGAGCCTTGCTTTATGATTGCACCGGCTGAGTAAGGAGTATTCCATCCTCGAGTGGTTGGGTTTCCCAATCACCCGAGAGGGTTGGAATAGCATATCTAGTTTGTTTTTCATGCTTATGTCATTTCCTCCTTATTTGTATTTCCCTTTTGTCTCCCCGGTTTTATTTTCCAAAGAGTATTTCCCTTTATCATTATCAAGCATGAACTTTGTTTCCCCCTACCCATAATCCATTAATGAAATATTTAGTGTGTTATTCAAGAAAATTCCCGCATCTCTCTTTTACTGCTTTCTTATGAATATGTGTGCAAATTATCTTATTTTTCTCTGTATATGTTTTGTTCTATAAGATCTGTTCCGAATCCCAAGCAAGTACATTGTCTCTTTACCATAATGAGGACATAAACAATGTGAATGAGAAAATAGATTTGGATCATGATATTGAAGGATTGGAAGAGGTTCCCAGTTTTCCTTGAGATATTCTGGAAGCTTTGAGTATAGAGAGTGAAGGGTCCAAGCATAATATAGAAGAGACAGAGGTGATAAACCTAGCCGAGGAAGACGAAAAGGAAAAACCTGTTAAGATTGGGATAAACTTTCTTAAGAACATGAAAGACGAGCTTATAGCTCTGCTGAAGGAATTCAAGGAAATCTTTGCTTGGTCTTATCAAGATATGCCAAGATTATATACAGAGATTGTTGTCCATAGGATTCTGATTAAGTCTGAATGCCCTCAAATGCGACAAGCCATCTGAAGGATGAAATTTGAGATTATCCTGAATATTAAGGAAGAAGTAGAAAAGCAAGCTGAATGTCGATTTCCTTACCGCCATAGCCTATTCTGATTGGGTAGCAAATATTGTTCCCATGCCAAAGAAAGATGGGAAAGTACGCATGTGCGTTGATTATAAAGATTTGAATTGGGCTAGCCCGAAGGATAATTTTCCCTTGCCGTATATCGATACTCTGATTGACAACACCGTGACCAACATGTTCTTCTCCTTTATGGATAGGGTCTCACGTTATAATCAGATCAAGATGGAGGAAGAGGATAAATCCAGCATTCATTACCCATTGGGGGACTTATGCCTATGATGTAATGCCGTTCGATTTGAAGAACGTAGGTGAAACTTATCAAACAAGCCATAGTAACTTTGTTCCACGATATGATGCATAAGGAGATCGAAATCTAAGTGGATGACATGATTGCCAAGTTGCATACTCCTAGATATCATTTGACAGATTTGAGAAAGTTATTCAAGCACCTTGTCAAGAATAGGTTAAGGCTTAACAAATGAGTCTTCAGAGCTAGTTTAGGAAAGTTGCTCTGGTTCATAGTTAGCCAAAGAGGGATTGAAGTGGACCTTATGAAAGTGCAGGCCATAAGGTATATGCCCGCACCAAAAACCAAGAAACAAGTTTGAAGCTTCGAAGGAAGGATTAATTATATAGCCCGCTTTATAGAACAATTGACTGCCACGTGCGATCCCTTTTTCAAGCTTTTGAAGAAAGATACAAAGATAGAATGAACGAATTAATGCCAAGTAGCTTTTGATAAGGTCAAGCAGCATTTGTTGAACCCTCTTATTTTGGTTCACCCTACACTGGGACATCTATTGATTCTCTACCTAGCGGTGCAAGAGACATCCATGGGTTGCATGTTAGGCTAACTGAGTAAGACTGATCAAATAGAGAAGGCGATTTACTACTTGAGTAAGAAGTTCACCAATTGTGAGATCAACTACATCGCCATTGAAAAGACATGCTGCGCGCTGGCATAGGCCTCTCGTAAACTTTGGCAGTAGGTGCTCTATTTTACCACGTGGTTGATTTCCCACATGGACCCCATCAAGTACATCTTTGAAAAGCTTGCTCTCACAGGAAAGATCTGCCGTTGGTAGATGCTGATGTCTGAGTTCAATATTGTGGTTGTAGTGCGAAAGGCCATCAAGGGTCAGGCTATAACTGATTACCTGGCAGATCAGCCATTGAATGATCAAGATTTATAGAATCTCTCTTCCCAGATGAAGATGTTTTAGCAATAGAGCTAGAACCAAGCTGTGTGGAACCATGGCATTGGAAGCTATATTCGATAGAGCCATTAATACCACTGGAAATGGAGTGGGAGCAGTTTTGGTATCCCCAAAGGGTTAGCAAATCCCTGTTTCAGTTAAGTTTAATTTCGACTACACGAATAATGTCACAAAATACGAAGCGTTCATAGTAGGCTTGCAAGTTGCCATGGAGTTCAACACATATGATTTAAGTGTCTTTGGAGATTCCTTGTTAATCATCTCACAAATAGAGGGAAAGTGGCAAGCCTGAGACACTAAGTTAATTCCATATCAGAGATGTGTTAGTCATTTGATCCCGAAGTTTTAGAATATTAGATTTGCTTATTTGCCTCGAGCACACAATTAGTTCGCTGATGCCTTAACTATACTAGCTAGCATGGTTAAGTTGGCAGAGGGAGATGAAATGTGACAATTGTGTATAGAAGTCCACAGTTTGCCGGCCTATTGCATGAATATTGAAGAATGCATGAAGGTTGAAGTCGAGATTGAAGGAAAACCATGGTACCACGATATCAAGGCTTATATTAAGGATGGTAAATACCTAAGTGGGTTTACAAACAATAAGAAGAAGTTCATCAGGCACATGGCGTGCTAGTTTTTCTTGAGTGGGGAAGTCTTGTATAAGAGGAACCACGATACAACCTTGCTTCGATGCATAGATACTATCGAGGCTAACCATTTGATGGAGGAGATGCATGAGGGCTTGCCCGGAGCCCATGCTAGTGGACCCTTATTGGTCCAGAAGATTATGAAAGCTGGTTACTATTGGCTCACCAAGGAGAATGGTTGCATTAAACATGTGAGGATGTGCCATCATTGCCAAGTCTATCATAATAGGAAGAATGTTCCTCCCCAACCCTTGTACTCTCTAACGGCACTGTGGCCTTTTTCAGCCTGGGGTATGGATGTCATCGGACCTATGATTCTGAAAGCCTCAAATGGGCATGAGTATATTTTAGTGGCCATCGACAATTTTACCAAGTGGGTAGAAGCCGCTTCCTATAAGAGCGCTACCCAGGCAGTAGTAGCCCTATTTTTGAAACAAAATGTTATTTGTCGCTACAGTGTACCTAGAGAGCTTATTACAAATAGAATGGAAAAATGATTGAATAGCCTTGCCATCAATTTAAGATTGAGCATCGAAATTTTGTTCCTTACTATCCTTAAATGAATGGCGCAGTAGAAGCAGCCAATAGGAGCATAAAGAAGATCTTAGTGAAGATGACAAATGCCTATAAGGATTGGCATGAGTATTTGCTATTTGCCCTTTGTGTGCTTACCTCACTTTTGTTCGTACTTCCACAAGTGCAACCCCGTATTCTTTCGTTTATGGCATGGAAATCATCCTCCCGGCAATGTAAAGATCCCTTCTATCAGGATTTTGTCACAAACGAAGCTATCGGAAGCTGAATGGGCTCGTTCTCAATATGAACAATTGAACATGATAGATGAAAAGCGCATGACTGCAATGTGCCATGGACAGTTGTAGCAACACTAGAGCGAGCGTTTAATAAGAAGGTTAGACCTAGAGTCTTTGAAGAAAGCAACTTAGTCTTGAAGTAGCGCAACCAAGCTATGCTTGATCATAGAGGAAACTTTGCTCCAACTTACGAGGGCCCATATGTGGTCAAGAAGGCATTCTCTAGAGAAGCCTTGATTTTAGCCGACACAGATGGACATGATTTCAATATGCCTACCAATTTTGATGCTGTTATACAGTATTTTGCATGATGGAGTTCCTAAGCGCAACCCCTTTTATTTTTTTGTGCAACCAAAAAAAAATACAAAAATACAAAAATATATGAAGAGGTTGATTTAAAACCCGAAAGTGTGATCTACGCAATAGGAGAGCAAAAAATAGAGTGTGAGAGAACATGCTAGATTGAAAACCTGAAAGGGCGGTCTAGGCAAAAATTAAGGCAATCAAAAAATTTGTAGTGTTTGTTTGAACTACGTGATGACCTGATCCTTCCTAGTGGAGGTACGTAGGCAATCAATTCCAGCCCAGTCACATTTTAAAAGAAAAATCACTCAGTTCTTTGAATCTGCTTTGGATTGAGATCAAGATCAAAAGGAAAGATGAACCCTTTTCAAGATGAAGATATAAGGATACCTTAGGATTTCTAGAGGATTGCTTTATGATTGAAATATATATGGCCCTTTGTGCTTTATTTAAGGATTTTATGGCATACATCAGTGGAAGGTGTACCCCAATAGGAATGGAAAAGCTCTGTCTAGAATAGGATGTATCATTTGGAACCTGAGATATTGATGTGCATAGACTTACATTTACTATTATATTATTATGTGTTTTTCATTTTCAAGTATTTGCACACATATTCATTAAACATGCCTGTCTTGTGCCTTGTTCTATCTTTTTAATGCATTTATCATTCTTTTTTCAAACACAAATATCATAAACATAAACATCACCTGATGATTAATATATACATAAACATCTCTATTTCCATATTCATTCAATTTTTAAGCATGCCTTACAAACTAGAATGCTTTAAAAACCCAAAAAGCGGAAGGCCTCACGTAATTGCCTAGCAATTTATGAAAGGACCTTTCCATCCATGGTGGAATACTAACTACATAACTCTTGTACAGAAATGAAAAGAAACAAAAGAGACTCAAGTGAGTCAAACATGGCCCAAACAGTCTAACACCGCCTAGCATAGTCCCCCAAAGCCAGTGAAGAGAATCAGATCATCTGAGGAATGGGTACGAAGCAACCCCATGGCATCAAAATTGAGATCTCTGGCAATCTCACTAAGTCTGGTATATGCATGGCAAAGTTGGACCAACTCTCTCTCTAAGTTGGGACCCGAGGTGCAACTCTGCCTCTCTGTATCAAGCAGGACCTGTATTGTGCCAATCTCAGTAGTGGCAACCCTCAATGCCTCCTTCTTCTTGGCTACCTCAACCTGGAGATGACGAAATGTCAACTGTGGCTCACTGGGCTCATCAGTCGGCCCATACTCAAGGCTTAAAGCAGAGTGAATGTAGGATGTAGCCTGCGCTAGCCTCACTACTAAATCATCGGCCCTGCTACTCACCTCAACATGGCTAGCCTTTATTGCGACTCTTTCCTCATCTCTAGTTTGGCTCAAGATAGTGAATCTTTGAGTAAAATCTGTAAGCTTACTCTCTAGGCTTGTAACCTAAGATCTTAGCTGAGTTCACATAGTATCTGTGGCTGAAGGGATCTAACCCTTCAATGAGAGCTCTACTCGAAGTGCGACTAGCTCGGTCTCATATGTCACCCCCATCTCATCAAAGTCTTCTATAACAACATTAAAGGCCTCCTTGCAGCAGTCTTTGTCTTTGATAGCCTCTACCAGGCACTCTCTCAGGCTCCTAAGAGTACTCTCAACTCTGACCTCAAACTATAGGTTAAAATTCCTCAGTATATCAGCTGGAAGTCTAAGATTAAGTGGATCAAGTAATGACAAGTCAATGATGAAGCATGGATCCCTAGTGGCTCTCCACTCTATGAACTCAATAGTAGACCACTCATAGTTGTCTCTAAGACAAGTGGTATAATCAATCGATGAATTGCACTTCTTCCAGAAACCAGAAGCGCGCATTATCACAGCTGTATCTATATCTTTGTCTCCATACTCACAAGTGACGTCAGAAAGGTCACTAAGTAGAGGGGCGTGCAGAGTGCCTTCGAACTACCTCATAGCAATGCCTAGATAATATACTGTGCAATCCCAGATGCCCATCAGCGTGATGCAAAGCAAACTAATACAGAGAGCCAAGCCTACCACTTGGTAACTCCCCACTTGACTCTCCATACCCAATCAGTGGGACCCAAGCCAAACAAATACCCCAACCAAGCAGTGGTATCACGCATAAGAGGAAGGTCAATGGCTACATTAATCTTGACCCTATTCTTCCTCAAAAACCCTACGGGTTCTACCCTAGAGAACAAACTCATATGGCTGCGAAACCACAACTACAACATGTGCACATAGTAGTGAATCCTACCACTACCTGCCTCCCGACATAAAGAAAGGGACCGAATAGTCTCAGAGAGAAAAGAGGGAATAAATGAAGTACTATGAGGAAGAGTACTCACCAGGGGTAAGACTGTCAAGCTAATAGAACCCGACTGAGAAAAAAAAACATCAAGCTAAAGAAAGCAATCACAAAAGCCTGGCGCCTATAGAAAGTTCAGTACTTTCGCAGATCCACAAAGTCCCCTTTGTAGGCAATGAGGCACTCAACTAGGTTGAACCGGCAAATTAGAAAATCCAAGGGTAGGCTGCCTCATAACCCACTCCTGTATTGAGTCAGAATATCTACCACAACCGTCTTCAGGCCTAATAGCTCTGCCAACTGCTTGCGATAGCGAGGCCGAACAAGTGGTAGATAAACGTAATCCACAGGGGTAGATAGAGAAAGGATACAATCATACTCCTCTAAAGTAGGGACCAAATCCATGTCCTCAATGGTGACACACCTCAAAGCAAGATCCCAACAGGTGACTATAGCCTCCAGTAGGCTCCAATCTAGAGTGTTAGGGACATATTTATGTAATTGGCTAATCCTTTGACAAAATGCACTTTACTTGTAATTGGGTAGATCTAGGATGGGTTTAGTACTTCAAGAAACATGTTGTTCAAGCCAAGTATTAAAGCCATGAAGATTGGACCAAGAAACAAGTGAAGAAAAGTTGTTCATTAAAGCTCGACAAAAGCAGTATCTATCGATCTTAATGAAGAAAGCTCGACAGAAGCTTGACAGAAGTTGAATCTGTCAAGATCTACAAAATCAGAATTTCTAGATCTAATTTTCAGCTAATGTTGACATGTATGTGTAGGGTTTCTTTTCTCACAACCCTAGAAATATATAAATGCTTATTTTAAAGGCCGTCATACAGAGAGAACACATGCAGAAAGTGACCTAGTGCCTTATTCTCTCTTAAAGAATCTACTGCGTCTTTGCGCCTTAGAGTTTTGTGACCAAGTGCTTCTTGATCTTCATTGTTGATGAAGTGAAGAACTTTGTAGCCAACAACTTCTTCAAGTTGCTGCAGTTAGTCACGTATTGGGAACTGTGCAAAAGGGTGGCATTCATATACTGAAGAGTTCAGAAGTTCTGAAGCGGTAGAAGGTTTCTACTGTAAGTTCATCTACAAGGATTGTAAAGTCTAGGGACAAAGGTTTTGTACTAGATCTGAAACTCCTTTTTATTATAGTGGATTGTTTTTTGGGAAGGTTTTCCCCAAGGATTTTTTTTACTATGAAACTAGTTTGTTTCATTGGTTTTCTTGGGTCATCATATCTTGTCTTATTTACTATTCTGCTGTGCATGATATTGACATGATATTGATGTTTGTTTGTTTTAACAAGGTTTATTCATAATAAATCTAATTAACAACTTAGTTTTAAAACTTGTTAATTCTATCAACCGAGGTCTAAATTTCCCAACAAGTGGTATCAGAGTGGGTACACTCTGATTGGATTAATTTCCTGAGTGTGATCCTTGACCCCCGTTGTCATGAATCATGGACAATCTCTTTTGATTCCTCCTTTATTTGATGGCACTAACTATGCGTACTGGAAAGTTTGTATAAAATTTTTTTTGTAGGTTCTAGGTGAAAAAGTATGGCAAGCTGTTGAAGTTGGCTAGATTAAGCCTAAGGAAACGCCGGTGGATTGAGATGAAGCAACAATCAAAGTGGTAAATTTCAACAATAGGGCCTTGAATTCTTTGTTTAGTGGGGTAACCAATGAGGAATTCAAGAAAATATCATCCACGGAAGTTGCCAAGGAATCATGGACCATTCTTGAGACCACCTATGAAGGTACCAAGGTAGTAAAGTCTGTGAAACTTCAAAGTCTCACTAGTAGTTTTGAAGAAATAAGGATGGATGAGGATGAGACCTTTGATGAGTTCTATGATAAACTCAAGGATGTTGTGAATTCTACCTTCAACCTTGGAGAATCTATAGCAAAATCCAAAATTGTTACGAAAATCCTTAGGTCCTTACCTGAAAGATTCCATGCCAAGATCACTGCCATTGAAGAAGTGAAGGACATTGATCAAATTCCTTTTACTGAGCTTATAGGGAACCTTCAAACCTATGCGGTGGGATTAGGTTTAATGGGAAAAGGTGGAAAGAGTAGAAACTTGGCTCTTAAGGGTATAGAGGAAGAGATTGATGACTCTGAAGATGACGATGAGGATGAGGATCTAACCTTCATAACTAATGAGATTATCAAGCTTCTTCAATACAGGAAAAATGATAAGGACAAACCTCCTAGGAAATCTAAATTCTCTAGGAACGGTAAGAGTGAGAAACCCCTTATCCAGTTCCATGAGTATAAAGGTTTTGGTCATATGAGGATAGAATGCCCAAACTGACTTATGAAGGAAAAGACCAAGAAGTCAAAAGATAAAGGGTTGGTTGCTATCTGGAGTGATACTGAGAATGACTCTTCTGATGAGTATATGGATGTATGTGGTCACTTTAAGCCTTTTGCTGCCACAACCAATAAGGTGATTGTGGAGAGTGCTAGTGACTGTAAGGATTCTTCTGATGATGAAATACCCAAGAAGTTGACCCTTTAGGAAGCTTGTGATAAGCTATGCATTGAATTTATAAAATCTGAAAAGACTTCTCATCTTTTTAGAAAAGAGCTTAACAAGGTAAAAACTGAAAAATATGATCTGTTAGTCAAACTAGATGAGACTACAAGGTTAGTTGAGACTTTTGTTGTGGAGAACACCTCATTAGAAGAGAAGGTTAAGAATCTCAAGGTTAAGCTTAGTCAAGCTAGAACTCAAATAGAAAGGATGTCTAGTGCAAAGCTTGATGAGCTATTAAGTGCTCAAAAGCCTAGTTTTGATAAGACTGGCTTAGGATATGATGTTTCCTCTGGCCTCTCCTCTTCCACGGCTTCTAGATCAAAAACTGTCTTTGTGCCCCAATCTAAGAAAGGTGATAAAGGTATGAAATCTAAAACTAATTTGGCTAATTCTAAATCTCTGTTAGACCTCATGTTTGTCACCATTGTGGTGTTTCTGGACACATTTGTCCTAATTGCTTTAAATTGTATCCTCAAAAAGCAAGTGTCCAAACAGTCACAGGTTTCCTCTCAAGGACCTACACCTTTGTTTGAAGAGTTATTAAAATCTTTGAGCTTTTTAACTCAATTTCAAGAGAATTCTAATTCTTCTATGTCCTTTAGTAGACATACTAGGACACGTGCCTTTTCATCTTCAAGGCCAAAGACTCATGCTGTATGTGTGAGAAATGAGCCTAAGACTTAATTGTCTTTTCTTTTTGTCCTCTACTTTAATTCTTTCTATCTAAAGTAGGACTCTCTTTGCTTGCTTTCTTATCTACCTTTGGAATCATGCTTTCATGCATTTGCATCTTTCTTTCATGCTTTCATGTTGTTTTTCTGTTTTTGTTTGGTTGTTTAGTCTTTATTTTGTTTGTTTTCAAAATAAAAAGAGAAAAAACTAATTACAAAAGTAGTGTGTGTTTATGTATATTGGTACTTGTTGTAAAGTTGTTATTTACAACTATGTGTTTTGTTGGCTTTTATTCCGTGCCAAATTTGATTGTAATTATTGTTCAATCTTTTGTACCCTGTATTTTTTGTGGGATTTGATTGTAAGGGTTGTGTGATAGAGAGAGAGAGTGTGTGAAGACTCAAGCAATTGAAGACTGAAGAGTTTTCGCGGGTTGCTCGCGACTAAGCATCCTGTGAAGTGACTCATGTGCCTTGCACATGCTGGAATGCGAAGAGTCAGGTCAGGATGGAGACAGTTGTGTCTCACGAGTATCTCGTGGGTAAGGCATTCCCACAAGACATTCTGTTCTGCCAGCCTGTCCATTCTGATACACACTTTCTATGCCTACACTATTTATACCCACATTACCCACAAATGTTGAGGAGTGCTTCTGAGAGAAAACCCTAGCCAAACACCTTGAGAGTTAGAGATTGTTATACCCACAATCCTCTACACATTTGCTTATGAAATTTCCTCAACTCCTACCTCTCCATTTCCATACCAATGAAAGGTTGATAGCCCAAACACTTACCATACCCTTTCATAGTGTCAAGTGAAGTTTTGGTACTGCTGGGAAGCATTGGAAGAAGCCAAGGATGGAAGATGCAGCATGGAGCTTGTTGCGGGATCCGGAGAACTAGACAAGACACGGTTCCGAGAAGCCTTGTTGGAGTAGGAGCTTGGAGGGCTTAGGTACATCGGGTAGATTAGGCTTGGAGGGTCTCTTGCTAACCCATGTATCCCAACTGATTGTCTAGTGGATCGATTACCGCTTGGAGGGCGGCGGAGAGGTTTTTTGCTGAGTTCTTCGGTTTCCTCTTCGATAACACATCGGCGTGTTATCTTGTGTTTGCATCTTTTTTCCCTACTCTTTTACTTTCCATTTTACTGCTATGTTGCTTTGATTATGGATTAGAGTAGCTTGTTTGTTTATCCGCTCGCTTTTACACTATTCTGCACTTAGTATTAAGTTAGTGTAAAATCAATCGAGCCGTAACTTTATTTTGGAGGTCTAAACAGCTCTTTTGTTTTCGACACATTTTCGAGCTTTCACTTGTGTACCTTGGATGGCCACTGAAATAAAGTTTTCTAAACTTTGTATCTTTTGTAACTTAGATGAGCATCTCAATGCACAACTAAGCAAGTGAGCTTTGTGACTCGTGTTTTTGATGAGTATGATTAAGTAATATCATATACTTAACACTCATATCAATCTTTTTGACAAGAAGGACTAAAAAATCCTAAGAGAAAGGCATAAATAATCATATCACCATTAAAGCCCGCCAATCATGAATCACATTTGTATGCTTTAGCATAGCAAAATTGTGATGTTTAAGCTTACATAATTGAGTATTTCTTCTCTCTCCCTTATATGCCCATGCATGATATACTAAAAAAGAAAAATATGCAAAGAAAAACAAAAGCAAAAAGAATCAAAATGCTTTTAAATATGGTTGCAGGCGTATTTCTAGGAGATGTGAGAGTTATAGGGTGTATCTTGAAGGTGATAGTCCCCATCAAGCAGTTATGATTGTGTGTGAGTGTATTTGATTTTCACATATCTCAAATCATCATAATATGAGACACTTATGCACTCTTGCTATGTTTTCACACACAACACGCAAATTCTTTGCTACTTTTGATACATATACAGGTACAATTGATTTGGCCATCACAAGGAATACATGTGTTAATGTATGCTCACTAAACTGTCATAACTTGTTTTTGAAATATAAAATTAGTTTGACTTGTTTAGTGTGTGTGTGTGTGTGTGTGTGTGTGTGTGTGTGTTTTGGATCATGAACGCTTTGCATTTTTTTGTTGAGAGATGTTTTTAAGAGCTTAACATGTTGATTGGATCTATGTTTGAGTAGCTTGCTTGTTGCATTCATCTTTATATGTTTTTCCTCCCTTGAAAACATCATTTTCTTCAAGCTCGACAGCTTCTTGACAGATATCTCGACACATCCATTTCTATCGAGCCTCTTTGCTCTGCTTTCGACAGATCCTCAATAGCTTCTCAATCCATTGAGGAAAATTTCTGAGCTCTCTATCTGCCCGATAAATTCTTGACAGATCCTTGATCCATCGAGATTTTTGGGTTTTCTCTTGATAGCATCTCAACAGCTTCTCGATTTATCAAGACCCTCTTGCATGCATTGTTTTTCACATGTTTTGCATCTTTATTCTATCTTGTCATCCATAGCATCTTGTTTCGTTACATTAATGCATTTATATGGATTCCTTGTGCCCCCTTAATCATCTTTGATCTTCTTTATGTTTCTCAGGTGAAGTTTTATAGCTTCTTGTACCCTTTGTCAATTATGACAAAAAGGGGGAGAAAATGTGGTTTCTTTTTAAGATTCTACATGTTAGGGGGAGAAATAAATGCCTTTGTAAGGGGGAATTGTATTTCATCTAGTTTGGCCTAAGACAGTGAATCTTTGAGTAAAATCTGCAAGCTTACTCTCTAGGCTCGTAACTTGAGATCTCAGCTAAGTTCACATAATATCTGTGGTTGAAGGGATCTAACCCCTCTATGAGATCCAGTCGCGAGACTCCTTTAAATTGCACACATCTTGATTTTTCTTCACACTCTCTCACACACTACCCTTACATAAATCCCACCTAAATATAGGGTATCTAATTGCTAAAATACAAGCAAATTTGGCACGGAATAAAGCCAACACATGATTGAATAAATTCAACTTTACAATCTCCCCCTTTGGCTATTCTGTGACAAAACCCTAAGACAGACTCTAGACATAACATGTGAGTTGGGAACAATTGCCAAAACTCACTCACACTTAACTCTAGAAACTGTGAAGCTCTTGAACCATACGAACAAGTTTTTCCTGAAAACAATAACACAAGACAATCATTATAAGCAGAAATGCATATGGAGCAAGCACAATGCGATCAAGTAGTAAAGAATATAGCAATAAAGTATGGCTTGACCAAACAAGAACAATCACTATAAATAGTGATCACAATGATCATTCACACAAGGAATGAACATCCAGACATGCAAGCTAATAAGCACAATGTAAAGTATCATTTGCATGTCCAACACTCAACCGATACAAAAACACAAAGTAATTGCATCAAGGATATAAAATCCAACAAGGGCACAAGAATGAAGTACTAAAGAAAATGCATAACATTAACTAAAAGTACTGAGCTACAAAGCAAAGGTACATAAAGAAAAACAAACAAAACAAAGTTTTCTTATGATCAAAGTCTTCTCCCCCGTGGTATATGCATCTCCCCTATGGTAATCTCTCCCCCTACAAATGTGCATGAGATAGAATTTCTCCCCCTAAGGATGTGCACAAGAGTCATATAGAAATCACAAAACTCTCTGATATACTCTCTAGAGCATACTCTCCCCCTTTTTGTCATGAATAGACAAAGGGTCAAGGAGAAACGAGGGCAAGAGATTAAGGTACGAACAATGATAATGATGCATGAAGGGTGCAAGATGAATAAAAAAATGAAGCTCAAACCTAAGACAAAATTAAATGCTACAAAGCATAAGGTAAACATGACATGCTAGGATGAAAAAACAAGGTATAGACCAATGCATAACAAGGGTAGCAAAGGTGTGTGCAAGAGGTGGCTATGTGGAATGCATGGAAAATGTACATGTGGGGCAAAGTGTGTTAAATACACAACCAATGAACCAAACATGTTCCCAATGAGGAAACATGAGAAACCCCAAAGTTTGGTACTCATCGAAGTCCAAAAAAGTGAGAAAATGCCTAAGAGGCATTTTATCAAACACCTAGCGTGTACACTATGAACAACAATGTAAAACAATGCATGAACATCATGAAATCCACCATCAATACATGTTCTTTTTGCCACAAGGGGCCAACATCCAAAGCAAATCATCAAAAGAAACCAATCCCATACAAAAATTTGACAAAAATTAAGATTCCCCAACCCCTATAATGAAAAATCTCAACCAAGAGTACAAAAACTCTCCAAAACATAATCTAAGGATCAAAATCAATGAAAAGAGTTTAGAAATACCTTAGAGATGTTAATGGAATGAAAAACCATTCAAATTGACTGGGTTTTGATGTAAAAATATTGAAAGAGGGGTTTTAGAGAGGATGGGAGAGGTTTAAAATAGGTCCCACGAAAAGTGTTATTTCTAGGCGTTTCGCGATTGGCGAGTCGCGAAAATTTTCACGAGTTGCGAGTGAGTCGCGAAAGCTTCTAGATGAACTCACGACTTGAGTTTCACGACTAAGCGAGTCGCCAAAACGAGTAGCCAAAATGAGTAGTCAAAAATTTTGACACCTGTTTTTCAACACAAAACATACTTAAAACAATGAAAAACAAAGTAAGCATAAAACATGAACATAAAGAGTGATAAAAATCACTTCCAAATACATATAAAATGATCAAAAATCTTTTTGATTTGATCCATATATAGTTGAGCACACACACATCACATTTAAACAAGTACAATCAAACAAATGAATAAGGCATTCATTGAACATTAGGCATGTGTATTGTGTGTGTGTATCAAATGTGGGATAGTCCTTAGTCTAGAGTGAAGTTTCAATGATTAATTCAATCAAGTCATACACAACTAGTACTAAGTCAAGTGGTCTATCTCAATTATAGAAATGAACATATATGACCTCCCACAAGAAAATGATTACATATCTTTGAAGCTTTTCATTTGGCTTCTTTACAATTCATAAAATTTGATCATTTTTTATCCTTACATCTCTTTTTGAGATCGATGCTTGAAATTTTTGATATTTCAATTTGATGAACAAGCCTTTGGCTTTTGGGCACCATACATTTTCAATACAAGTCACTTTCCCTTTTTCCAAGTCAAATACTAGTATGTGTGATGGCTTTTGCAGCTCATTATCTCTTTTTGAGATTTGATATTTGTTGAGCTCTTTAAGCAAAAATAAAAGAGTGGGAAGAGATATAGGCATAAGTCTACGCATGTATCAAAACCAACATGACTATTGACTAATCATTCATGACAAGCTTGAAGATCGATTTACAACAATCACACATAGATGTAAAGATTTTTCCCACAAAGATATAAGTGCATAGAGAACAAGCTAAGCTCGTAAATGCACAAAGCCATTAGTACAAAGGTACAAGGCTAAACATGCATGTGATATGTGCTCAAACATATACGATCAAACTTTTTGAATTTTTCACTTTTTATGTGGTTTTGGATTTTTACTCAAACAAAACTAAAACATAAAAGATCAAAACAAAACAATGCATATAAAAAAATACAAGATGCACAAAATGCATGAAGATATGACATACAATGCATGAAGGGTCCTACAACGATCGAAAGAATTAGATCAAGGGCCAAAAGAGCAAAAGCTCAACCATAGGAACCCTTCCTCATCCAAACGGAACATTTTTTTGGAATGAGTGTCTCATGAGAAGAGAGACGAGGGTTGGAAGAATGAGAACCGGAGATGCACATAGACAAGGAGTTAAGAGCATTAAACACTTTCTTTAACAACATGTTATTTTCACTCAAAACCAGTTTACCCTTTTTAGCATAACTTCCAAGAAGCTCAAGTTTCTCTTTTCTTTTGATTCTTTTAAGAGCATGAAACTTAGAGCAATGAGGTCTTAGATGACCAAAAGCACCACAATGGTGACAAACAATGTGTTTAGGTCCACTAGGCTTTTTGGGAAAGGATCTAGCAACATGGGTTTCTTCTCTCTTCAACTTATGACATTGAGGTCTTATATGACCACTCACACCACAATGGTGGCAAGTTGGAACAAACTTAGATCCATCCAAAGCCTTAGGTTGAGACCTAAACGGAGGCTTTGACTTAATAGCCTTTCTCTCCACCTTTTGATTTTTTTTGTGTGTAGGAATGTACATCGATTTTTCCTTAGAGGTAGAACTCACAATGGGCACAAAATCGGGTACCACAACATGATTGCAACAAATATTTTCATCATTTTTAGCAATAGGTTCAGCAATCAAACACTTGGCATGCATCTTAAGAGATTCATTTTCACATTTAAGATCATCCACTAGTTTGTTAGACAAAACAAGTTTAGCATCCAAGTCCATATTCAAACATTCAAACTCTTTCAACTTTTCAAGAGGATTTTCAGCAAACTTCTTATACTTTTCAACCAATTTATTGGATTCATCGAGCTTAGCAATCAAATCATCCTTTTCACAACGAAACTTACTCAAATTCTTATGAAACTTCTTAGTTTCTTTTTTTAAGAGTTTGATGTTTGGAATATCAACAACACCCAAAGATTCATGTAACATAGCATCACAATCATGTGGATAAATACTCATAGAGGAATTTTCACAAACACATGGCATGTTACAATCAATAACATCCATAGAAGCATACAAAGCATTATGAAGATTGTGGATGAGTCAATCTTGTTTTTCTCTAGGGTTTCTCTCTCAAAATTCTCTCTGGAAGCTCTCTACATTTTGTGGGTATAAAGGTATTTATAGTAGTGTGTATGAGGAATGTAAAAAGTCAGTTTTCATCAAACAGGGTATTCTGGTGACTCAACCTCGCAACTGGAACGAGTCGCGAGTCTGAGCCGCGAGCTAACTGCCTGGCCAGACTGGAAGTTTTGTCTTGTAGTGCTCCAACTGTCGTGACCCTTCAGCTCCACTGCATGCTTCACACGTATGCCATTCTGATGACTTGCCAGTCGTGAGCCAGTCGCAAGGTCCAGTCGCGAGACTCCTTTGAATTGCACACATCTTGAGTTCTTTTCACACTCTCTACACACTACCATTACATAAATCCCACCTAAATACAGGGTATTTAATTGCTAAAATTCAAGCAAATGATTGAATAAATTCAACCTTACACATACTGAATCAAAATAAAATCAACCCTACACATACTGAATCAAAATATCTACCACAACCGTCTTCAGGCCTAGTAGCTTTGCCAACCGCTTGCGATAGCGAGGTCGAACAAATGGCAAATAAACTTGATCCACAGGGGTAGACAGAGGAAGGATACGATCATACTCCTCCAAAGTAGGGACCAAATACATGTCCTCAATGGTGACACACCTCAAAGCAAGATCCTAACAGGTGACTATTGTTGGGATTAGTGCCCTAGAATCCTATTGTATGATGTTATGTATGACATTATGTTTGACATGATGTACGACTTAATATTGTAATTAATAAAGTTGTTTTATTATTATCTAAAATAATGGTAACATGAATATTTGGACATTATCATTTAGTCCATGAGATGCATAGTATGTGATTTATGTGATTTAGTCACAGAAGATATAAGTCACAAGTTCTTTGTAAACTCAAAATTTTAGTTCGTAGTCGGTGATGAAATTGGGCGTTTCATCTGCGAAGACTATAACATATCAACTTAGATGATTTGTCTTGATCATGGAAGTGGAGACTTCTAGTTGATATGTTGATATGTTTTAAGAGTTAAGACATATTGAACTGGACCGCTGTGAGATTTATTATTCTCCTAATGAATGTCAATTGAATAATAAATCTCACGACTTATATTTGCATGAACTCTTAATCCTGAAAGAATAATGGACCTGGTCATGAAGTGTAGGTTGCTTTGATATATCAGGAGTAAGATCTAAAGTTACGGTCAAAACCTCAGTATGTTGGGCAGCCACATTTAGTGTTGATGGAACATATATTCTCAAGATGGAATTCATAGTCTCTTAACGGAGATATAAAATATTCCCTTGATATAAGTTTAATGGGTTCAGTTATTCAGAGAGTTAGGCCTACCCACTTTAGTAAGAAATTACTAAAGTATATATATTTATGAAATTGGATTTCATAAATATATGGTGAATAACTTAAAATGATTAAATCGGGTACTCAAGAATTAAGATGTAGTAATTTACAAAGTGGCAGTCTACTTCATAACTTTGTATTACTACGAATATTTTATGAAGTAGTTGCGTGTATAATAAAGTCTTGGGATATAATTTATTAATAAGGCCTAGAGTGCAATTATATGTATATAGTGGTATTAAATATAATTAATGGTAACTTTGGACTTGTCAAGAGTTGACAGAAAAGCCCAAGGCCTATTGGAGTTAGTGTCTTATTGGTCCCTTTTGGTCCCACTCCAAGCCACATACTAAAGCCCAATTGGAAAGGCCCAAAAGGCTAGCCCAATTAGACAATCAGTTATTAGGAGAGAAACATATAGAATTTTAGAAAACACAACAAGTTTGTAAAATGGTGTGTATGTGTGAGTGAAGCCACTTAATTACTCTCCCTTGGAAACTGATTAAGAGACCACACATCTTGGGCGATAGTGGAATTGGAGTGAAGATTGAAAGTGTTCCTGAGAACTTCTGATCTTTGGTTTTGAAATTCACTACACCAAGGTACACTCTCTTATTCTATATTCTGAAACTTACATAATGCATGTTATCAATTCTGAATGAAGTAGATCCGTTATTTTTCCGCTGCGTTTATGCATATTTCCAACAATTGGTATCAAAGCGGTCTTCATTTTTGAATTTGTATAATATGTTTAGTGAGTTTTAGAATTAGAGAAAACTATTTTCATAGTTGTGAAAATTATGCAGTCATTTTTCTGCATATTATAGTTTTTGAAACTATTGTTTGATTAAAACTGTTTTTGATGTTATGATGTTGTTTAAGTTTGATTTTAACCATGTAAAATTGAATTTTAACACTTTAACATCAATGAAATTCAAGTTTTAATCTTAATCTCATCGTTTTTTATCATTAAGAATGTGTTTTGATCATTGGAAACGTCAAAAACGGTTAAACAGAAAAACGGCTATTACTGGGTTTTTTCGCGACTGGCGAGTCGTGAGTTAAGTCGCCAGTGAGTCACCTAAACAAGTCACCAAAACTCGCAACTGGGGCAAGTCGCCAAAACCCGTCACCAAAAATTCTGACACCTGTTTATTACATGTATAAAGAGCAAGGCTATGTGTAATTAGTTTACATATGCATTAAACAATTTAAAAACCTTTATTTTAAAAACATCTAGTGGGAGAGAGATACAAGGGTTGCATCTCACAACCTCCATTATTAGTTCATAGTAGTATGAGGTAAGCACCTCGTCTTGGCGTATATGCCTCGCGATCCTAAAGGAGGGTGTTTACTTCATAGTACTACAAGATTGAACTTACCCGTTTAAAGTAGTGTGGACAAGCAACTCGTCTTGGCGTATATGCCTCGCGATCCCAAAGGAGGGTGTTTTGTTCCATGGTACTACAAGTTTAAACACCATAAAGGGAGATGAAATGTGGCTACACATGATTCTAGATAATGGTATACATTAGACTAAGTATAATGTTAACCTCCCAAAGCAGCTATGTCATTATTACTTAGAGGCTAAAGGTCATACGGCATATTATTAGTGTTTGATAAGAGTTATCATGATAGCACTAATAATGAGAATAGTTCTCAATCAATTAATGTGTTTATAATAAACTTGCTACCAAGGAATTATAGACGTGGATTGAGTTGTCGTTGCATATATTATTTTATGGTTTTATTAAGGTTCCATATTATATGTTTATATGCTAAATTGATAATGTCCAGTTACTTATTATATTCATGTTTATTGTTTTCAGATTTGAATATGGCATCATTTAGCCCACTTGTTACTATTCTTAATCAAAACAAACTGACTGGATCCAACTATGTTGACTGGAAAAGAAATTTGGACATAGTTCTCACAGCTGAAGAGCACAAATATGTGCTTACTAAACCATGTCCTAGCTTTCCTTCATTAGATGCTCATCCTGAGGAAAAACAACGATATGATCATTGGCAAAAATCTAATGAAATGGCCAAGTGCTACATCCTAGCATCTATCTCAAATGTTCTACAGCATCAAATGCAGGATGTAGAACTAGCTTCGGACATAATGCTAAGTCGGAAGGAGATGTTTGGTGAGCAAGGCCGCTCTGCAAGGCAAGAAACCATGAGGCAAATTTATAATACCAAAATGGCTGAAGGCGGTTCAGTTAGGGAGCATTGTCTCACAATGATCTCTAATCTAAATACATTAGAGGTTTTAGGTGCCGACATTGATGGAGAATCCCAAGTGGATATGATACTCCAGTCACTACCGGAATCATTCAAGGAATTCAGACTCAATTATAATATGAACAAAAAGATTTATATATTGTCTGAATTAATGAATGAGTTGGTAGCGGCATAAGGCATTCTTGGTACTTCTAGTGTTGATGCTAACATGGCTGAAGCTTCTACTTCTCAATCTAAGTCGAAAGGCAAGGGTAAGAAGAAGAAGAAGAAAAAGGACTTCACCAAGCAAGAGGGTAAACAAATTTCCTTAGGGGTTGCCGACAAAGGAAAGAAGCTCAAAGGAAAATGTTTCCATTGTGGTGAGAAAGGATATTGGAAGAGGAATTGTCCAAAATTCAAGGCTGCCAATAATAAGGGTATGAATAGTTCATTCCTCCTTGAAATATGTTTGGTACAAAATCCCACAGATTCCTGGTGTGTGGATTCAGGTTGTACTAATCATATCTGCAATTCTTTGCAGGGGTTCCAGGAGACCAGAAAACTTAATGAAGGAGAATTGTTTCTAACTTTGGCTGATGGGAGCAGGATTCCGGTTGTAGTTGTTGGTGTTTATAATTTATGTTTTAAGTCTAGAGTTTTAATATTGGAATACTGTCTGTATGTACCTAATGTTCATAGGAATTTAATTTCTGCAACTTATTTAGGTAAACATGGATATTGTGTTATCCTTAAAGACAATGTTGTAATAAAGAAGGGTAAAGTATTTATCTGTTCTGGCAATATTGTGGATGGTGTTTATATTTTAACTCCTGATAAGCATGAATTATATAATTCTGAATTAGATAAAAACTCTCATGTAAAATCATTAAAGAGAAAGTTTCCTTCTACTAATGATGCATATCTTTGGCACTTGCGTTTGGGTCATATTAATCCAAACAGAATTCAAAGACTGATCAAAGATGGACTCCTAGAGCCATTGGAATTTGATGAATTTCCAATTTGTGAATCTTGTTTGGAGGGCAAAATGACCAAACAACCTTTTAATGCAAAAGGTAGAAGAGCCCAAGAGTTGTTTAAATTAGTTCATACGGATGTTTGTGGTCCTATGTCAACCCAAGCAAAAGGAGGTTATGAGTACTTCATCACTTTTATTGATGATTACTCAAGATATGGTTATGTGTACCTAATGAGACGGAAGTCCGAAACCTTTGAAAAGTTCAAAGAGTTTAGGGCTGAAGTTGAGAATCAATTAGGTAAACACATAAAAGCCATTCGATCTGATCGTGGTGGCGAATACCTTCTTGGGGATTTCAAGGATTACTTAACTCAAAATGGGATCATATCCCAATTGACTGCACCTGGAACTCCCCAACAGAATAGTGTAGCAGAAAGAAAGAATAGGACTCTTTTGGAAATGGTTAGGTCCATGATGATTTACTCAACTTTACTAGTTTCTTTTTGGGGATATGCACTAAAAACTGCAATGCACATTTTGAATTTAGTTCCATCAAAATCTGTTCCCAACACACCTAAGGAATTGTGGAGTGAGCGTAAGCCTAGTATGAAATATCTCCACATTTGGGGATGTCCAGCACATGTGTTGAAAATGAAGTCTGATAAGTTGGAATCTAAAACCGAAGTATGCATGTTTTTAGGGTATTCAAAAGAAACAAAGGGTTATTTATTCTATAATCATAAAGATAACAAAGTGTTTGTTAACACACATGCCAAATTTTTGGAAGATGAATGAATAATTTTGATCCTAGAAATAAAGTTGTTTTAGCTTAAATGAATGAACCTGTAGTTGAACAACCAATAGATGAAACTAGGGATGATGTGGTTGTATTGGATTCACCACAAGATACTACTCATGAGATGTCTAGTACACAGGTGCCTCGTCGTAGTGGAAGGATTGTTAGGCCACCTATAAGATTTATAGGTCTGGGAGAAACTTATGAAGCTATCTCAGAAGAGGCCGAAACCGATCCTTACACTTACGAAGAAGCAATGAATGATATAGATGAACATCATTGGGTTAAATCTATGAAATCTGAATTAGATTCCATGTATTCCAATCAAGTTTGGGATCTTGTAAAGGCGCCTAATGGCATTAAACCTGTTGGTTGCAAATGGGTTTACAAGAGGAAAAAAGGGATAGATGGAAAGGTTGAAACCTTTAAAGCAAGGCTAGTGGCGAAAGGGTATACTCAAAAAGAAGGTATTGATTATGAAGAAACCTTTTCACCAGTAGCAATGCTTAAATCTATCAAAATTCTCTTATCCATTGCTGCTCATTATGATTATGAGATTTGGCAAATGGATGTTAAGACTGCTTTTCTCAATGACAATCTTGAAGAGGAAATCTATATGATGCAACCAGAAGGTTTCATAGCAAAGAACCAAGAGCATATGGTATGCAAGTTGAAAAGGTCCATTTATGGACTTAAACAAGCATCTAGGTCATAAAACATCAGATTTGATCAAGCAATCAAGTCATTTGGTTTTGAACAAAATCTTGATGAACCATGTGTGTACAAGAGACATGGAGATAAAGTAGTAATGTTCCTAGTGCTTTTGTAGATGATATTCTACTCATTGGAAATGATGTAGGGGTAATGTCATCTGTAAAGGTTTGGTTGTCAAGCCAATTTGATATGAAGGACTTGGTGAGGCTAACTTTATTCTAGGGATCAAGCTTTGGCAAGATCACAAGAATAAGATGTTAGGCTTATCACAAGCTGGATATATAGATAAGGTTCTAGAACGGTTTAGCATGCAAAACTCCAAGAAAGGATTGCTTCCTTTTAGACATGGAGTTCCTCTGTCTGATGACCAAAGGCCTAAGACTCAAGAGGAAGTAGAAATGATGAGACAAGTTCCTTATGCTTCTGCAGTGGGAAGTCTTATGTATGCCATGCTATGTACTAGGCCAGATATTTGTTATTCAGTTGGCATGGTCAGCCGATATCAATCAAATCCAGGACCAAAACATTGGCAAGCTGTAAAACATATTCTCAAGTATCTACGGAGAACGAGAGATTATATGCTTGTTTACCATAGTGAGGATTTGATTCCCATTGGCTATACAGATTCAGACTTTCAATCGGATCTAGATTTCAAAAAGTCCACATCAGGATGTGTTTTCACCTTGGGAGGTGGAGCCATAACATGGAGGAATGTCAAGCAATCTTGTATTGCGGACTCCACCATGGAAGCAGAATATGTTGCTGCTTGTGAAGCAGCAAAAGAGGTTGTATGGCTCAAGAAATTCCTTTCTGACCTTAGTGTAATGAGAATGGAACAAGTTCCCATCACATTGTTTTGCGAAAATAGTGGTGCAGTTGCACAATCAAAAGATCCAAGGAATCATAAGAAAGGAAAGCACATTGAGAGAAAATACCACATCATTCGAGACATCATTGCTCGTGGAGATGTAGTGGTTGCAAAGATAAGTGCAAATAATCTAGCAGATCCCTTTACCAAAGCCTTGCCTCAAAGGACCTTTGAGTCGCATTTGGAGGGAATGGGAGTTAGATTAGTGCACAATAGTCTTTAGGGCAAGTGAGAGATTGTTGGGATTAGTGCCCTAGAATCCTATTGTATGATGTTATGTATGATATTATGTATGACAATATGTTTGACATGATGTACGACTTAATATTGTAATTAATAAAGTTGTTTTATTATTATCTAAAATAATGGTAACATGAATTTTCGGACATTATCATTTAGTCCATGAGATGCATAGTATGTGATTTATGTGATTTAGTCACAGAAGATATAAGTCACAAGTTCTTTGTAAACTCAGAATTTTAGTTCGTAGTCAGTGATGAAATTGGGCGTTTTATCTGCGAAGACTATAATATATCAACTAAAATGATTTGTCTTGATCATGGAAGTGGAGACTTCTAGTTGATATGTTGATATGTTTTAAGAGTTAAGACATATTGAACTGGACCGCTGTGAGATTTATTATTCTCCTAATGAATGTCAATTGAATAATAAATCTCACGACTTATATTTGCATGAACTCTTAATCCTGAAAGAATAATGGACGTGATCATGAAGTGTAGGTTGCTTTGATATATCAGGAGTGAGATCTAAAGTTACGGTCAAAACCTCAGTATGTTGGGCAGCCACATTTAGTGTTGATGGAACATATATTCTCAAGATGGAATTCATAGTCTCTTAACGGAGATATAAAATATTCCCTTGAGATAAGTTTAATGGGTTCAGTTATTCAGAGAGTTAGGCCTAACCACTTTAGTAAGAAATTACTAAAGTATATATATTTATGAAATTGGATTTCATAAATATATGGTGAATAACTTAAAAGGATTAAAACGGGTACTCAAGGATTAAGATGTAGTAATTTACAAAGTGGCAGTCTACTTTCATAACTTTGTATTACTACGAATACTTTATGAAGGGGTTGCATGTATAATAAAGTCTTGAGATATAATTTATTAATAAAGCCTAGAGTGCAATTATATTTATATAGTGGTATTAAATATAATTAATGGTAACTTTGGACTTGTCAAGAGTTGACAGAAAAGCCCAAGGCCTATTGGAGCTAGTGTTTTATTGGTGTCTTTTGGTCCCACTCCAAGTCACATACTAAAGCCCAATTGGAAAGGCCCAAAAGGCTAGCCCAATTAGACAATCAGTTATTAGGAGAGAAACATACAGAATTTTAGAACACACAACAAGTTTGTAAAATGGTGTGTATATGTGAGTGAAGCTACTCAATTACTCTCCCTTGGAAACTGATTGAGAGACCACACATCTTGGGCGATAGTGAAATTGGAGTGAAGATTGAAAGTGTTCCTGAGAACTTCTGATCTTTGGTTTTGAAATTCACTGCACCAAGGTACACTCTCTTGTTCTATATTCTGAAACTTACATAATGAATGTTATCGATTCTGAATGAAGTAGATCCGTTATTTTTCCGCTGCGTTTATGCATATTTCCAACAACTATAGCCTCCCCTAGGCTCCAATCTAGAGTGTTAGGGACATATTTATGTAATTGGATAATCCTTTGACAAAATGCACTTTACTTATAATTGGGTAGATCTAGGATCGATTTAGTACTTTAAGAAACATGTTGTTCAAGCCAAGTATTAAAGCCATGAAGATTGGATCAAGAAAGAAGTAAAGAAAAGTTGTTCATTAAAACTCGACAAAAGCTCGACAGAAACAGTATCTATCGAGACTTAATGAAGAAAGCTCGACAAAAGTTCAACAAACGCTCGAGAAAAGCTGAATCTGTCGAGATCTACGAAATCGAAATTTCCAAATCTGATTTTCGGCTCATGCTGACATGTACGTGTAGGGTTTCTTTTCTCACAACCTAGACATATATAAGGCTTATTTTAAAGGCCGTCATACATGGAGAACACATGCAGAAAGTGACCTAGTGCCTTATTCTCTCTGAAAGAAGCTACTGCGTCTTTGTGCCTTAGGGTTTTGTAACCAAGTGCTTCTTGATCTTCATTGTTGATGAAGTGAAGAAATTTGCAGCCAACAACATCTTCAAGATGTTAGAGTTAGTCACGTACTGGGATCTGTGCAAAAGGGTGGTGTTCATATATTGAATAGTTTAGAGATTCTGAAGCGGTAGAAGGTTTCTACTGTAAGTTCATCTACGGAGATTGTAGAGTCTAGGGACAAAGGTTTTGTATAAGATCTAAAAATTCTCTTTATTATAGTGGATTACTTTTTGGGAAGGTTTCCCCCCAAGTTTTTTTACTATCAAACTAGTTTCTTTTATTAGTTTTCCCTGGTCATCATATCTTGTCTTATTTATTATTCTGTTGTGCATGATATTGATGTTTGTTTATTTTAACAAGTTTTATTCGTAATAAATCTAAATAACAACTTGGGTTTAAAACTTGTTAATTCTATCAACCGGGGTCTAAATTTCCCAACATAGAGGAGTAAGAAACAATGCCATGGCATCTCTTATGAACCTCTTGATGTAATCCCGGTCATTGGAAGAGAATGAAGCCCACCACCTCTTGAGCTCCCTCTCATGGAACACCTGCCTCTAAAGCTCCACAAATGTATCATAAGATTTAAGCCCAAGAGCATCCATGACCAGATATGAGAAAATCTAATGTTTTAATGCCAATCAGTGCAAGAAAGTGCAAGAAAAATGTGTTTTTAAGACATTTTTAGTGCAGAAAATAGGTAGGAGAAGACTCAAAATATCAAAAACTATAGTGTGGGAGGTCTGGGGGGCACCCAGACCTTTATGCATGCCTCCTGAGGCTGTGCACCTTCAAGGGCCACCGAACCTCAGGACACATGCCAGGCAAAAGTTTGCCCCTCGACACATCCACATGTGATTTTGACCACCAAATTTGGAAAGTGATGTGTTTTAAGTAGCTTTGGAGCCTAGATTTTGTCAGTTTTGCATCAATAGTGGTGCACGGGTGGTCCAAAAACGAACCAACCTATTTGAAATAATTTTTTGCGCAAATCAAGACCGTGCAAAACCCATATTAGGGCAGTTTATTTTGTGCAACTCATCAGTTATCTCAGAAAATCTTGAACCTCATTGTTAAAACCCAGTTCACCTGGTTCATGTGTCAATTCAGCCCACATCTTCAAGACATATGCCGACATTGTGTCGAGGCCATTTTCGTTTTAATGATGGTTTATCCAAGTTGATATGGTGATCGCAGAAGTTAATTCCTACATGAAATTCCTTCGAGGAAGCCTTAAAGACCAGTCGGTTAAGTGGACAGTTGGGCCTAGTCAATGCATTCTACCATAGGGCAAGGTCAAAAGGATCCTTTTGGGGAAGCTTATGTTTATAATTTTTAAGGATCCCATTGTGGTATGATCGCTTGATTCCACTCCAAGCTTATTCCTCAGCTTAGAATCGTGCAAAATCTACATTAGGGCAGTTATATTTTTTGTAGTTTGGTCAATTTTTGCAATTTTGTTTGCTCAAGATTAAGGCTTTTGGTTGTAATATAGGGTTTGTCCCGCCGAGAACATTTTCTCTCATATCTGTAACAACATAAAATCCATACTGGGACAATTTTTTATGCGTCCCTCCATTTTGTTCTCCCCCAGTGAGTCCCTGTTTATCAAAAGTTATTAGTAAATCTATTGGAATACAGTGCGATACAGTATGCAAGCAGATGCAAGATATAGTATGCAAGCAAATGCAAGATCGATATAGAACACAAGCTGATGTAAGCTAATCGTTTATCCTAGGGATGCGACAGTTTACAAATGAAAAGAAGTGGTGCAACAGGCCCATAAATGCTACATATTACTAATACACATACATCTAAAGCCTAACAAGAGGCAATATAATGCATACGTGTCTGGGCCCACTATAGGGCAATAATACATCCATATCTGGCCCGCGAAGGGGTAATGTTTGGAAAATACAAGAAAAAGATAAACATTACCATGCAAGGCCTACATCATCATAGTACAACAATAGTGGCTAGGCTATAGGGAGTCATCTACAAAGCGCCCGGCGCTAGAGTCGCTAGCATCATCATCGGCGGCCTGACTAAAAGAAGGACCGACTAGGCCAGTTGAAGGGCTTGGAGTCCATCTTAGAGTCTAAAATGGAGCCCATCCTGGCCCGGGGGAACCAGCATGTAATCTAGCTTATGTCTCCAAACTAAAGGGTCTAAATCTAAAATAGTAGGCGTCGGAGGTACATCCCATCCCTTGCCTCGCAACTTGCCAATCAGGATGCCGATGTAGCTCTAGAGTAATGCCATCTAAGCAACAAAGTGGCTTCTGTCTCTCTCCTTAGCAGTGGACTGGCTCTCGTCCTCTCTCTACCACTACTTTCTCTCGCGGGCTAAGACCCTGGCAATCTCCTCTTGAACGTACCCATCTTTGGCAGTGGCAGCACCCTCAAACTCTCTCACTCGAGCTTACAGGGTATCCACATGTAATCTCAAGTAGGCCTCTGAAACCTACCGGGCACGTGCTATGCCCCCGAGTACTCTCCCCGTGCTCACAAGGCAATCATCAATAATGGGTCCAGTGGATGACTTTAAAAAACAAATGGCATAGTCTGTAGTCACTGTAGAGAAGCCCTTAAAGGAACCTATTGCATATGTGGGGTCATCCATGATCATCTCACGGCAAGATATCCGAGGAGGTGGACCTTTAAGCACTCTGAAGACTGGCATAACTTGATGGTATGTAGGGTAATCCACGATCATCTCAGGGCAAGATATCCCAGCGCCGTGCACGCAACTGAGCCATAGCTGGAGTGACCTCGCATTTACTCAACAATCCTCCATTATAGGGGTTGTTACATACTTCACCCTATGTAACACAATCAAGTGCAGCGCAGATAGTAGCCAGCCAGCTATGTCAATGTGACTCTAGAGATTGTATAGAAAGACCAAGCCTATGCCCTGGGATATAGTGTCATGGAAAGACCAGTGTACTATAGTCGCAAAGCAAGGATGTACTCATACGCCGACCACGTTAGAATTTGCTAAAAACCCTTGAGGCTCCTAAAACCTTAGCATTATGCTCACCTTAGGTAATGGATGAAATACTCATAGGATAGGGCTTCCTAATCGTAGGCCCCTATGTCAGACACTACTCTTATGGCTGCTAATAGCCTGCAAGTCAGCACTGATTTGTTGTTTCCAAATAGATAAGAACCAATGAAGTAAAAGAAGAATCTCCTGAAAACCACACCATCTAGCTCCTTTTTCCAGGGTATGATCATCTTCAGCCGCAATAAGCAAATCTTGGGCTTCTGAGTAGGCCCAAAGAATCTACTGGTCGCCACAGTATGGGGGTAATCTATGCCCAGGGGGGTGCATTCTCTGCTACGCCCACAAACTCAGTTAGGACTGGCTCCCCTTCAAATCTAAGGCCTAAAATGGTAATCCAATCAAGGGGAAGGATAGCATACTCCCCACAGCTCAAATGAAAGGTGCCCATCTCTGCATGGTACTGCTGCACCAAAGCCTCAGCCAACCCGTGCCTCATAGAATAGGACAGAATGCTAATGAATGTCTCGAATCCCTGCTCGATTTGGAAGGCACGGTAGCACACATCAGTTGCCTCATCGAACAAGCGCTTGTAAAATGTGGACCATGCCTCCCGTCCATGGCACTTATCAATCCCCTGCATTCAAAAATGAAGAGAAGCTATTCGTTAGCTCATATACACGTTGAATTGATAGATGAGAAAGGAAAGATAAGTATACCTAGGCTCTTCAAGCCTGAGTAAAAGGATGTGTCTTTAGTCCATGCTGTAGATGAGTATCGATTATGCTCTCATCTATCTCTCCAGTATAGGCCCCTACCCCAGCCTGACTCTGTGGGTATATCGACCTGTACGTGCTGCGCCTAGGAGCGTCAGGGGCAGGCCTAGTCATGTAATTGGCCTCTAATTCTGCATCTATATCAAACATGAGCTCGTCCTCAAGATCATCACCCTTTAGGTCACTCCTATCCTTAGGATGGGTAAATCGTGAAGAGCCATGTTTGATATCGACCTGTACGTGTTGCGCCTGGGAGCGTCAGGGGTCGGCCTAGTCATGTCATCAGCCTCTAATTCTGTATCTATATCAAACATGAGCTCGTCCTCAAGATCATCACCCTTTAGGCCACTCCTATCCTTAGGATGGGTAAATCGTGAAGAGCCAACACTAGAAGCAGTAGGGGATTGAGAAGAGGCACTAGCCGTCTCAACTGAACATCGGCTTCTGATGCTGATGCCCCTTACGGATATGATATCATCTCCCCCTCTATCATAGTGCCTCTGAAGAGTCCAGGCTACTCGCCTACTAGCTGAAACTGTATCCTCGTCACTACCAAACGAGTCTCCTCTGGATGAATTAAAGGCAGGAGCCTTCCTACAATCTCCTTTGGATCTCTGTCGTCGAGGCATAATCTGTAAGACAAATTCATGATTAATCAACAAGTCTAGATTAAATGGCAATGCAAACAAATAGGTAAGTATGTTTAACCATACTAAATACATATCGTGCATGATTATATCTAGCATACTCTTTGCTCAAAAGTTTTCCCTCAGGGTTTGATTTGACAATGTTCGTTTAATCCTAGTTTTAATCTCAAAATATCATTTTTTTTTTTCAAATCCTTCTAACGGTTAGATTCGACAGTGTTCGTTTAATACTGGTTTTTATCTTGAAATATCATGTTTTTTAAAAATATCCTTCTTAGGGTTTGATTCGACAGTGTTCGTTTTATCCTAGTTTTTATCTCAAAATATCATTTTATTTTTTTTTCAAAATATCCTTCTCAGGGTTTGATTCGACATTGTTTGTTTAATCCTGGTTTTTATCTCAAAATATCTTCTTCTTTTTTTCAAAATATCCTTCTCAAGGTTTGATTCGACAGTGTTCGTTTAACCCTGGTTTTTATCTCAAAATATCATGTGTTCTTAAAAGGTTTCTGTTAGGGTTTGATTCGACAATGTTCATTTAATCCTAGGTTTTTATCTCAAAATATCATGTTTTCTTATATCTCATACAGGTTTGATTCGAATGTCCTCGTTTAACTTGGGGTTGAGTATTCCACGCCCTGTGCGTCACGCTCACCTTTCCTAGATTGTCTGGCAAAGGTCCACAATCTTTCCGAGAGCTTGATTCGGCAGTATTTGTTTAGTTTTTTCTCGAAAATCACTCAATGAAGATTGCTGATTTTCATCTTTACAAGATTTGATTCAAAGGTGCTCGTTTAATCATATAAGGGTTTGATTCGAATGTCCTCGTTTAACTCGGGGTTAAGTATTCCACGCCCTATGCATCATGCTCACCTTACCTAGAATTATCGAACGACGGTCTATAATTCTTTTTCGAGATTTGATTCGACAATGCTCATTTAATCCTATCTATCTTTTTGAGATTTAATTCGACAGTGCTCGTTTAATCTCATGAAGGTTTGATTCGAATGTCCTCATTAAACTCGGGGTTGAGTATTCCACGTCTTGTGCATCTTGCTCACCTTTCTTTTAGAGTTACCGGATGGCAATCCTTAACTCTCCCCCAAAACTTGATCTGGCAGTGCTCATTTAGTTATGTTCCCGAAAATCACTCGATGACGATAGCTAATTTTCATCTATCCAAGGATTTGATTCGACAGTGTTCGTTTAATCCCATTTTCTCAAAATGTTTCTCCCGGGATTTGATTCAGCAGTGCTCGTTTAATCCCATGTTTGCAAAGCTACTCTTGTTTTAAAAGGTTTCCAATTTAAAATTACTTCAATCACCATGTTTTAAATCTCCCAAATGTTCCGTTTTATCATGCATAGCATCTCATGTATTCCTAGCGTTTTTATAGTTTTTTAATGTGTTTTTATAGCATCCCGCATTTACATGTTCATCTATGTTGCCTAAAATTTAAATTTTCCCCGCATGTATGAGTGTTCGTAAACTCAATTATACATGTACGCAATTCGGATATATATATATATATATATATTATGAATGTACATATGTGTGCATGCATGTATATATATATATATATATATATATATTATGAATGTACATATGTGTGCATGCATGT
Organism: Quercus aquifolioides; assembly: GCA_019022515.1. Taxonomy (NCBI): domain Eukaryota; kingdom Viridiplantae; phylum Streptophyta; class Magnoliopsida; order Fagales; family Fagaceae; genus Quercus; species Quercus aquifolioides. Next base: position 45,796,752 of record CM032330.1, on the reverse strand, counting down.
ATGCACATGTGAAAGCATGCAAGTATGTTATGTTTATACATTTACTTATACATGTGACCACAAATGTTTTCCAGCATCATCATAGCATAAATGATAAAAACAAAAATATAAATGCCAAAAATATATAAAAAAAATACTAGCACGTTTTCCTAGTTGTGTTACTACTAACATATTTGCAAGAATTAATGAGAAAAGGAAAAACAAACACTTACCTCAGATGTAGAGTGGGAGTTTGAAGCAGAAAGCTGAAGCATAAAACTAGACCCACTAGACCAAGACTCGCCTCGAGGAAGAATATTTTTGTGAAAAAAAAAGTGAAAAGTGAGGTTGGAATGGCCAAAAATGAAGTTAGGAGGCCTTTTGTAATGGTCCGTACGACTTGGCTACCCAACGCACCTTCAAGGGCCACCGGGTCTGCCTAGCGCACCTATAAGGGCCGTCAGTCAACGTTGACCAGTTGAAAAAATAAAAAAGTTTCACTCAGTACCAAGGAAAAAGTTTTCAAACTCTTTCCAATAGCTCAGCTTGAACAGGATAAGACCGGTTTTGGCCCATGAATTGTGTAGTTTTCACATGCAATTTGGGGCAGCAAAATGCGACATTACGTTCTTTATCCAACACCTCTAACTGCAATTGAGATGTCAGATAAAGAAGGAACATCTGTAGATACCATATTTTGTCCACCCTCGATTTACATGCTGAGCCTCAAAAAATTCCAAAAATATTAACTTTTCAAAATGGGGCCATGGGAACATCTAGATTAACGTGGCATAATCCGTTCAGGCATCAGAGTACTTAAAGTGCCTTTTTAGGTCAAATTGACCAAAATGCTCCTAGTCAACCCTAGGTTGACTAAAAGTCAAAGTTGGTCAAAATAACCTCCAAAACTACATTTTTCATGTTCTAACATTAAACCCAACCTATTCAGAGATTTTTGTCAACTTTGACCAAGTTTGACCCGAGGTTGACTCTTAGGGGTGCTAGAAAACCTAATTTTGATCTGACCATCAAAATGGGTTGGAACCAACGTCATTGTGAATATTATTGAATTCCTTTTCCAACGACAATTCATGGGTCAAAATCGGAGTTAAAACGATTGAATATCTTGAAAATCGTGTTAGGCATGTTAACTCGCTTCCCGATTGATTCAACCATTGGATTTTCAATTGCTTTAGTGTTCTGGAAACTAGACATCCATACCTTTCCAGGGACTCCAAGATTAGCTCAATCGGATTTTGGAAAGGCCTCCAGATATGCAATCGAAGATAGGCGGGAAAAAGACGAAATTGCTAACGCTAGCGTACCTGACCCAGCACACCTCTCTCTCTCTCTCTCTCTCTCTCTCTCTCTCTCTCTCTCTAAATCCTCTTTAAAACACACACAAAAACCTTTGATTTCTCGCTTTTTCCAACAATTAAGAGGTAGTGTTCTTGCTCTCATCTTCCTCTCCTTAGTCTTGGTACCTTGGATTTGACGTTTAGGGGTGTAGATGCAGCTTTTTAGCTACTATCTACACCCATTTAATTTCATAGCCTTTTTATTGCTCTATCTTGCTTTCTAACATGTTTTATAGCCTTTCCTAGCATATCTCTTGCTTTATCTTGCTTTCTAACATGTTTTATAGCTTTCCTAGCATGTCTACTTGTTTTATAACATGTTTTATTACTTTGATGTTGTTGGTCTAGTCTTCTTGGATTAGGATATGTCTAAATTTCGTGTTTGTGCTCTTTGACATGCTTATGGCTTCTTGCCATATTAGATCTACATGTTTATGTGCTTTAATCTTGTTTGGATGCTATGCCTAGTGATTTTATAGCTTTATATCTCTTGCTTTTTGCCTCTTTCTTGGGCTTTGGCTTTTGGGTAGGATGTAGATGTAGATCTAGTGGTCTAGGCCTACATCCATACACCCAATTTTCAACAAAGGGTTTGGATAAGTTCCCCTATGCATGTTTGTGTTATGTTTGCTCTTTTTCATGTGTTACATTTGGATCCATGCTTGTTTGCTTAAATCTAGGCCTTTTGCCATGTTCTTGTTTGTTTTCCCTTTGTGGGTTTGTTGCTTGTTGGTCTTTGGTGCCACTTGCTTGTTTGGTTGCATCCGTACCCTTTGGTGGCTTGTTTGGATGCAACCATGTTTGGGAGCACATCTTCGTGATGTTTGGCTTGCTTGCCGCTTGCTTTTCTCCCATTTGCTTAGCTTTGCATGTTAGGGTTTCTCATGTTAGCCTTTCTATGTGCCTTATAACATGTCTAGCTCTCCTTTTATGTGATAACATGCTTGGCTTCCTTTATGCTTGCTTCATGCCATCCTGTTTGGCTTTCTTCATTTGTTTGCATCTTTACATCCTTGTTTACTTGTTCAAGCATGTGTCTTTGTATGCTTGTTTGTGTCATCAAGCTTAGTTCCTACCTATAATCTCGTGCGAGATCACACCTGTCTTTGTACACGAGATCCTGAGTCCCTTTTAGGAACTTCACTTGATGGCACACGTGTCGTCCATATTCCAATATAATGGAACTACGGACACCAAATCCAAACCTACATTTGTCCTTCTAGGACACCCTCTTTTGTTTGATAACATGCTTGGCTGCCCCTTTGTGTGCTTTCTTTCCTTGTTTGCCCCTTTGTGCGCTTTCTTTCCTTGTTTGCCCCTTTTGTGCACTTTCTTTGTTCCTTTGTTATCTCTTTTGCTTGTCTATTGGCTTTGTATTTTTTTTGTTGTTGCATGTACACATGCTTGGAGTAAGGGCGCAACTTCCAAAATGCAAGCTAAAAGGGAAAAATGCAAGCAAGAAGACGCAAGCCCAAAAAGGGCAATGTTCAGTAGATTAGGAGGTTTAGCCTCCCCGTGTGGTTTTCTCTTTCTCTCTCTTAGCCTTTTTCTTTTCCTGTATCTTGCTTGGGCCTCATTCTTAGGATATGACAATGTTTGTTTTACATTTCCTGTACCTTATTGGGCCATACCCATTGGATGTAGGCGATGTCTATTTTATCTTTCCTGTACCTTGCTTGGGCCACGTTCCTTGGGTATGGAAATATCTTATTTATCTTTCTTGTATCACGCGGGGCCATACCTTTGGAACGTTGGCAATGTTTGGTTTATTTTCCTGCTCTGTCATGTTTGATGCTTTGGTGAGCTTCAACTCGCCTTAGTTTGAACATATCGATGCACACTATACACACAGGCATGGAACCCTGTCGATGTGCCATAATGCTCCATACGCGAAACTCTGCCTGATTTTTGCCGTGAAAAATGGGCACCTTTGTTGCTGTATTCTCACCATGAAAGCTTGATGAGGATAGTGTGTTGTGTGCTATGATGCACCTGAGGTGAAATGCTACCAGATTTTCGCCATGAAAATAAGGCGAGATACTGCCAGATTTTCATTGTGGAAGTTTGGCAACAATTCCAAATATACTAGCAAAGCATTGATAGAGACCACACCCCTTCCAAAATCAAACCTCAAATCCCAATTCTTTTAAAGTCCTAAAAGCTAACGCCAATAGTTTGTTTTTAACTGCCAAAGTTCGAAAATTAAGATTTTACGAAAACAAAGGATTGTCTCTAGACAGGCGTTATGGGGTGCCTAACATCTTTCCTACACGTAACCAGACTTCTGAACTCTAGAATCAAGATTTTATGCCTTCCACATTAGATTAGGAGAAACAACCATTTTTCTTAGCCTAGGATTGGTAATAAAATCAAATAGAGTCAGGTGATCAATCACACCTTAGAAAAAAACCCAATGATTGGTGAAAGCTTCACTTACATTTGGTAAATATAGGTGAATGTTCAAATAGCATGTAAAACACTATGAACGTTTAGACCCCCAATTTACAAATTACTAATTCAAGCTTATTATCAAACAATAAATGTGCGGAACATAAACATAAGCTAATAACAGAATTGATAAACAATCTAAAACAAATAAAATCACATCCACAGCAGAAATTAAATGGCAAAGATTAAGGGAAGATAGATGCAAACACAAGGACAACACAACGATGTGTTATCGAAGAGGAAACCGAAGCCCTCGGCGTAAAACCTCTCCGCCGCCCTCCAAGCGGTAAATAATCCATTAAATAATGTAGTTGGGATACATGAATAGCAGAAGATCCTCCAAGCCTAATCTACCCAGTGTACCTAAGCCCTCCAAACTTCTTGCTCCAACGAGGTTACGCCGAACCTATTTCTTCTTTAGCTTACCGAATTCCACTATAGCCCATAGCACCAACCAATAGTCATTGGTTCCTTCCTAACTGCTTCCCAAAGCACCAAATAGCCTTCTCACAGATGTGGGTATGGTGAGAAAAGGATTTGGGTAAGAACCTCTCAAGGATGTAAGAATGGAGAGGGTGAGAGTAGAGGAATTTGAAGAGTCTCTATGTGAAGATTGTGGATGAATCAATCTTGTTTTTCTCTAGGGTTTCTCTCTCAAAATTCTCTCTGGAAGCTCTCTACATTTCATGGGTATAAGGGGTATTTATACTAGGGTAAGAATGGAATGCGAAGAGACAGGTTTTTCAAAACAGGGCTGGCTGGCGGCTTGGCCTTGCGACATGACTGAGTCGCGAGTTCAAGTCGCGAGATAACAGAACGGCCAAGCTGGGCTTTTTGTCCTGTAATGACTGTTCATCTTCTCTGCACGCTTCACTCGTGTGCTGCAGTTGGCGGCTTGCCAGTCGTGAGTCCTAGCCGCGAGTCTCTACATCCTTGCACAATCTTGAGCATTTCTTCACACTCTCTCACTCACTACCCTTACATGATTCCCACCTAAATACAGGGTTACTAATTGCTAAATTACAAACAAATTTGACACGGAATAAAGCTGTCGGACCGTGTGCCTTACCAATCCATCCAACCACCAATTGGTGAAAGATGAGGGGGCATAAATCTTTTATAGCATTCGATCGCAGACCAAGCCCATTGGTATTGGAGCGAATTGTGAAATCCCTCACAATCCCTCCCTCACAATGCGGCTCCAACGACTCGAACCTATGACCTTGGCTCTGATACCACTTGTCGGACCGTGTGCCTTACCAATCCATCCAACCACCAATTGGTGAAAGATGAGGGGGCATAAATCTTTTATAGCATTCGATCGCAGACCAAGCCCATTGGTATTGGAGCGAATTGTGAAATCCCTCACAAAAGCCAATAAGATGGTTGATTAAATTCAACCTTACAATAGGTTAAAATTGACTCAATTTAGTCACACACCAGAGGTTTTTTCATCCTCATTTCACAGAACCCGAGCTCAAAGCGTTTAAACTAAAGTGAGTGTCATTGCAAAGGGTGGTCGACTGCTGCGAGGCATCGACAATGTCTACTGGCCGAAAATTTGCCTATTGAAGGAAAATGTGTCTGCTAACCAAAAAGGTATCTATTGAATGAAAATGTGTCTATTGACTGAAAATGTGCCTATTGAATGAAAATGTGTCTATTGATCGAAAATGTGCATATTGAATGAAAAGGTGTTTGTTGAAGGGTCATAATCCTTTGGATATAAATAGTGGTTCATATTCATTTTCAAACTTCTTCTCAACTTCTTCTCTTTCGTATTTCTTGGAAACACAAGAAACTTGTGGGTCTTCTCCAAAATTGCTATTTGTAAGTTAGTTTTTTTTTTTTTTTTTGGTTAAATAGTGAAAAGGTCCAGGAATCAAGCCACACCAACGGTAGCAACAATGATACTGAATGATTTCTTTACACGCCTTATGAATGCTATTCTTCTCAGATTTCTCATTCTCTTCCCTACACCTTACTAATGTTTTTCTTCTCAATGACTTTTTTTTTTTTTTTTAATATATACATCTTTTGTGAAACGGTGAGTAGATACTAAAACTTAACGGGAAAAATAAAAAGGCACAATTGTTCAGTGTTTTTAAATGTATACATGGCATAAATTTACAAAGCCATATGGCGTAATAAGGAGTGGTCAATAAAAGTTAAACGTTTTGTTTTTATATTATATATAGATATAGATTATATAGATATAGTAAATTATGTAGGATAATTGTATAATAACCCCGGATATGCTATATTTTAGCATCAAACCACAAAAAAACATGCATTACCTGGAAGTCTAGTTATAAAAAAATTTACAACTCAACTATAGTAAAGTCCTAAAAATAGAGCCTATTGTAGCAAGTTGTGTTATTATTTTTTTTTTTATTAACTTTTATTCCCACACCTCTCCTCTCTCTCACTTCAGATTCTCTCTTCCTTCTCCGTCTCTCTCTTCATCTTCCTCCTCTCTCTCTTGGTGGCAATGGGTTGGGTTGTGTTTGGATTAGTGGTGGTGGCAGTAGGTTGTGTGGGTAATGTGGTGGGTTGTGGGTTTTATGTGTGGTGGTGATGGGTGGTTAAACAGAGATATGGGGGAGAAAAGAGAAAGAGATTGGATTATATTATTTTAATGAGTTGTATAATAAAATAGAAACTAGGATAATGAGTGTATTGTAAAGTAGAATTGTATAATAGATAAAGTAGCTTTTTAAATAGTAAAATATGATGGGCTAAAAAGCAAAACTAACCCTCTAAGTTCCTTTAGATTTCATTTCAGTCCTCTAACTTTGCTTTTCTTCATTTCAATCTTCTAACTTTCAAGTTTATTCATGTGGTTAATTTTTCAATTTTTTAAATTTTTCTTCAAAAATTTTAAATTAAAAAGAAAATCAATTAATGATTGTAAAATATTTTCCAATTTTTTTTTTCAAAAAATTTTAACAAAAATTGATAGAAAGGCCTTAATTTAATAAATTTGAAATTTAGAGTACTAAAATGAATAAAAGCAAAGTTGGAGGACTAAAATGAAATCTAAAAAAACTTAGAGAGTCAGTTTTGTATTTTAGCCAATATGATATTATTTGCAATTTCAGATGCTAATGCTCTAAACACTCTCTCTAGCTTCTCTTAGGGTGTGCTTGGTAGAGTAGATTTTAGGGAGAATAGAAAACTTTGAAGAGAAAATAGAATGAAAATTTTTTTTAGAGTATGTTTGGTTGGGTAGAGAGAGAAGAAAAGAAATAATAGGATTCAGGTGTTTTCTTCCCTAACTTACTAAAAAGTTTTCTCCCAAAAATGAGAAGAAAACCGAAGGAGGAGATTATTTTATTTATTTGTGTACTTGGGCTGACGAAGAAAGTTTTCTTCACAAGTGCCTTTTTTTTTTCTTTTTTCCTCTCATCCAGTTGCCTTTTTTTTTTTTTTTTTCACTTGCACATACATGATTATTTTTGCTAAAAAAATGTATTATTTTTTTGTTTGCACATACACAATTTTTTTGTTAAAAAAATGTACTTCATTTTTGTTTTATTTAATAAGAATATAATTATAAATTTATACTAACTTCATTTTTTCATTATTTTTTCTTCTTAACCAAACAATAAATTTTTCATCTCTCCATTTTCCCATCCATCTAACTAAATACAAATGAGAAAAAAATAAATATTTTTTATCTTTCTACTTTTTTATCACACCTCCATTTCCTATCCTTTCACTTTCCCACGACTATTCACTATCTCATTTTTCCATTCCTCCCCCCTTAAAAGCTTCACGCTTTCTTTCACTCGTCCCTCTCCTAACTCTTCAGCCGCCCCTCACTCCCTCGGTGTTACCCCAGTTTTTCACTTATTTGGTTTTATAGTTTAGGCTTGAAAAATCCGACCGGAGAAAAATCCTGAAAAAAAAAAGACAGCACGATGACGGTAACACCAACAACAACTAGTTCTGGGTCTGGATGTGGAAGTGGGTGTCGTCTCTTTCTACCTTCGACATATCCTAGTCTGACACAAAACCGAACTTACAATTACAAACCCATAAATAATAATAATAATAATATCCATGTTTTTGGCTCCATTACATTCTCCCAAACCCCCAAGCCCAAATTAGGAAGCCACTGCCGCCGCCGCCTATTGGCGGTTTCTCAATTCGTGGAAGATAGTTCTCAATCCAAAGAACCCAACACCAAGGTATGCAATTTCACACTCCAACATTTTTTTTTTTAAATATGATTCTATTTCATAACTCAAAAATAATACTGCACTTTTCTCCTTTCCTTATTGACTATTGTAAAGACGAAAGAGGAAAAATTTTGTTCTTGTTACGTACACACATGACATGACACATACTTTTCTTTGGATTTTTTTTTTTTTTTTTTCCGAATAAATTGGTTAGTTGGTTGCTCAGGTGTGGAACTTCCTTGTATAGCTTTGATGCACTCTAAGAAAATGAGTATAATGCATTTTCAATTTCTAAATGGTTTCAATATATATATAAATTTTTTGGTTTGGGATATTTGGGTTACTGACGAATGTCTTTAATATAAAGCATATAGAACAACCTTCTGTTTCTGGTGTATATTGAAGTTCAAGCAAAAAAATAGAGTTTGCTTTTAAAAAAAAAAAAAAGAATAGCTGCATTGTATGCTGCTATGCTTTAAAACCAAGCAACGTGCACTTTTTGATAGTTTGTTTTATTTTTCCTTTCTTAAACGTGTCTTCTCACACCTGCATGTCCTCCGTGCAGGATGCAAATATTGACATAAAACTTCCAAGAAGAAGTTTGCTTGTACAATTTACTTGTGATGTGTGTGGTGAAAGAACAGAGAGGCTCATAAATCGATTAGCCTATGAGCGCGGCCTTGTTTACATACAGGTACTTAGTTGGTTTCCTTTTCATTGCCACATAATGAAAGTTATGTGGGATGTTTCTTGATGATGAATGGTTTTTTATTCGCTTCAACTGTTTTTTCAAGACTGTTTTATTAGTCTGCTACTTGCTATTCTAATAACTTGCAACATGAAATGATGAAAGTAGGATCAAGATTATAAAAAAAAAAAAAATGATAGCTCTTATTGTTGGGTAAGGTGTCAAATATGACTTTGAGTGAAAAGTCATTTATACTTATCTTCAGGTTGGCAGCTGCCAAAATTAATGACTTAAGTTAGAAGACAGAGAATGCACCAAAGCAATATCAACCACTGGGTGGAGAGATGCAGTTTTCATCATCTTATTTAATATAAAGTTTTTCACTAATATTTAGGGACCATTTGTCTCTTTGAATCTTATAGCTTCTGAAAACCAACTTGCATATCCATAAGATGAAGTCTTGCCAGGCTTCAATCTGGCATCAAGATCTAAATGGAATCTATAAGAGAAACTTAGAAAAGATTTCTTGGAAGAGATTGCAACGATTTTTATGTTCTTCTTTATCTTTGACTTGGGTCAGGCCATTTCTATAATACAAGTAGCTGAGATCGCACTTTGGAATTATTTTCCACTTGCAAAATGGAATAGTCCTTCAAAAAAATTTCTTTACTTAAGAAAAATAAAACCAATGCATAAACATTTTATGAAAACCCTGAATTTTAAGGCTATTATGTTCATGCGGACCAACTGGTTGTGCTTTCATCAGTGTGCAGGTTGTCTCCGTCATCACAAATTAGTTGACAACCTTGGCCTCATGGTTGAGTATGACTTACGGGAGGAAATCAATCCGGACTCAAATACTGATCAAGTTTGATATGTGCCAATCAACTTGTTATGTTATTCTGAGTTAGAAGACAGAGTATGCACCAAAGCAATATCAACCACTGGGGTAGAGTGATGCAGTTTTTATCATCTTATATAATATATAGTTTTCAGTAATATTTAGGGAACGTTTGTTTCATTGAATCTTATAGCTTATGAAAACCAACTTGAATATCCATAAGATGAATTCTTGCCGGGCTTCAATCTAGCATCAAGATCCAAATGGAATCTAAAAGAGAAACTTAGAAAAGAATTCTTGGAAGAGATTGCTATGATTTTTATGTTCTTCTTGATCTTTGACTTAGGTCAGGCCATTTCTATAATACAAGTAGCTGAGATGGCACCATGAAATTCTTTTCCATTTGCAAATTGGAATAGTCCATCAAAAAAATTTCCTTACTTATGAAAAATAAAACCAATTCATAAACATTTTATGAAAACCCTGAATTTGAAGGTTTTTATGTTTATGCGGACCAACTGGTTGTGCTTTAATCAGTGTGCAGGTTGTCTCTGTCATCACAAATTAGTTGACAACCTTTGCCTCATGGTTGAGTATGACTTATGGGAGGAAATCAATCCGGACTCAAATACTGATCAAGTTTGATATGTGCCAATCAACTTGTTATGTTATTCTAAGTTTCCTTTTGGATATTTCCATGTTTGTTGTTGTAATAAAAAAATCTGTCTTCATTCAGCAACAAAATTATATATATATATATATATATATATAATAAAACTCAAAATTTGTCTTCATTAAACATTAACCAAAAAAAATTGAAACTACAAAACCTTGATTTGGCTCAGTCTCCTTATTATTCACTCCTGTCTAAGCAATCTTTGAATTGATCTTGTGTTATACGTATGAAATAATCATCTCTTTTCAGTATAACAGCAAATCAGTGGTTCATCATCACATAAGATTTCTAGGAATTGTATCCTGTAAGAGCCAGCAGAATGGCAACAGCTAATCCTGTAGTCATCCACCTTCCAGACCTTCCTACCTGCTGATGTAGTGCATGTCCTCCATTCTGTGAGTTGAGAAAGAAAGGAATAGTCAATAAAAATATTTGGAAATTGTTAAAGCTGATATATTGATGTAACAGTGAATTTGATTGGTGTCACATAAATAACACAATAAATAAATTTCTGAATTATTTTTTGTTTTGTAAAAAGTTGATATATTAGTTTGTAAGGATTATGTAGTCAACTTTTTAGTGGTAGCATCAGTCAAAACATTTTTTCATGTGAGAAGTAAAATCATCCATATCAAGCCACCCCATATATTCGAAATTTATTTAACATATATAAAATAGTTTCTCAGCAATTTAGGAAAATCAATAGTAATGGCAATCCGACTGATTAAAAGTTACCGCATTTGGTGATGGTGCTGGAGTTGTTTCCTCTGTGTCTACCAATGTAGGAGGTGCTGGGGGGCTGGTTACATTAGCTGCTGGTGCTGGTGCTGGTGCATGATGATGCTTGTGCTTATGTCTGTGCCTTCTTTTCTTCTTGTGTTTGGTGGGCGCTGGAGCAGATGAGGGCACCAAGACTGGTGCTGGAACGGGTGTAACTGGTACAGGTGCTGGTGCTGGTGTTGGTGGTGCCTTCAGTGGTGCTGGTACAGGTGCTGTTGTAGGTGGTGGTGGTGCCGGTGCTGGTACTGGTGTCTGCTTTGCAGGGGCTGGCACTGGTGGCGCTTGGGCTGGTGTGGGAGAGATTTTTGGTGGTGGTAAAGCTGGTGGTAGAGATGGTGGCTGTGTTGGAGTTGAGACAGGTGGACTTTGTGGTGGTTGTGGTGGAGGAATTTTAGGGGGTGGGACGGTTGGGCTTATTGTTGGGGCTACTTTAGGAGATGGGGATGATTTTGGAGATGTGGCAGGTGGGGTGGTAGCAGCAGGTGGTGTTGCAGTTGGCAATGTAGATGGGGCAGATGGTGTTGTAGGCGGTGTTGCAACTGGCAAATTGGATGGGGCTGCTGGTGTGGTAGTAGGAGGCGGTGTTGCGGTTGGCAGAGTAGATGGTGCAGCTGGTGTTGTGGTTGGCAAGGTGGAAGGTGTGGCCACTTGTCCTTGTGCATTGGCAAGGAATTGTGTAAAACAAAGACCAACTAAAAAGAAAGCCCACAACATTGTAGCCATTTCTGTTGAGATGAGAATTGGTAGGAAATATTTGGTGCTTTTATATTTAATCGAGGAGGGAGTAATTCAGTTCTAGGGAGTGAAATACAGGTTGGGTGTAATGTTGGAGGGAGAGATGTAGTCTTCATGTGATTGCTACGTCCCTTCTAATGATTTGCCAAACAAGGTTGTTAATTTTAACTTTAGACCCTCTCACAGCTTATTAGTGGGCCCATGTTAGAGGGCCTTTAAAGGCTGACTTACTGCCCCAGCTTCATATTCACATTATATGGGGAAAGCTTACTAAAAGATCGTTTGTTTTATTTATTTATTTATTTTGGTCATCTTATGATTGTAGTTTCCAAGTTGTCAATTTTCAGTATCACATTGGGGGAACTGGGGCCTGCCCCATATTTAGCCAGTCCTCCAACAATTTTTTTTTTTTAATAAAAAAAAATTACAGTTTACTCATTTGATGACTTGCAGGAGCAAAGGAGGTATAGATTTTCTTGCCTTTTAATCGTTGTGGAAAATCTTGAACTGGTATTTACTAACCATCCTAGCCTCATAAGCTATTTAAGATTTATTTAAAAAAAAAAAAAAAAGGTTTATGGAAATTATTAGTATTATTTTTGTCACCTATTAGAACACAAAATTCACATGGCGTATTTGGGAAAGGGAAGAACATGGAGCGGAGTGAATTAAGAGACATAAGATCCATTTAATAAGTGCCAACAAAATCTTACCAAACGCTTTATTATGTGTATATGTATAATCATTTATCACCATATTGATCCGGACATCTGACCTAGACGTGGGTAATTAGTTCCCATCGGATTTGAATTTGATGACGAAAGCAAGGCTTCAGCTTCAGGATTTCCTATTGGGGGAAGAACCTTCCCCTCCATCCCCCCTTTTTTTTTGAAGATAGAAATGCCATAGTCCATTTATCAAATTAAGCTACACAATCATGATGTCAATTTGGGTATCTTGCAATTTCAGGTAGTTTATTTGTAGCGTTTATCAAAAGATGTAATTTTTGGAATTTCATGTTAAATGTATGACAAAAAACTAAAAGCTAATTTATTTTTAGATTATTTACACCCAAAAAAAAAAAAAAAAAAAAAAACACTCAGACAAAAATCAAAAAGTGAATACTTTTTGTCTTTTCCCAAACACTCCTGATACTGGAATCTCAGATCTTTTGTAAAGAGAGAAATTAGGCTACAAAGTTATGCCTGGATCTTGCAAAATTCATCTTTGCAGTAAGCAAGCAGTCATTTTCCGCATTACCAAAACAGAAAAAGATATAAAAAAGAAATGCTTGTACATCTCGAAATTACACCTCATGTTTATGTCGTAAACCCCACAGGTAGTTAGTTTTACTCTATAATTTTCTGTTTCTGACCAATATCATTCTTAGGAACTCTTAAACACTGCCACTATGCTGGCCAATTATGTGTCAAAGGAACCCAAGACATAATTTTTGGGGGCCACAACAATCAATGACCCCAACTCTTGCTCTTTAACTTTTTAAGTAGTCAAGCCGTTCAACATCAGATAATACAATTTGCAGTCTAGGGATTCCATCAACCCTCAACAATATCAATTTTATTTGATTTGAAGGACAGCCATCTCTTGCAACTAGGTTTTTACAGCTCTAAAAACAAAGGGTTCAGTAACCATATTACAAACAGAAAACTTGGAAGATATCATGCATCTTTGTAAGAAATTTTGATGGATGGTGCGATACGGGAAGGGATGCAGGTGGAGGATGTGGGTCTTCTTTCTTTTCTTTATTCCTTCTCCTCAGCTGGAAAAATTGCTGCATTGCATCTGCACACTCAGATGCCAACACCCCTCGGCGAATTGTCATTTTTGGGTGGAATGGGTGGACAGGAGCAGCTCGCTTATCTGGCAATTCCATGCCATTTCCACCTTCTTCACCATCCCGAAAGAGCCTGCAAAAAACTAGTTACATGTCAGAACTTTCTTCCTTATAGCTCCTGGTCCATCAAAATTATGCTCTTTGTCCATCAACTCTATATTCTATATAACATTGTCATGTTAACTGGTAAAGTAACCAGTTGTATGGCTTCCATTCTATTCTGGTTCCCGCAGCCCATTCTAGCAAGAACATTTAGTTCTAGTCTCAAGCAACAAGAAGCAGCTATCCATATATTACCAGCCTCATTTGCAATATGTTTCAAAGCATTCTACCCATCGAAGCTCAACCCTTTCTCTCTTATTTCCAAAGGCAAAGCCGAAAGAAAGAAAGAAAGGAATTAAAAATATATATTTACATGAATGATGTGCATAAGGTATTGCTTATGCGAAATGCCTTCTGTGCCTACCAATATAAAAGTTATAATAAAACATGACTAAACATCCTTATTGAAGATATGGCAAGTTTATCCTAGTTATAAATACAATTGTTTAGTGATTACTGATTAGCCAGAAGAAGTGAGGATCCAGGTCATACTCAGTTTTAATATGATACTGCGCATTCCAGTTGTGAACCAAATGAGCAGGATAGAAGAAAATGTTCTCTGCAAGTGCTGTGCATATGCTGTTGTCTATACAACTCAAATAAAGATATAAGCAATTCTTTGATTTCTTTTCTTGTAATCTGCAGCACCCACCCCCAAAAAGGAAAAAAAAAAAAAAAAAAAAAAAAAAAATCAAATCAAATCAGTTATTGACCTATCATTTTTGAATGGTGGTGTAACGTCTTTTCATTTGGTCTTCATATCCTGGGAAAATCCTTGGCTTCTTTAATTCATTTGCTATATTGAGAACAGCGCAGAGTGACTAGCCTCTGATTTGAAACTAGAGGACTATTAGGTATAACAAACAAAATGTTTGATGGAATGTAAAGGATTTGAATGTAGAGTATATAAGTCTTGTAATTCATAGGTGTTGTAGCATAAGCATAAGGGAAACTATTTGTGAAGAACTGCTTTACTTCAATTTATCATGCTACTATCTTTTATCCACGCCCTTTATATGAAATCAGAAACTCTGAGTTGATTCAGAATTCAGTGGTCCAGAAAAACTGACTGGAGAAAAGTCATTTGATTCAAACCATTAGAAGTTTCCATTAGAATTTTTATTACATGAGATTACAAAATCCATAGGCTGACTGGTTTAAACATCATTTAAAAAAGGGGAGAAAAAAGCAGGAACAGCATGTAAATTCCGTACCTAATCCAGCTGCCATCAGCTCCAAGAAGTTTATTGGGAGTTCCCCATACGAGAGTGTTGATTCTTGCTTGGAGTATTGCACCAGCACACATGGGACATGGTTCAAGCGTTACATAGAGTGTTGTCCCCTGACAGTGGAAAACATTAATTAGCTGAAGCTAGGTGTCATAAAATAGATATTAAGTGTTTTAAACTAAGTAAGAGCTAAGCATTATAACTAAAACTAACTAATTGATTTTATGTTTTATAGAGAGACTCAATTCTACACAAGCCCCTGTATGGTTTATATCACCGTGGAATGGTGGATTTCGACAGTTGAGTAACCAAAGTATTAGAGACTGAACAGTATAATGACCAATATAAATTTCTTTTTCTTATTCTAATTTTTTTTCCTTTTTAATTGGTGGTGTTGGGAAACATGTATAGTCATCATGATATTAATTTACAGCCACACTCCACTTCATAATGCAGGATGGTATCTGAATTCACATTGCTATGGGCATACTTTTCAATTCGAGGTTACTAGATAACCTATGGAATGCACTTTGGTATTGAACATGATCATCCTTACAACTTTAGAATGGAGTAATCACAAACAAATATGGAATCATTGTTGACAGTTAACAACTTATTGATACAGTTATTAAGAAGACACAATCACTTATTATGACTCTTTTCTTTTTCTTCTTTCATTTTATTTTATTTATTAAAAATAAGACTACCAATCATGTTTACTAATAACCAATTGTCATAGCTTAAAATCAATTCTCACCAATACTTCAAGCAATTAGTGATGTCCAATTTCTTACTTACGTTCACATTCTATATATTTACCATTCAGAAAATTTCAGATGTGAGTTTAATGCAAAAATCTATACTTTATTTTCTTTGTTATCATTAGTGTTTCTTTTTTTTTTTTTTTTTTTTTTTTTTTTTTTTTAATGCAAGTATGAAGAAAGTGTAATGCAAATTTCCTAGGAATTTGTATGGTTTAGCACAGCTAGGAACACCATTTTATTCATATTGCTCTGCAGTATCAAGAAGTTAAATATGCCATTCAAGTTTTTCAGTGAAAAAGTAGCGACTAATTCCAAGTGCTTGGTTCTATCCACAAGAGAGCTGGATAAGGCATACATGGTAATCAGTCATTTGGTATCAGTTAAAACTCAATAAAGATGATGCTGAAACACACCATTGTTGCAAACTGCAATGGTTTAAATCTTCAGTAAATTAGCATCTCATTCTATACAAATTAAGATGAGATTTAACATTTTAGATGACAAAATTTAAAAGTAGATTCTAAACATAGGAAATTACTGAAAGCCTCCAAGTCCGAAGCAAGTTTGAAGCCTCCCGTATGCACATCATTTCTGCATGGGCAGTGGAGTCCCGTAACTCTTCTACTCTGAAATATGTGTCTCCATATAAATACCCCCACATAAAAAAAGCAACCAACCAAACAATATATTTCAGAAACTCATAAAACTTACAAGTTGCATCCACGAGCAATAATCTTCCCATGCTGCACAAGCACAGCCCCAACTGGCACCTCCCAAGAATCAGCAGCCTTCTTGGCTTCCAACAGTGCCTCCTTCATAAAGATTTCATCAATTCTCCGCTGCTCACTTTCTAGTTTATATGCTTCTTCCCATTCATCAAATCTATCTCTTGGGACTTGCTTGTTCCGCTGAAGCTTCCTTTGTTGCAATTCCCCATCCTTTCCCTCAGTATCTGAGATTTCAGTCAATCTCACACTAACAGGTTCCTCTACCTGCTCCATTGAGCCATACTCAGATGCAGCCGTTTCACTGGTCTTTGAAATTTCATCTACAATGGCAGATCTTCTTATGCCCCCAGTAGGTGATGGTATTAATGGTCCTGCTACTTCCATGCCAGAAGGGGCACCATGAAAACCCTTTGCATCTTCATTAACATTTTCCTCTCCAGAAGCTAAGGAAAATCCTTTTGACGCTGACCCACTTTCTGATGTACCTAAAGAAGATGATGTATCTCCTTCAAGATAACTTATTTTATGCTTTGATCTCATTGTGTCAGAAGCTTCTCCTTGACTTTGAAGAGAAGTTTTACCGCGCAGTTGCTGATCAGAAGACATTACTTCTGCAGGCATGCTTCTTTTTTCCTTCTGTACATTCTCTCGATCATTTTCTTCATGCTCACGGCCAGAAAACAATGTCTCACTACTAGCGGACTTGTTTGACAAACTCCTTCTATCTGATCTTGTGACAGAATGTGGGGATTCAGAATGTGATACCCACCTTAGTCGAATTACATCTGCAATGATACCCCACAAGGACCTGTCAGATCTCTTCATAATGGCATTCCCAGTTGTTGTAGTGACCTCTGATCCTTCTGTCTGGGGGGTCTTCTGAATAGACGAGTCTGTTACATCCCATATTTCATCAGAAGGACCCTTTGTTCCGGAACCCCCAGATGGATGCCTTGACTTACGCTCTCTCAACTGAGAGTCTCCAGAACCAAATTGACTTGAACTCTTTTGCCTGTACTTCTCGCCAGATACCAACTTCATCTCAGAATCTTTCTTCTCCTTCTGGATTTCTAAAGTCAAAACCTCTTGCCTTACATTCTCTACAAACTCACCAACATAATGTGTGGATGATTTCTCTAAACGATCAGCTGAACCCAGAGCATCCCCATAACACTCACCGCTTCCATCTCTGCCATATGGTTCGTGGTGCAAAGCTAAAATTCTGCCTCCGGAACGTGTATAATGGTCACTAGAGCCTCTTTCTGAAGCTTCGCCTGAAGCCTCTTGGGTTTCATTCCCACCAGTTATCTCAACATGCAGTGAACCTCTAGATATCAATTGAGATGGCGGAGGCATTACCATTGCCTGTGAGCTTCTATTATCTGCCTCCTCCACATCAATCTGTGGTACTTGACCCTGGGAAACCAAATTCACTGACGCTTGGAAATTAGAGGCCTCTTCTGAGGTTTCTTCATGAAAAGCCAATGGTTTAGTAGGTCTTTGAGCCTCTTTTATTGATATAATTTGCAAGACCGTTTCATCAGTTTGATTATACCTTTCTCTTGTTTCCCCAACTGGTGTTGCAAGTGAGGTCAAATTACTGTTTTGATTAATTCTCCTTTCAGAAGTTCTTCGATCTGTAACAGTTTCTACATCACTGGCATGAACCACTGACATGACACTGACATCTTCGTATCCTTTTCTGGATTGAATTCTCTGAGGAGCTTTTTGATCTATTTTGGGACATAACTGTTTTGCTTCTGGACTTGATATGGAAACCAAGTCTGATTTTTTTTTCTTATTGTTCAATCTAGTTTCCTGCCGCATAATGGAGGCCTTGCCAATATTACTGTCATGGAATTCTGACATTTCAGTGACACGCTGGGATTTTCTTCCTGAGTCAATCTGTTCACTGATCCATTCACCAGTTTGGCAGGGCTGCTCCATCTGCTGAGCTGAACTCAATACCAAAGTTGTATTTTCTTCCTGTTTTTTCATTCTAGTATCAGATTCCCTCTGCCAATCAGAAGTCCTTCTAGTATTTACATCTTGCATTTCTGACATTTCAGTGACTTGATGGGAGTTTTTTTTTAGCTTGTCTTTTCCAGTGATAAGGCCTACTGTTTTGTAATGTTCATCTCCGGTTTCATGTACCAAATTTGCAGCTATCACTATGTTCCCTTCCCTAACACTGGATCTTTTTTGTAAGGAAGTTGTCTCAATATCACTGGCAGGGAACTCACGTAGTTCTGTAAATTCCTGGTATTTTCTTCCAGATTTGGTTACTCCAATGACTTGATTCCCTATTTGACCATATTGCTTTCTTGTTCCTTTATCCAAATTCATTGCCGATTTTGAATTCTCTTCTTCCTCCTTGATTTGGCTATGGGAACTAGATGACTTTCCATAATCACTTTCATGGGAGCTTGACGCTTGCGCATTCATTTGTGAGGATTCTTTCCTAGACTGTGTTTCTTCAACCATTATTTCAGTAAGCTTTTTCTCTGACTTCTTCCTCCAATCCCACTCAACACCATTCCTCACTGCAGCATTTCTTTGTTCTGAGATTCCCCCCTGTCCCTCTGCATCATCCTTTTGCCTCTTGTACTCTGCTTCCATGTTCCCCTCAGATCTATCCTTATCACTCTTTCCTGAGTCCGTATACCCACTTGACAACTTTTCCACAAATTGCCCCTGATTTTCCTGAACTTCCATATCACTCTCATAATCCCCAGAAGATAAAACTGAGTAATAAGATGAACAACTAGAACCCCCTTTTCTTCCTTTACGATTGTCACTCCTTAAAAACGTTTCCCTTTCCTCATTCTGACAACAATCCTCGTCCCTCGACTCAAGTATGACTGGCTCTAAGTTATGCCTTGAATAACTCTCTTGTGAAGCTGACTCGACATTTTTTTTCTTTCCTCTATAACTTTCATTACCATAGCTCCCTCTCTTCTCCTCCTCCACTCTCCTAGATGAAGTCACATTTCTATCTCCATCACTAATAGTCCCTCCCTTATCCACCACCACTCTCTTAGAAGATGAAGTCCCATTTCTCTCTCCACCACGATTTCTCCCTCCTTTATCCACAATCACTCTCTTAGATAAACTCACTTTTCTCCCTCTAACATCAAAGTTCCCTCCCTGCTCAACATCCACTCTCTTAGATGAACTCAATTTTCTCTCTCCACCACTGAAACTCCCTCTCTTGTTCACTTCCACACTCTCAAAAGAAAACCCACTTCTCACTCTACCACCAAAACATTCCTCACTCACTTGCTCACTCAACAAGCTCAAAACTGCTTCTGCATCATCGAAACAATCTGAATTTTCACTCTCCTCTGAAACCATACAAGTACATCTCTCATTTCTTCTTCTTCTTCTTCTACACCTATTACTCACACTAGTCTCCTTGAGAGAGCAAGAAACCTCATAACAACCCCGGTCCAAATGCTGGACTGGAAGCCTGTTATAGTAGCGGTTTCCACTTCCCAAGATCAGCCTTCTAGAAGCTGAGCATTGAAGCAGGGTGGACTGCCTCAACCCATATAAAAATGTAGGGCTTGTGGGCACCCTATGACTGTGAGTCGAAAATGTACAGCAAGAACAACAAGCACAAGCACAACAAGATGATGATGATGATGATGATGATATTTGAAATGGGGTTCTATCAAATCTTTCATTGAAGAAGTAGGAGTAGTCATTAAAGGAAAAGGAAAGAGGGCCTTTGCTTCTAAGTGAATATATATAGGTGTTGTGCATATCTATATAGCTAATATTATCTATAATAAAAGGGACAGGGAGAGAGAGGACAGCTTACCTTGATGTGAGAAGTGGGTTATGGAGGGTTTGGAAGGTTGATGGAGCTGAACTTGAGAGTGAAACCATGTGGGTCTCTGTCTCTACTGTTGTATATCAGATTTCTTAACTCAACTCAACTCACAGATTATGTTGTCGAATTTCGAAGAAAATGAAATTATTCAAGTCCAATTGAATTGAGGGATAGCTGATAGCTCGCTACAGGTCGAGCGGCTCATGAGAATGTTGGGTTGATTCGCTCGGTGCTTAAACTCGGCTTTTCCATGTGAGTTGGCAAACATTATTTTTTGAAAGAATAATGATCCATTCATTTAGCTATTTTACATTATTTTTATAAACCGTTGATGCGGTAAATTCTTATGATTTTTTATTTGGACTCATTATTAACATCATATTTTTACTTACTAATAGTCACCTACCATATCAGTCGTTTGTAAAATAGTTTGTAACTTTAGTATTTCTCATTTTGAACATACTAATAATAATTTGCTACCTCAACATTTTTTGAAATTTTATGTAAGCGTCTCTAAACTCCTTGTTTCTATTTTAGTAACTTCGATCTTGCTTTTTTATTCCCTCAAAACTCATCTTACATCATTCCTATTTAAATTTGGGATAAATCTAGATTCACAATTTTTTTTTTTTCACAAAATTGTTCACAATGGTTGAGGTGACAAGTTGTAAATGATAGTAAAATAGTATAATTATGGATTCATATGAAAATTAATAACAATTTTACAACTCAACACTTGTAAAATTTGTATGAAGTATAGCTATTAAATTTGGATAATTGTTATTTCAGTATTTGCACTTTTAATTATATATATATATATATATATTTTAGTATTTGCAATTTTTTAATTATATCTATATAAATTCATCCCACATATACATTTAAAAACACCAAATAATTGTGTCTTTTCATTTTGCCCGTTAAGTGTCAGTATCTACTCACCGTTTTACATAAGATGTATATATTAAAACAAAAAACTGTCATTGAGAAGAAAAGCATCGGTAAGGCGTAGAAAAGAGAATGAGAAATCTGAGAATAAAAGCATATGTAAGGCATTTAAAGAAATTGTCTAGTATTATTGTTGCTAATGTTTTGTGTGGCTTGATTATTGGATCTTTTCACTATTTAACAAAATAAAACTGACTTACAAAAAAAATCAACTGTCCACAAATTTCTTGTGATTCTAAAAAAAAAAAAAAAAATGAAAGAGAAGAAATTAAGAATAAGTTATCAAATGAATATGAACCCCTATTTATACCCAAAATAATATGACCCTTCAATAGGCATATTTTTATTCAATATGCACTTTTTCAGTCAATAGGCACATTTTCAATCAATAGACACATTTTCATTTTAATAGGCACATTTTCAATCAATAGGTACTTTTTTATTCAATAGGCACCTGTTCGGTCAATAGGCACTTTTTCACTTAATAGGCACCTTTAATATATATCCAATTTGAAAAGTTATGACCTTTCAATAGGCACCTTTTGGTATATCCAATTTAAAAGTTATGATCTTTCAATAGGTACCCTTTAGTATATATATTACAACCTATCTTGTATATACCTATATATACAACACAAACTAAACTAGAAACGCAACATTCTGTCTCTTATTCCTTCCTACAAAAAACTAATAAATAATTTTTTTTTTCTTCTATCTTACTAATAAAACTTTGTGCTATTTCTTTTAATATCATTTTTTTATTTCATGAATTTTTGCTTACTACTCCAACTAAGAAATAATGGTTTTTTCTCCCCTAAAACTCATCCAATAGCTTTTCTCGTGCATCGCACAGATTAGTGTCTAGTGTATATATATAAGGTCAAAGCTAAGAGAAAATTCAATTAGATTATAAAATTGATTTCTAATTTTGTGCTACATGTCCTATCTAATTTCTTTTAATTTTTTTGTCAAGTGAGTTAATTTAGTACAAAATATGAGAAGTCCAATATAAATGAGCAATAAAGCCCTACAGCAAATGCGCCCCACCAAAGGCCCTGGTCTAGACAATGTGTTTGCAATTTTCTTCAAAAATATTGGGATGTTGTTGGAAATGATGTCACCTGCATGGTTCTAAATGTTTTAAACTCTGTAGATACCGTATTTTGTCTACCCTCAATTTGCATGCCGAACCTTGAAAATTCCAAAAATGTCAATTTTTCACCAGGGGACCATGGGAACATCTAAATTGACATGGTACATCCGTTTGGGCATCAGAGCACCCAAAGTGCCATTTTAGGTCAAAATTATCAAAATGCCCCTCGTCAACCCGAGGTTGACCGAAAGTCAAAGATAGGCCAAATTCATCCCAAAATAACAATTTTCATGTTTATACATCAAACCTAAGCTACTCAGAGATTTTTGTCAACTTTGACCAAGTTTGACTGAGTTTGACTTGAGGTTAACTCCTTGGGCACCAAACCCTAATTTTGATCCATCCATTAGAATGGGTTAGGGCCAGCACCATTGCGAAGGTTATTAAATTCCTTTTCCAACGACTGTTCATAGGTCAAAATCAAAGTTAAAATGGTAGAGATATCCTAAAAATCGTACGGAGCACATCAGCATACTTCTCGAGGCCATAACTTTTGATCTGACCATTGGAATTTCAATTTCTTTAGTGTTCTAGAAACTAGAAATCTAGAAATTTCTAGGGACAAGATCAGCTCAATCAAAGTTCAGGAAGGTCTTCAAATATGTGATCGAAGTTAGGCAAGAAAAAGACAAAATTACTAATATCAGCATACCCAACCCGGTGCACATAAAGTGGCCACTGGCCTCGAAAAGCGTGCCAAACATCTATTTTTACCCCTAAAACCCCCAGATTATTTTTTTTTAAATGATTTTGGGAATTTTGGAGCACTATTCTAGGCAAATTTTCTCTCTTTTCCTCTTTAAATTCTCTCTCAAACAGGTCCAAAAACTTTTGATTTCTCTCTTTTCTCAACAATTTAGAGGTAGTGTTCTTGAACTCTTTTTCCTCTCCTTAGTTTTAGGACCTTGGATTTGAGGTTTTAAGGGTGTAGATGTAGCTTTTTAGCTACTATCTACACCCTTTGCTTTATCTTGCTTTATAATATGCTTTATTGCTTTCCATGGTGTATCTCTTGCTTTATCTTGCTTCCTAGCATGTTTTATAGCTTTTCTAGCATGTCTCCTTGCTTTCTAACATATTTTATTGCTTTGATGATGTTGGCCTAGCCTTCTTGGGCTAGGATATGCCTAAATACCATGTTTGCACTTAGATCTATATGCTTAGGTGCTTTTTGACATGTTTATACTTAGATCTACATGTTGATATGCTTTTTGACATGTTTATGCTTAGATCCATATGTTCATGTGCTTTTTGTCATGTTTATGCTTAGATATATATGTTCATTTGCTCCTTGCCATGCTTATGCTTAGATCTACATGTTGGTTGTTATGCCTTGTGCTTTTATAGCTTTTTTTTTTAAAATGTTTTGGGCCTTGGGTAGGGTGTAGATCTAGAGCTTGTGGTCTAGGCTTACATCCATACGCTTAGGCCTACATCAAAGGGTTTGGATCATTTCCTTTATACATGTGTTTGCTTGCTTACTTCTTTGCTTTAGATCCATGTTTGTTTGGCTAGATCTAGGTTCTTGCTATGCTTTGTGCCCTCCATGGGCTTGTGCTTGTTGGTCTTTGGGGCCACTTGCTCGTGTGGTTGCATCCGTCCCTCTTGTGGCTTATTTAGATGTAACCACTTGTGAGAACACATCTCCGTGATGTCGGTTTGCTTGATGCGTACTCTTTCTCCACTCTATGAGATGTTATGCTTGCCTTACTTGTTTTGTGCCCCTATTTGGCTCTCTTTGTTTCTTTGCATCTTTGCACACTTGCCTACATGTTCATGCATGAGTCCTCCTGTGTGCTTGTGTCATCAAGCCTAGTTCCTACGATCTCATGCGGGTTCACACCCGTTCTTGATACAAGAGACCCCGAGTCCCTTTAGGAATTTTGCTTGATGGCATGTATGTCGTCCATACTCCAATCTCATGGAACTATGAACACCCAATCCAAACCTACATTTGTCCACCTAGGACACCCCTTTTTTGTTTGATAACATGCACATTTGCCCCCATTTGGCTTTCTTTGATAGTTTGTCCTTTTGCATGCTTTCTTTCCAGTTGTTTCTTTGCTTGTCTGCTGGCTTGTGTCCTTTGTCATTGCATGTACACACTTGGAGTGAGGGCATGACCTCCTAGGTGTGAGCAAAAAGGGCAAGGATGCAAGCAAGAAGACGCAAGCCCAAAAAAGGGCAATGTTTAGTAGATTAGGAGGCCTAGCTCCCCAAGTAGTTTTCTCTCTTTCTTTTAGCCTTTTCTCTAGAACCATGCATTAGGGTTTCCTTTCCTTGTATCTTTTATCTTTCCAGCGCTTTGCTTGGGCTGCGTTTCTTAGGTATGGCAATGTCTGATTTACATTTCCTGTACCTTGTTAGGCTATGCCCTTGAAACATTGGCAATGTCTGCTTTACTTTTTCGATCTGTGTGATAGTATTGTGCATGATGTATGTATATTTATTTATGCTTGTATGTGGGTGATCATATCACCCACTTTGTATAATGGACTCTCATGGCTAAGAGAGCGACCCTCTCTAGTCATGAGTGCTCTTGACCTTGTAGTATGGGTATGCGCTTAAAGCAATTGTTGTAGGTGCATATTTATGTTATATTGTGTGCGTGATCATCGCCGCAGTGTGATTGTCTCGATCCCTGTCACTTGAGTGACATTGGTTTCCCCGTGTATGCAACACGCATCAATATGCCTGATGCTTTGAAGGGCTCTGGCCCGTCCTAGCATGAGCATGTTGGCATGCGTCGTATACACAGGCATATTGATTCTATTAATAATAGCAACAGACATGTTTAAGTCTGTCAATGACTTGCGGGGATCGACCACCCATCGCGGCGATGCTTGCGCATGCCCCTGAAAGGCATGCACACATAAGTGTGCATGCGGGCCTGGGAGCTCTGGTGATGTGAAAAAGGGTAGACCTCTGGTGTGTGATTGGAAATGAGTCAATTTTAATCGAGTTACCAAAGGTAAGTGAAGTCGCCACCAATCATTGGGTTTTTTTCCTAAAGTGTGATTGGTCACCTGACTTTATTTGATTTTATTACTAATTCTAGGCTAAGAAAAAGGTCATTTTTCCTAATCTAACATGGACAGGTAAAAAATCTTGATTCTTGGGTTTGAAAGTCTGGTTATATGCCAGAAAGGTGTTAGGCACCCCGCAACACCTATTCGAAGACAGTCCTTTATTTTGATAAAATCTTAATGTTCGGACATTGGCAGTTAAAAACAAGCTATTAGCGTTAGCTTTTGGGACTTTAACAGAATTGGGCTTTGAGGTTTGATTTTGGAAGGAGTATGGTCTTAATCAATGCTTCACTAGAACATTTTTGGAATCATTGCCAAATTTCCACGACGAAAATCCAGCAGCATTTCGCCTTATTTTCATGGCGGAAATCCAGCAGCGCTTCGTCTCAGGTGCATCATAGTACACAAAACACTTTCCTCACCAAGTTTTCGCTGTGAGAATATTACAATAAAGGTGCCCCATTTTCACTGTGAAAACTCAGCAGAGTTTCACGTTTGGTGCGCTATGGCACACCGGCAGGGTTTCATGCCTGTGTATATGTTAGGATATGTGCCCTTTAAATCCTATTGTATGATGCTATGTGTGACATTATGTTATGATTAATAAATTTGTTTTATTATTATCTACAATAATGGTAACATGAATATTTGGACGTTATCATATAGTCCATGAGATGCATAGTATGTGATTTCTGTGATTTAGTCACGGAAGATATAAATCACAAGTTCTTTGTAAATTCAGAATTTTAGTTCGTAGTCGGTGATGAAATTGGGCATTTCATCTACGAAGATTATAACATATTAACTAAGATGATTTGTCTTGATTATGGAAGTGGAGACTTCTAGTTGATATGTTTTAAATGTTAAGACATATTGAACTGGATTGCTATGAGATTTATTATTCTACTAATGACTGTCAAATGAATAATAAATCTCACGACTTCTATTTACATCAACTCTTAATCCTGAGAGAATAATGAACCTGATCATGAAGTGTAGGTTGCTTTGATATATTAGGAGTGAGATCTAAAGTCACGATCAAAACCTCAGTATGTTGGGCAGCCACATTTAGTATTGGAGGAACATATATTCTCAAGATGGAATTCATAATCTCTTAACGGAGATATAAAATATCCCCTTGAGATAAGTTTAATGGGTTTGGTTATTCAGAGTGTTAGGCCTAACTATTTTAGTAAGGAGTTACTAAAGTATATATTTATGAAATTGGATTTCATATATATATGATGAATAACTTAAAGGATTAAACCGGGTACTCAAGGATTAAAATGTAGTAATCTTCAAAGTGGTAGTCAACATTCATGACTTTGTATTACTACAAATATTTTAATGAAGGGGTTGAATGTATAATAAAGTCTTGGGATATAATTATTAATAAGGCCTAGAGTGCAATTATATTTATATAGTGGTATTAAATATAATTAATGGTAATTTTGGGCTTATCAAGAGTTGACAGAAAAAGCCCAAAACCCATTGGAGCTAGTGTCTTATTTGTTCCATTTTGGTCCCAGTCCAAGCCACACACTAAATCCCAATTGGAATGGCCCAGAAGGCTAGCCCAATTAGATAATCAGTTATAAGGAGAAAAACATACAGAACTTTATAAGAGAATGAAATGGTGTGTATGTGAGCATAAGCCACTCTCTTTTTCTCCCTTGAACACATACATATAAACTAATTGAGAGACCACACTTCTTGGGCACAAGTGGAATTGGAGTGAAGATTAAGTGTTCCCAAATACTTCTAATCTTTGGGTTTGAATTTCATTGAACCAAGGTACGCTCTCTTGTTCTTATATTCTGAAATTTAAATAGTACATGTTACCAATTGCGAATGAAGTAGATCCATTAATTTTCCGCTGCGTATGTTTTGTATGCGATACAAACTATATTTTTCCAATAGTATATAACGCGCTTCAACATGTTCATACTCAGGCGAGCCGAAGCCCACCAAAGCATCAAACATATTGATGTGTGTTGCATACACGGGGAAACCAATGTCACTAGCTGACATGGATTGAAACAATCACACCGTGATGATCATGCACACAATGTAGCATGAATATGCACCTACGGCAGTCGCCTTGAGCGCATACCCACACTACAAGGTTAAGAGCACCTACAATTATGAGAGGGTCACTCTCCTAACCATGAGAGTCCATCATACAAAGTGCATGACGACCCATAAACAAGCAGATATATATATATATATATATATATATGCACACATATATCATGCACAATGCAAGTACACAGAGCAGGAAGATAAAGTAGACATTGCCAACATTCAAAGGGTATGGCTCAGCAAGGTACAAGAAATATAAATCAAACATTGCCATGCCTAAGGAATGCGGCCCAAGCAAGGTATAGGAAAGAAAAGCCTAGTCTAGATACATGGTTCTAAAGAAAGAGGCTAGGAGAGAGAAAGAAACCACTCGAGAAGGCTAAGCCTCCTAATCTACTAAATATTGCCCTTTTTAGGTTTGGATCTTCTAGCTTGCATCTGCCCTTTTAGCTTAAGTCTTGGAAGTTGCGCCCTCGCTCCAAGCATGTACATACAACAACAAAAGAAATACAAAGCCAACAGACAAGTCAAAGAAAAGACGAGCAAACAAAAGATAGCACACAAAGGGGCAAATAAAGGAAAGAAAGCACACAAAGGGGACAAACAAGCATGTTATCAAACTAACATGTTATCAAGCAAAAGAGCAAGAAAAGGTGTACTAGAAGGACAAATGTGGGTTTGGATTGGGGTCCATAGTTCCATTATATTGGAGTATGGATGACACGCGTGCCATCAAGCAAAGTTCCTAAAAGGGACTTGAGATCTCATGTACAAAAGACGGGTATGAACCTGCACAAGATTATGTGTAGGAACTAAGCTTGATGACACAAACAAGCACACAAAGACACATACTTGAACATACAAACAGGGATGCAAAGATGCAAACAAAGCAAAGAAAACCAAACAAGATGACACAAGGCACACATAACAACCACAAAGGAAGCAAAGCATGTTATCACACAAAGGGGAAAGGTAGGCATGTTATAAGGCATAGAGAGGGGCTAACATGAGAAATCCTAACATGCAAAGCTAAGCAAAAAGGGGAAAAGGGGTAAGTGGCAAGAAAACCAACATCACTATGATGTATTCCCACACATGGCTGTATCCAAACAAGCTACAAAAGGGAAAATGATTCAACCAAACAAACAAGAAGGCCCCAAAGACCAACAAGCACAAACCCACAAAAGGAAACATGACATGTGAAGCATGGCAAGGACGCAAGAAATGAGATCTAAGCATACAAGCATGGATTCAAACACAAAAGCATGGAAAAGGGGAAAGAAGGCATAAACACATAGTAAAGCAAACGCGTGCATAAAGGAACTAATCCAAACCCTTTGTTGTTGGCCTAGGTTTATGGATATGGGCCTAGACCCAGTCAATGCTGACCAGCGGCCCTAAAAGGTGCGCTGGGTAGACTCGGCAGCCCAAAGGGTGCGCCTGCCTGCCCAAACTGTACAGTCCCTATAAATGGGCCCCAAAGCTCCTATTTTGTCATCCTCCTTCATTTTTTTCAATTTTTCTCACTTCAAAAACTTTCCTCTAAGGCGAGTTTTGGTCTAACGGGTCTAGTTCCTAGCTTCAGCTTCAGAGTCCTATTTTACGCTTGAGGTAAGTGTCAATATTTTTCTTTAACTTTGGCAAATATGTTAGTAGCAATGCATCTAGGAAAACATGCTAGCATTTATTATATTTTTCGTATTTATATTTTTTGTGTTTTTATCATTTATGCTATGATGATGCTGGAAAATATTTTTTGCTCACATGCATAAGTAAATGTATAAACATAAACATACTTGCATGCTTTCACATGTACATACACGCATGCACATAAATGTGCATCCATATATCTATTTATCTATCTATCTATTTATATATATATATATATATATATACACGTACATGTAGAGCTAAGTTTACACACACTCATTCATATGGGGAGATTTTATATTTTTAGGGAACATATACGAACATGCAAATGGATGATGCTATGAATACACGGTTAAAAACTATGAAAACTATGGGAAATGCTGGGTAAAACATAAAAAAAGATATGCATGATAAAATAGAGTATTTGAAAGGTTAAAATCATGAAGATAGTGGTTTTGAAAATGTGGGATTAAGCGAGCACGGCCGAATCGAACCTTGAGAGAGAAACCTTGATAGGGATGAGAAATAAGAT
Source organism: Quercus aquifolioides (assembly GCA_019022515.1). NCBI lineage: Eukaryota > Viridiplantae > Streptophyta > Magnoliopsida > Fagales > Fagaceae > Quercus > Quercus aquifolioides. The sequence continues at coordinate 45,767,156 of CM032330.1, read as the reverse complement.
AGGATAGGATTAAACGAGCCTGGCTGAATCAAACCCGGGAAAGGAACTTGGTAAAAATAAACAACCTAAGATATGATCAAAGATGGGATTAATCAAGCACGGCCAAATCAAACCCTGGTAGAACTTGATAAAGATAAGACAACATAGGATAGGATCAAGGATAGGATTAAACGAGCACAGCCAAATCATACCTAGAAAGGAACATGATAGAGGTAGAATCAAAAATAGGATAGGGTCAAAGTATAGGATTAAACGAGCACGGCCAATTCAAATCCGGGGAGAAAACTTGATGAAGAGAAAACAACGTAGGATAGGATCAAAGATAGGATTAAATGAGCATGGCCGAATCAAACCCTCATGAGATTAAACGAGCACGGTCGAATCAAATCTCGAACTGATAGACAAGATTAAACGAGCATGGTTGGATCAAACCCTAGAAAGAATTATGGAATGCCATCAGATAGTTCTTGGAAGGCAAGCACGATGCATAGAGTGCATAATACTCAACCCTCGGATTAAACGAGTACGGTCGAATCAAACCCTCATGAAATTAAATGAGCATGGTCAAATCAAATCTCAAAAGGTAAATAGGATTAAACAAGCATGGTCGAATCAAACCCTAGAAAGAATTATGGACTATTGTCAGATAATTCTTGGAAGGCAAGCACGACGCATAAAGCATAGAATACTCAAACCTCGAATTAAACAAGCACGGTCGAATCAAACCCTTATGAAATTAAATGAGCACGGTTGAATCAAATCTTGAAAGATAGACAGGATTAAACAAGCACATTTGAATCAAGCCCCAAGAGAGATACTTTGATAAAAAGGTATTTTGAGATAAAAACTAGGATCAAACGAACACAGTCAAATCAAACCCTGAAAGATATGTTAGCAAAGAGTATGCTAGGTATGATCATGCATGATGTGCATTAGGTAGTAGGGTTTAAACATACTTACCTGTCTGCTCAGTTTTCCATTTAATCTGGACTTGCCAATTAATCATGAATTTGTCTTGCAGATTATGTCTAAACGACAAAGATTTAGTGGGGACCGTGGGAAGGCTCCGGCCTTCACTCCGTCTGGAGGAGATTCATCTGGGAGTGACGATGACACTGTTTCAGTTGGGGAGCACATAGCTCGATCCATTTAGAGACACTATGATAGGGGAGGTGACGAGATCATGCCCGAAGGGGGCATCGGCCTTGCATACCATACCAGGAGTCGATGCTTAGTTGAGATGGCCAGTGCCTCTTCGTAGTCTCACACTGCTTCTGGTGGGGGCTCTTCACGATTTGTCCGTCTTAAGGATCAGAGAGGCCCAAAGGGCGATGAGCTTAAGGATGAGCCCATGTTCGACATAGATGTAGACTTGGACACCGATGACGCGGCTGGGCTGACTTCAGGTGCTCCTAGGCATAGCACACACAGGACGAGATTCCCAAAGTGTTCGGATGGTTTAGAGGCCTACATAAGAAAAGTAGATGAGAGCATCAACGACATCCATATTTAGCACGGGCTGAAGACACATTCTTCCCCTTAGGCATGGAAGGTCCAGGTACACTTATTCTTCCTTTCTCATCTATCAAATTAACATGTATATATGTGCTTATGAATAGCTTCTCTTTGCTTCTGAATGCTGGGCGTTGATAAGTGTTGTGGATGAAGAGCATGGTCCTCATTCTGTGGGCGCCTGTTTGGCAAGAAGACCCATAGCAATATTGCACCTTCTTGATCGAGCAGGGACTTAAGTCATTCCATAGCATTCTGCTTCGCGCCATGAGACATGGGCTGTCTAAGGCTTTAGTACAGTGGCTCCACGCCGAGACGGGCAACTTTCACTTAAGCTGCAAGGAGTATGTCGTCCTTCCTTTTTGCTGATTGGCTATCTTGGGCCATAGATTTGGATGGGACCATTCTCGACTAAGTTTGTGAGCTTCGCAAATACGTGTGAGCTCTTGGTTATAGCATACCTGATGGAATTTAAAGATGAAAGCAGCGGAAAAATAAGTTTAAAACGGATCTACTTCATTCGATATTGATAACATGCACAAAGTAAATTTCAGAATTAGAGAAACAAGAGAGTGTACCTTGAAGCGGTGAATTTCAAAACCGAAGATTGAAGCACTTAGGAATACTTTTAATCTTCACTCCAATTCCACTAACGCCCAAGAAGTGTGGACTCTCAATTGGTTACAAAAGGATGATTGGAGAGTGACATTCACTCACTTCCACCATTACAATGTTGTTTTTTCACACACAGAAAATTCTGTGCGTTTTTGCCTTTTGTATCTAACCAATTATCTAATTGGGCTGGCTACTTGGGCCTTTCCAATTGGGCTTAAGTGTGTGGCTTGGAGTGGGACCAAAAGGGACCAATAAGACACTAGCTCCAATGGGCCTTGGGCTTTTCTGTCAACTCTTGACAAGTCCAAAGTTACCATTAACTATATTTAATACCACTATAAAAATATAGTTGCACTCTAGGCCTTATCTATTAATTATATCCCAAGACTTTATTATACATGCAACCCCTTCATAAAATATTCGTAGTAATACAAAGTCATTAATGTAGACTGCCACTTTGAAAATTACTACATCTTAATCCTTGAGTACCCGGTTTAATCCTTTAATGTTATTCATTATATATTTATGAAATCCAATTCCATAAATATATACTTTAGTCTCACTAAAGTGGTTAGGCCTAACTCTCTGAATAACAAACTCATTAAACTTATCTCAAGTGAATACTTTATATCTCCGTTAAGAGACTATGAATTCCATCTTGAGAATACATGTTCCATCAACACTAAATGTGGTTGCCCAACATACTGAGGTTTTGACCATTACTATAGATCTCACTCCTGATATATCAAAGCAACCTACACCTCATGATCAGGTTCATTATTCTCTCAGGATTAAGAGTTCATGCAAATACAAGTCGTGAGATTTATTATTCATATGACAGTCCTTAGGAAAATAATAAATCTCACAGCGGTCCAGTTCAATATGTCTTAACTCTTAAAACATATTAACACATCAACCAGAAGTCTCTACTTCCATGATCAAGACAAATCATCGTGGTTGACGTGTTATAGTCTTCGCAGATGAAATGCCCAATTTCATCACCGACTACAAACTATAATTCTGAGTTTACAAAGAACTTGTGATTTATATCTTCTGTGACTTTTCACATAAATCACATACTATGCATCTCATGGACTAAATGATAATGTCCGAATATTCATGTTACCATTATTTCAAATAATAATAAAAACAAATTCATTAAACAAAATATTAAGTCATACATAATGTCATACAGAATGCCAAACTTAATATCATACATAGTATCATACAATAGGATTTAAGGGCACTAATCCTAACAATCTCCCACTTGCCCTAAAGACTATTGTGCACTAATCTAACTCCCATTCTCTCCAAATGTGACTCGAAAGTCCTTTGAGGCAAAGCTTTAGTAAATGGATCTGCTAGATTGTTTGCACTTTCAATCTTTGCTACCACCACATCTCCACGAGCAACAATATCTCGAATGATATGGTACTTCCTCTCAATGTGCTTTCCTTTCTTATGATTCCTTGGATCTTTAGATTGTGCAACTGCTCCACTGTTGTCACAAAATAATGTGATTGGAACTTGCTCCATTGTCATTACACCAAGGTCAGAAAGGAATTTCTTGAGCCATACAGCTTCCTTTGCTGCCTCGCAAGCAGCAACATATTCTGCTTCCATGGTAGAGTCTGCAATACAATATTGCTTAATACTCCGCCAACTTATGGCTCCACCTCCCAAGGTGAAAACGCATCCTGAAGTGGATTTTCTAAAATCTAGATCAGATTGAAAATCTGAATCTATATAGCCAATAGGTATCAAATCCTCACTTCGGTAAACAAGCATATAATCTCTCGTTCTCTGTAGATACTTGAGAATATGCTTTACAGCTTGCCAATGTTTTGGTCCTGGATTTGATTGATATCGACTGACCATGCCAACTGAATAACAGATATCTGGTCTAGTACAAAGCATGGCATACATGAGACTTCCCACTGCAGAAGCATAAGGAACTTGTCTCATCATGTTTTCTTCCTCTTGAGTCTTAGGCCTTTGGTCATCAGACAAAGGAACTCCATGTCTGAAAGGAAGTAATCCTTTCTTGGAGTTTTGCATGCTAAACCGTTCTAGAACCTTATCTATATATCCAACTTGTGATAATCCTAACATCTTATTCTTGCGATCTCGCAAAAGCTTGATCCCTAGAATAAAGTTAGCCTCACCTAAGTGCTTCATATCAAATTGACTTGACAACCAAACCTTTACTGATAACATTACCCCTACATCATTTCCAATGAGTAGAATATCATCAACATAAAGCACTAGGAACATTACTACTTTATCTTGATGTCTTTTGTACACACATGGTTCATCTAGATTTTGCTCAAAACCAAATGACTTGATTGCTTGATCAAATCTGATGTTCCATGACCTAGATGCTTGCTTAAGTCCATAAATGGACCTTTGCAACTTGCATACCATATTCTCTTGGTTCTTAGCTATGAAACCTTCCGGTTGCATCATATAGATTTCCTCTTCAAGATTGCCATTTAGAAATGCAGTCTTGACATCCATTTGCCAAATCTCATAATCAAAATGAGCAGCAATGGATAAGAGAATTCTGATAGATTTAAGCATTGCTACTGGAGAAAAGGTTTCATCATAATCAATACCTTCTTTTTGTGTATACCCTTTCGCCACTAGCCTTGCTTTAAAGGTTTCAACCTTTCCATCTATCCCTCTCTTCCTCTTGTAAACCCATTTGCAACCAACAGGTTTAATGCCATTAGGCGCCTTTACAAGATCCCAAACTTGATTGGAATACATGGAATCTAATTCAGATTTCATAGCTTGGACCCAATGATGTGCATCTATATCATTCATTGCTTCATCATATGTGTAGGGATCCGATTCAACCTCTTCTGAGATAGCTTCATAAGTTTCTCCCAAACCTATGAATCTTATAGGAGGCCGAACAATTCTCCCACTACGACGAGGCACCTGAGTACTAGACATGTCATGAGTAGTATCTAGTGGTGTATCTAATACGGCCACATCATCCCTAGTTTCATCTATTGGTTGTTCATTTACAGGTTCATTCATTTTAGCCAACACAACTCTACTTCTAGGAATAAAATTATTCATATAGTCATATTCCAAGAATTTAGCATTTGTACTAACAAAAACTTTGTTATCTTTACGACTATAGAATAAATAACCCCTAGTTTCATTTGGATAACCTACAAGCAAACACACTTCTGATTTTGGTTCCAATTTATCAGGCTTCCCTTTTAACACATGTGCAGGACAACCCCAAATGTGGAGATATTTCATATTAGGCTTATGCCCACTCCACAATTCCATGGGTGTTTTGGGAACAGATTTTGATGGGACTAAATTCAAAAGATGTATTGCTGTATTTAAGGCATAACCCCAAAAAGAAATCGGTAAAGTTGAGTAACTCATCATGGACCTAACCATTTCTAAAAGAGTCCTATTCCTTCTTTTTGCTACACCATTCTGTTGTGGAGTTCCAGGTGCAGCCAATTGGGATACAATCCCATTTTGAGTTAAGTAATCCTTGAAATCCCCAAGAAGATATTCACCACCACGATCAGATCGAATGGCTTTTATGTGTTTACCCAATTGATTCTCTACTTCAACCCTAAACTCTTTGAACTTTTCAAAGGCTTCGGACTTCCGTCTCATTAGGTACACATAACCATATCTTGAGTAATCATCGGTAAAAGTGATGAAATACTCATAACCTCCTTTTGCTTGGATTGACATAGGACCACATACATCAGAATGCACTAGCTCTAGCAAATCTTGGGCTCTTCTACCTTTTGCATTAAAAGGTCGTTTGGTCATTTTACCTTCCAAACAAGATTCACAAGTGGGAAATTCATCAAAGTCCATGGGCTCTAAGAGTCCATCTTTGATCAGTCTTTGAATCCTATTTGAATTAATATGACCCAAACGCAAGTGCCAAAGATATGCATCACTAGTAGAAGGAAATTTTCTCTTTAATGATTTTACATGAGAGTCATTATCTAATTCAGAATTATATAATTCATGCTTATCAGGAGTTAAAATATAAAGACCATCCACAATATTGCCAGAACAGATAAACACTTTATCCTTCTTTATTACAACATTGTCTTTCAGGATAACACAATATCCATGTTTACCTAAGTAAGTAGCTGAAATTAAATTCCTACGAACATTAGGTACATACAAACAGTCTTCTAATATCAGAACTCTAGATTCAAAACATAAATTACAAACACCAACAGCTACAACTGGAATCTTGCTCCCATCAGCCAAAGTAAGAAACAACTCCCATTCTTTAAGCTTTCTGGTCTCCTGGAACCCCTACAAGGAATTGCAGATATGATTAGTACAACCTGAATCCACACACCAGGAATCCGTGGGATTCTGTACCAAACATATTTCAAGAAGGAATGTATTAATCATACCTTTGTTCTTGGCAGCCTTAAATATTGGACAATTTCTCTTCCAATGTCCTTTCTCACCACAATGGAAACACTTTCCTTTGATCTTCTTTCCTTTATCAGCAACCCCTAAGGCAATTTGTTTACCCTCTTGCTTGGTAAAGTCATTCTTCTTCTTCTTCTTACCCTTGCCTTTTGACTTAGGTTGAGAAGTAGAAGCTTCACCAACATTGGCTTCAACATGGGAAGTACCAAGAATGCCTTCTGCCGCTACCAATTCATTCATTAATTCAGACAATGTATAAATCTTTTTGTTCATATTATAGTTAAGTTTGAATTCCTTGAATGATTCTGGTAGCGACTGGAGAATCATATCCACTTGGGATTCTCCATCAATATCGGCACCTAAAACTTCCAATGTATTCAGATTAGAGATCATTGTAAGACAATGCTCTCTCACTGAACTTCCTTCAGCCATTCTGGTATTATAAATTTGCCTCATGGTCTCTTGCCTTGCAGAATGGCCTTGCTCACCAAACATCTCCTTCAGACTTAGCATTATGTCTGAAGCTAGTTCTACATCCTGCATTTGATGCTGTAGAACATTTGAGATAGATGCTAGGATGTAGCACTTGGCCATTTCATTAGATTTCTGCCAACGATCATATCGTTGTTTTTCCTCAGAAGGAGCATCTAATGAAGGAAAGCTAGGACATGGTTTAGTAAGAACATACTTATGCTCTTCAGCAGTAAGAACAATGTCCAAATTTCTTTTCCAGTCAACATAGTTGGATCCAGTCAGTTTGTTTTGATTAAGAATAGTAACAAGTGGGCTAAATGATGCCATGTTCTAAATCTGAAAACAATAAACATGAATATAATCAATAAACTGGACATTATCTATTTAGCATATAAACATATAGTATGGAACCTTAATAAAACCATAATATAATATATGCAACGACAACCCAATCCCGTAATTAATATTCCTCGGAAGCGAGGTCATACCAATCACTATGATTAGGCGAGAAACATTCTCATTATTAATGCTATCATGGTAACTCTTACCAAACAAAAATAATTTGTCGTTTTCCCTTCAGCTTCTAAGTAATAATGACATAGCTCCGAAGGGAGGTTAACATTACACTTAGTCTAATGTACACCATTGCCTAGAATCAATGTGAATCACCAAGTAACTCCACGGAAGTGTGGTCGTTCTCAATGTAAAAACACATTTCATCTATCTTTAAGAAGTTTAACCTGTAGTACCATGAATCAATCACCCTCCGAAGGGAGCAAGGCATATACGCCAAGGCGAGGTGCTTAATCACACTACTTTAAACCGACAATGGAGGCCGTGAGATGCAACCCTTGTATCTCTCTCCCACTAGATGTTTTAAAGAAAAGGTTTTTAATTACTAAACATGCATAATCTAATTACACATTGTCTTAGTAATTTTACATGTGAAAACACTTAGAAAAATTTCTGATTTTCTTTCTTTCGATCGATCGAATGTGCCCCTCGATTGATCGAAAAAATTAAGAAATTCAAACTTGATCCTCTGACTCCTTCGATTGATACTCGATCGCCACTCGATCGATCGAAAAACAAATTCGATCGATCGACTAACAATCGAAAATCTATCGTTCTAAAAAGTCTGATCACTGTCTCATTCGATCAATTGAAAATGATTTTCGATCGATCGAAAATTGCGAAACTCAAATTTCCAGAAATTTTCTAAGGCAGTTTTCTATGGGTTTTCATGAACAAACAATTTTCATACGAACATGATGGACAGAGAATGATATCAAAACTGAAATTCATTGATGCTAAAGTCTTAAAGATCAATTTAACATACTTAAATTCAAATTTAAACAACATCATAACATCAATTTCAGTTTTCATCAAATCATAGTTTCAATAACATGCAGAAAATTAAAACATAATCTTCTAACAATATGAAACTATCATCTCCAATTCTAAAACTCACAAAACATGTTAAACAATACGAAATTGAAGACTGCTCTGATACCATTTGATGGAATTTAAAGATGAACGCAACGGAAAAATAAGTTTAAAACGGATCTACTTCATTCGATATTGATAACATGCACAAAGTAAATTTCAGAATTAGAGAAACAAGATAGTGTACCTTGAAGCGGTGAATTTCAAAACTGAAGATTGAAGCACTTAGGAATACTTTTAATCTTCACTCCAATTCCACTAACGCCCAAGAAGTGTGGACTCTCAATTGGTTACAAAAGGATGATTGGAGAGTGACATTCACTCACTTCCACCATTACAATGTTGTTTTTTCACACACAGAAAATTCTGTACGTTTTTGCCTTTTGTATCTAACCAATTATCTAATTGGGCTGGCTACTTGGGCCTTTCCAATTGGGCTTAAGTGTGTGGCTTGGAGTGGGACCAAAAGGGACCAATAAGACACTAGCTCCAATGGGCCTTGGGCTTTTCTGTCAACTCTTGACAAGTCCAAAGTTACCATTAACTATATTTAATACCACTATAAAAATATAGTTGCACTCTAGGCCTTATCTATTAATTATATCCCAAGACTTTATTATACATGCAACCCCTTCATAAAATATTCGTAGTAATACAAAGTCATTAATGTAGACTGCCACTTTGTAAATTACTACATCTTAATCCTTGAGTACCCGGTTTAATCCTTTAATGTTATTCATTATATATTTATGAAATTCAATTCCATAAATATATACTTTAGTCTCACTAAAGTGGTTAGGCCTAACTCTCTGAATAACAAACTCATTAAACTTATCTCAAGGGAATACTTTATATCTCCGTTAAGAGACTATGAATTACATCTTGAGAATACATGTTCCATCAACACTAAATGTGGCTGCCCAACATACTGAGGTTTTGACCATTACTATAGATCTCACTCCTGATATATCAAAGCAACCTACACCTCATGATCAGGTTCATTATTCTCTCAGGATTAAGAGTTCATGCAAATACAAGTCGTGAGATTTATTATTCATATGACAGTCCTTAGGAAAATAATAAATCTCACAGCGGTCCAGTTCAATATGTCTTAACTCTTAAAACATATTAACACATCAACCAGAAGTCTCAACTTCCATGATCAAGACAAATCATCGTGGTTGACGTGTTATAGTCTTCGCAGATGAAATGCCCAATTTCATCACCGACTACGAACTATAATTCTGAGTTTACAAAGAACTTGTGATTTATATCTTCTGTGACTTTTCACATAAATCACATACTATGCATCTCATGGACTAAATGATAATGTCCGAATATTCATGTTACCATTATTTCAAATAATAATAAAAACAAATTCATTAAACACAATATTAAGTCATACATAATGTCATACAGAATGCCAAACTTAATATCATACATAGTATCATACAATAGGATTTAAGGGCACTAATCCTAACAATACCCTCTTACCTCAACGACTAGAAAGTACTTTGGACCTACTTGTGAGCCTCAAATCTGTATGCAATGGCTAGTGACGCACATACCCTAGGAGCAGGAGCTAGACGACGTGATCCTCAAGAGGTTTTTCTTTTACTTCGTCGGCAACTGTCTTATTGGAAACAACAAATTTTGCTGACTTATAGGCTACTAGCAGCCATGAGAGCAGTATCCGTCATAAGGGCCTATGATTGGGGCTCCTTTTCCTACGAATTTTTCATCTCTTACCTGAGGTAAGCATCACACTAGGATTTCAAGAGCCTCGAGTGCTTTTGGAAAATTTTGATACGGTGGGCGTACGAGTACATTCTTACCCTGCGGCCATATTACACTAGCCTTTCGATGACACTATATCCCAAGGCATTGGCCTGGCCTCTCTGTATCATCACCAGAGTTACTCTAACACAGTTGGCTACCATCGGCACTGCACTTAATTGCGTCACCTGGGGTGAGATATGCAACAACCCATATGATGGAGGATTGCTGACTAGATGTGAGGTTACTCCTACTATAGCCCAGCCGCATGCACGGCACTGGTTCTAGGCCTTGACGAGCTAGGAGTTCTTTTTGGCTGAGAAGACATTCCATCAGGTCATGCCGATCTTCAAAGTACCTGGAGATCCACCTCTTGAGATGTCCTACCTTGAGATGATTTTATATGACTCCGCCTATGCGATAGGTTCATTCGAGGGCTTCCATACAGCAGCTACAAATTACACCACTTGGTTTTTAGAGTCATTTACTGAACCCGTCATAGATGATTGCCCTGTGAGCGAGGGTAGAGTGCTTGGGGGTATAGCACATGCCCGGCAGGCTTCAGAGGCTTGATTGAGACTGCATGTGGAGACCTTACAGGCCCAAGTGAGAGATCTTGAGAGTGCTGCTACCACCAGAGACGCATATACACAATAGGAGATTGCTAGGGTTCTAGCTCACGAGGAGTAGCGATAAAGAGATCGTGAGAGCCAGACTACTGGTCTTAAGTGAGAAAAGAGTCAGCATATTGCCCAGACGACATTACTTCAAGGATATATTGGCATCCTGATTGGCAAGATGAGGGGGCAAAGGTTGCACATACCTCTGGCACCTGTTATGTCTAATTTAGATCCCCCGGTACGGAGGTACGTGCTAGATTATATGCCAATTCCTCTAGGTCTGACTAGAGGTTAGGGATATGCTCTGATTCCAGATTGGGCACGAGGCCTTACATTAGGACAGGCTCCTTCTCAGACCCCAGGGTGGGTCCCAGGCTCTTCGACTGGTCGAGCCAATCCTTCTTCTAGTCCTGTTGCTGATGATGACATAGGCAAGGGCAACATCGAGCACTTTGATGACTCCCCCTAGTTTAGCCACTACTGTTGTACCATAATTATGATGTAGCCCCTGCGTGGGTATTTTTATCATTTTCCTGTATTCTCTAGACATAACTTGTCGATAGGCTTGATATGTATGTATTATTGCCCCATAGTGGGCTTGCACTGTGTATCTTGGACACTGCCTCTCTATAGGTGCTAGATGTATGTATTATTGCCCATAGTGGGCCTGTACTGTATTTGGACATTGCCTTTTGATAGGCCTCAGGTGTATGTATATCAGTTTATGTAGCATTTATGGGCTTGTTACACCATGCTTTTCATTTATAAACTGTAGCATCCTTAGGATAAACGATTAGCTTGCATCAGCTTGTACTCCATATCAATCTAGCATTTGCTTACATATCACGCCACATCTGCTTGCATATTGTATTGCACCGTATCCCAGCAGATTTAACGATAAATTTTATTAAAATAAAGGGGACTCACTGAGGAGAACGGAAAGGGGAGATCGCATAAAAACTGCCCCAGTGTAGATTTTTATGTGGTCTCAAACAAGAGAGAAAACAATCTCGGCTGGACAAACCTGATATTGCAGTTAAGGCCTTAAACTTGAGCATACCAAGTTGTAGAAATTGACCAAACTATGCAAAATAAAACTGCCCCAATGTAGATTTTGTGTGGTTTTGAGCTAAGGGATGAACTTAGAGTGGAATCAAACTCGTTCTAGATAATTATACCATGATGGGCTCCTCCAACATCCTTGTAGACATCGTATTTTGTTCACCTTTGATTTGCGTGTTGGACCCTGAAATTTCCAAAAATATTATATTTTTTCCATGGGGCCCTCGGAAACATCTAGATTGACGTGGCGCAACCTGTTCTAGCATCGGAGCACTCGAAGTGCCATTTTAGGTCGAATTGACCAAAATACCCCTAGTCAACCCTAGGTTGACCGAAAGTCAAAATCAGTCAAAATCATCAAAAATATATATATATATATATATATATATATTGTTTTTCATGTTTCTATATCAAACTCGAGCTACTCGGTGATTTTTGATAACTTTAACCAAGTTTGACTCGAGGTTGACTCTTGAGGGTACTAGAAACCCTAATTTTGATCTAGCAATTAGAACGAGTTGGGACCAATGCCATTGTGAAGATTATCAAATTCCCTTTGCATCAACTATTCATGGGTCGAAATCGGAGTTAAAACGGTTGAGATATTTAGAAAATTGTGCAAGCGTCAGCACACTTCTTGAGGCCGTAACTTTTGATCTGACCATTGGATTTTCAATTTATTTAGTTTTCTAGAAACTATACATCTAAAACTTTCCTCAATCCGAGTCAGGGAAGACCTTTAAATACACTTCTCGAGGCCATAACTTTTGATCTGACCATTGGATTTTCAATTTATTTAGTTTTCTGGAAACTATACATCCAGAGCTTTCCAAGGACACAAGATCATCTCAATCTGAGTAAGGGAAGACCTTCAAATACACATCCGAAGATGGACTAGGAAAAAGCCAGAACTGCTGATATCAGCAGGGTGGCCGGCAACCCTACAAGGTGCGCCAGAAGGAGTAGGGTCATCTTTCTAGTATAAATACCCCTAGACCCCTCATTTTGTTAAAAAAAAAAAGTTTTGGGTAGTTTTCCTAGGAAAAATCTTTCTCTTTTCTCTCTAATTTCTCTCCCAAACACATCCAAACATGTCCACATACATCCAAGCACATTCAAACACCTTTGATTCTCCTCTTTTCTCTACAATCGTCAAGGTGATTTCTTGCACCCCATCTTCCTCTCCTTGGTTCCATACCTTGGATTTGAGGTTTAGAGGGTGTAGATGTAGCTATTAGCTACAATCTACACCCTTTAGCTACAATCTACACCCTTTGCTTTATCTTTGTTCATAGCATGTCTATTTGCTTTTCATAGTATGCTTTATTGCTTTTCCTAGCATGTACTTGCCTTCTAGCATGTTTCTATAGTTTTTCTAGCATGTTTCCTTGCTTATGTCATGATTTATCGCTTTGATGTTGTTAGCATAGTCTTCTTAGGCTAGGATATGTCTAAATTTAATGTTTGTGCTTAGATCCACATGATTTTAGGCTCCTTGCCATGTTTATGCTTAGATCTACATGCTTATGTGTTCTTTGCCATGTTTTTGCTTAGATATACATGTTTGTTCTTAGATCTATGTGTTTATGTGCTCTGTGCCATGCTTGTGTGCTTAGATGCATGTTGGTTGCTATGCCATGTGCTTCTATAGCCCTTTTTTCCCTTGATTTCTCTCTTTCTTGTGTTTTGAACCCTCTCGGTGGGGTGTAGATCTAGATCTTGTGGTCTAGGCCTACATCCGCACACCTAGGCCTATATCAAAGGGTTTGGATCATTTTCTTTATGCATGTCTATGTTTGTTTGCTTGCTTCTATACTTTATCTCCATGTTAGCCTCTCTAGATCTAGGCTTTACCATGCTTTGTGCCTTCTGTGGGCTTGTGCTTGCTTTGTGTGTTGCATTCGTCACTCCTAAGGCTTGTTTGGATGTAACCACTTGTGAGATACACCTTCGTGGTGTTGGTGTGCTTAATACACACCTTTCTCTGCTCTGTACGATGTTGATATGCTTGCCATACTTGCTTTGTGCTATCACAAGGATTATGTCTCTTATCTTGAGTCTCCCCACTTTACCATCATGGGTGCCATCAGCATGGTATCTGTTAGACCGAGCGAGGTCTAATTTCAACCGAAGCCACAGACCGAGATGGCAATTCCTTCAGCCTCTTCCGCTCCATCCACCTCCGCTCCCTCTTCTTCGAGTGGTGGTGTGACTCTTGAGGTAATTATGGCACAGCTTCAATGCATGGATGCTCGCCTTGACACTCTCACTGATGAGATGAGTCGGGTGACCACCTGTGTGGGTCGTATTGCAAGACGTCAGCCTCGCCTTGGTGGCTTCGTTGCTTCTCCCTCTCCATCTCCACAGGTTTTAGAGGACGAGGACGATGATGATGGCTCTAGTGATGATGATGATGATAAGGATGAGGATGCTAGCTCTTCTAGTGAAGAGGAGATGACTGCTTCTCAGTGACTTGCCCTTTGTCATTTGTGACAAAAAAGGGGAGTAGTTTTGGGTATAAGAGTAGTCATGTATTTAGGGGGAGAGTTAGCATAGGACATTTTTGTTAGGGGGAGTGTTCTTTCTGTTTATGAGGGATGTAGTGAGGACTTATGTATCTTTTCTTTTCTTTCCCTTTTAGATACATTACCTTTTTGTACATTGGTCTTGTGACCACTTAGTGATAGCAAACATTGTATTTATCTTATATATATATATATATATATATATGATGATGTTGTTATCATTTTTCACCTATCCCTCCATGTGTAGTTTCTTTTCTCTCTTTATACACATGTTTCTTATTATGTATGCAATCTTTATTTCTGTTTCACACTAAGATGCCTTGATGAGTTTTGTTTAAAGTGTTTCAGAAAGACAGGTTGTCAAAATCTTCCATACCATGAACTCTCTTCTTGCAAAGTTTTTCAAGAGTTTATGTTAGGATAGATTTTATTGTATTTAACAAGTGGTTATGAGCTGAGTGATTTATGACTTCTCCTATATTTTATTTGTTTGTTGTGGTTTTGTCACGTATTGCCAAAGAGGGAGATTGTTAGGACATATGAGAAACATGTTAAGAACATATGTCATATAGAATTGGCTAATCCTTTAACAAAACACATTTTACTTGTAATTGGGTAGATCTAAGATGTGTTTAATACTTCAAGGAACAAGAGTTCAAGTCCAAGTATTGAAGCCATGCAAATCTGTCCAAAAAACAAGTGAAGAAGTGTTGTTCATTAAAACTCAACAGATATCTCGACAGATGTATCTATCAAGATTTAATATGTGATTCTCGATAGCTCTTGACAAAAGTTGTATCTATTGAGAATTACGAAATTCATATTTCCATATCTGTTTTTCACGCATATCCAAGCTATTTGTGTAGGGTTTCTTTTCTCACAACCCTAGACATATATAAGGATTATTTTAAGGGCCGTCAAAGGTGATGCAACTTGATGCAAAGTGATTATTCACTCAAATTGTGACCGGAGACAATTTGCCCTAGTTCATTTTTCTCTTGAAGAAGCTGCTGCGTTTGTGCGTCGTAGGGTTTTGTAACCAATGAAATTTTTGATCTTCATCGTGTGGATGAACTGAAGAACTCTGCAACCAACGTCTTTCTCAAGTTGGTGTGTTAGTCATGTACTAGGATTCGTGCATCGATTGGTTAGCCACATACTTGGAGCCGTGCATTGAAAGGAGAGATTATCACTACATTACAAGTCCAATTATGTCTTAAGGTAAGGGTTCAACTATAGGTTGGTATAAGGTACTGGGGTTCCTTTACTTGTAATCGCTTGTTTTGATAATAGTGGATTTTCAGGAGTGGTGACCTTAAATTCACCCAGTGGGGTTTTGCCTCGGAGGTTTTCCCCATTCATAAACAAATCACTCGTGTCAAATTTAATTTTCACCGCATTTAGTTATTTGGTGATTTGTTTGTGCTACCACGCGTATTGCGTGTTAAATTGACTTAATTAATTCACTTGGCTAATTAATTGGTTAATTTACCGAAGGGGTCAATACATTCTTGGCCTATCATTTATGTATAGTCTGTGTGGCAACGTGAGGTCGGGTTATTATCTCAAAGTCCGTGACATGATGGTTTGGCTAATATCATGCCTCCCCAACTCCAACCAGAACTCGGCAGGAAAGTGTGTCAAAGTGAGCGGCAACTGGCTTGCCGGAGAGCTAACATGCCCGACCTCACCTCAGGAGATTGGTTGGTATTTACTTTTTATTTTACTTTGCTAACTTTTTCGTTACATATGAGAGATATTATTATTTGGTATTGATTTTTTATTTTTTTATTTTATTGTTGAGTTCTCTTTACTATTGTTGTTGTGTTAGCTATTTTACTTAACTTATTTGTGTTTTTTTTTTCTTTTTCTTTCTGTACAGACACAAGGTGGTACAAGCCAGATCTCAATGTCGTACATGCTAGAGATTTGAACTTCGTGTTGCGATCCAAGATTTTTGTACATTATGACGATCAATTAAGGGCATCCCATCTTATCCTCGATTGCACTCCATCATACACAAGCTACAAAGATCCCGAACAAGTGTTCACCGTAGGTAGCCCTTTGCTGTCATACCTTGACGTTCGGCTCTGCAACTTTTTACCCAGAGGATTAATGCTCAATGAAGCTCGGCAACTTGGTCCTCGTCAAGTGAGGGCGGGATCATTGCTGCCAGCTAGAGTCGGTTCAACAGATAGATTGTTCCACAGTAAAGCCGAACATCTCCCTGTTGAAAAGTCAGTCGCAGCAGGTCAAGCTGTGGGTCAAGTGGTACAGAGCTCGTTGATTCTTCTTCAGAAGGAACAGACCCCGAGGAATTAGCATCCAAGATGGTGGTTAGGAGAAAGATGACTGCGGATCGGTTTCTACCCGGGGATAAGTAGCTCCTCAGCAATAAACTTCCCCTCCTCTAGCTGCCACGGATGTAAGAGGCCTCGAGATGCATTTAAGTCAACCGAGCATCCTAGTGATGCACCCTCTAGCACCCCTCTAGCCCCGACTGCTACATCACTAGTCATCTAGGAGCCCCCCTCAGGCCCGAGATCCACTAGAGTGGTTGGCTCCAACATCGCCTCCTCTTCAGCACCCCCTACACCAGGCTGGCAGAGCGTGTTTATGCTGGGTGACTAGCCCCTCCTGTTGACCTCTAGTGTTTGGAACTAGGCCAATGGACAAGGTGGCTGGATCGCCCGCAGCCTTGGGTAGGCCCTTTAGTTGCCTAGAGATGTACAATACTTTATAGATGGCAGTGATGAGGCGGTGTCACTTAGGCTCAAGTGGCATACACCGAACAAATTCCTTACCCCAAGGAGCTAATTCATCCTCCAATCCAGACCACCAATTCGCCTGAAGAGGAAGATAGCCTAAGCATGAGGGAACTAGTCGCAGTGATCGACTCCCATGCCCAGGTGATCGAGGTGGACGGGGCAACCAACCCTCTTGTGGAAAGCCAAGTGCCACCCTCTGCCATACCAAATCCCGATCCTCAAACCACCTCGGGCAACTCTCCTACTCCTATAGACCTTGATCCGAATCTAAAAGCTTGAAGTCTATAGATTTAATCAGTTTTTCTTATTGTTTATTTTTTTACTTATTGAACTTAGGTGCCATCAGTGCTTGATGGCTATATGTCTAAGTTAAGTTCAACTCTATTTATGTTTAAACAGATACAAAGGGAGAAGATTTGCTCACGTTTGGTTTAATTACTTTATTTTATCCTTTCACTTTTGTTTTTTTGTTGCTTGTTTAGTTTTAACTCTTTTAGATGCATCATGTCAATGTTTTTTTCTTGCAACAATATCTGCTTTGCATACCTACTGCACACTTTCTCCTGCCCGAGACCCATTTGGATGTAACCTGGATCAAGCCAAGAATTGCTTTTTCGGTTTTCACACTTGAAAGAAATTTTTGGCAAGGTTTCGACCTATTCGGTGATCAGTATCAAGCTGAGGCTAGGTCTCTGTCCTTGGAAAAGTTTTCATTAAGGTACCCACCTAGTCGGTGACCGGGGTTAGGCCGAGCCTAGGCTTCGATCCTTAGAGAGTTTTTAGTAAGGTTTCCACCTAGTCGGTGACTGGGGTCAGGATGAGGCGAGGGTTTTGTCCTTAAAAAAGTTTTCATTAAGGTTTCTACCTAGTCGGTGACTGGGGTCAGGCTGAGGCTAGGCTTCTGTCCATAAACAATTTTTCGATAAGGTTTCCACCTAGTCGGCGGCTAGGGTCAAGCTGAGGCTAGGATTATGTCCTTAGAAAAGTTTTCATTAAGGTTTCCACCTACTCGGTGACCGGGGTCAAGCCGAAGCTAGGCTTCTATCCTTAGACAATTTTTCAGTAAGGTTTCCACCTAGTTAGTGACTGGGGTCAGGCCGAGGCTAGGCTTTTTTCCTTAGACAATCTTTAATACACTACCACCGTGGGACAAGGGTTAGATACACTTCATATATACAATACTACATATAGGGAGGTGATTGAATACAGGGCTCTTCGAAACTTTACATATTTAGTGATAATATTTTTTCAAGTTTTGAATGTTCCATGGTTAGGGAAGTGGTTTTTCTCCTCCATTTCCTCCAAATAATAATCTCTTATCCCGGCAATGGCAGTGACCCTATATGACCCTTCCCAGTTCGGGGCAAGCTTTCTGGCGTTGACGTCCCGAGCACCTCCTACTGCCGTGCACAACACCAAATCACCAACACAGAATTCTCTCGACCTCACCCTTTTATCATACCTTTGAGCCATCTTTTGTTGGTAACTAGCCAGCTGAATAGTTGCCATTTCTCGGTGTTCTTCTGGAAAATCTAGCTATCTCGTCATTAACTCATCATTCACAGCCAAGGAAAAATCTGAAGTCTTTATGCTAGACAAGCTTATCTCCACAGGTATAACTGCTTTTGCTCCATAAGTCAGGGAATAAGGGGTCTCACCAGTTGATCTTTGCGGCGTTGCTCGGTAAGCCCATAGTACATTAGGCAATTCCTCGGTCCACCTGCCTTTAGCTCCTTCCAACCTCTTCTTCAATCCATTCACGATTGCTTCGTTTGTCGCCTCGACTTGGCCATTACTCTGAGGATACACTAGAGTCAAATATCTATTTTTTATTCCTAAGTCACCACAGTATTTTTGGAAAGCTTTACTATCAAATTGCAGTCCATTATCTAACACCAACGATTTCAGTAGTCCAAACCTCGTTATTATGTTCTTCCAGACAAATTTCTTAACATCTACGTCCCAGATGTTGGCTAGCGCTTCGGCTTCAACCCACTTAGTGAAATAATCTATAGCAACCAAGACAAATCTTTTAATCCCAGCTACTCGGGGAAACAGCCCAATGATATCTAGCCCCTATTGTGCAAAAGGCCAGGGATTACTGATGAGACTTAAACTTCCTGCTGGTTGATGTATAATTGGGACATGCTTCTAGCACTGCTCACACCTTTTTACATACTCAGAAGCATCCCTTTGCATCCTCAGCCACCAGAACTCTTGTGTCATAGCTCGGTGAGCTAGTGACTGCTGCATATTCCTTCATGTAATTCAGTCAAAAGGTCATTAACCTTAAAGGGATGAAGGCACAATAGGTAAGGTCCACCAAATGACCTTCTGTATAATCTTCGTCTTTGGATAGCCAGAACCACACAGCAGTTCTACGCACCCTATCAACTTCTTTACTTTCGCTTGGTAGCCAATCCTCGGCTAGGAATTCTATAATGGGATCCATCCAACTCGATTCAAGCGACGAAACTATAGAGACCCCCACTTTTGGATCAATGCTAGGCTCATGCAATACTTCCACAGTGATCAACCGAGGAATCTCATTAGCTAGGGAGGATGCTAATGTTGCTAAAGAGTCAGCATATCTATTCTGTCCTTGGGTGATTTGGACTACTTTCGCCCTATGAAACTTGCCCAACATCTAATTCACCAATCTTAAGTACTCAACCATCTGAGAATCCTTTGCCTCAAAATTTCCCTCAACCTGACTAACCACTAGCCGAGAATCCAAATATATCTTCAGATCTGTTACTTCCAAGCTATGTGGGGCTTTTAGCCCTGCAAGAAGTGCTTCATATTCAGCTTCGTTATTTGATGCTCAAAAACTTAGCCTCAGAGAATGTTCTAGCTTCACCCCTTCTAGAGACACGATTACGATACCAATTCTTGCACCCCTAGCATTGGACGCACCATCTATAAACACCTTCCATTGTCGGGTCACCACATTATGAACCACTCTGAGACCGCCTTCATAGGGAGTGAATTCTGCAACAAAATCGGCGAGCACCTGTCCTTTAACCGAACTCCTGGGCTTATACCGAATATCAAACGACCCGAGCCTGGTTCCCCACTTGGCTATTCTTCTTGTGAAATTAGATCTTTTAAGTAGGGACTGTAGGGGGTACTCGGTTAACACATAGATCGTGTGGGCTTGGAAATAGTGGGGTAATTTCCTGGTGGAATGGACTAACACCAACATGAGTTTCTCCAAAGGTAGGTATTTGGTTTCCATGTCGACCAATGTTTTACTGATGTAATAAATTAGCCCTTGCACTCCTTGATCCTTCAATAATACTGCACTCACGGCATGCTCGGATACTGCAAGATACATATACAAATCCTCCCTAGGGTCTGAGCATGATAGTATTGGTGGGCTTACCAAATATTTCTTCAAATCCTGGAAGGATTCCTCACATTCCTTTGCCCATAAGAACCTCTTCCATTTCTTCAACAACTGATAAAAGGGGCGGCATTTATTTGCTGACCTCGACACAAATTGATTCAACACAGCTATCATCCCGGTTAGTTTCTGCACATCCTTTGGGCTGCTCGGCAGCTTAAGCCGCTCAATGGCACTTATCCAGTCGGGGTTCACTTCTATCCCTCGATGAGTAATTATATACCCCAGAATCTTCCCAGCCCCCACTCCAAAGGCGCACTTGTCAGCGTTAAGACTTAACTTATGCCGCCGAAGTATTTCAAATACTTCTATCAAATCATCCATATGCCTTTGGTTTTCTCGACTCTTCACAACCATGTCATCTATGTACACCTCCACCGTGCTCTTAATCTTATCCCTGAACATCCTAGTCATCATCCATTGATAAGTAACCCCCTCATTTTTAAAGCCAAAAGGCATTACTATGTAGTGGTAATTAGCTTTGGGGGTTATAAAGGACGTCTTCTCTTAATCCTCGGCTGCCAACGCAATCTGGTCATAACCTTGGAAAGTATCCAAAAAGCTCATCCTCGAATGTCCACACGTAGCATCTACTAACTGATCGATCTTCGGCACGGGGAATGGATCCTTAGGGCATGCCTTGTTGAGATCGGTAAAATCCACACAAACTCGCCACTTGCCATTTTTCTTTTTAACCACCACAGTATTGGACAACCATTTTGGAAAAAAGATTTCCCGAATTGCCCCAGCCTACTGTAGCCTTTCTACCTCTTGCTTCACGGCCTCAACATGTTGTTTAGTTGATCTCCTTGGCTTTTGCTTCTTAAAGGGAAATGACAGGTCCACATTTAACTTATGAGTAATGAACTCTAGGTCCACTCCCGAGACGTCATACAGACTCCAAGCAAAGACATCTATGTTTTGCACCAATACTAACAATAGAACTACCCGATCTTCCAGCCCCATGCCTACACCAATTTGGAAACTCCTATTTTCATATGGAAGGATACCTACCTTAATCATATCCTTGGCACTGTCTGCACTTCAGCCTTCCATGAGCTCCTATAATTGCTATAATGAGTCCTAATCGGCAGACTTTTTTTGCTTAATCTCTCGATTCACAACTGCTACCAAACATTGCCTTACTACCTACTGATCTCCTCTTACCACAACGATTCCCTATTCAGTGTGAAATTTCACGTTCACATGCAAAGTAGACGGTACAACTCTTATAGCGTGGATCCAAGACCTGCAAAGAATTGCAGTATATGGGGAAAAGGAATTCACCACTATAAAATTCACCATTACCTCTTTTCCTTCGGTATTGACTGGTAGGGAGATCTATCCCTCGAGGATCACCATTCGTCCATCGAATCCCACCAAAGGGGTGTCATACTTAAACAAATCATCTACTTTTAGCTTGAGCCCCTTATAGAGATTAGGGTACATTACCTCGACTCCGCTTCCCTGATCCACCAACACCCTTTTCACCACAAAGCCACTGATTTTGGCGGTGACTACGAGGGCATCATCATGCAGTTGAGTCGTCCCTTCCAAGTCTTCATCCTCGAACTTAATCGGTCCCCAGATCAACCTCGACTTCTTTCCAAGTCGAGCATCACCCTCAGGATTTTCTACTGACACCACACTTAGAACCCCCTTGTGCCGACTTATGCTCGTCCCAATTGAAGCCATATGTATGACCTCGATAACCCCTAGAGGCAGCGGAAGTGTGTTCCCCTGTGTTCTCTGCACTTGCCTTATGACATTACACTCAGGTGCTACCACAAACTCCTTCAAATGCTCATATTTAACCAACTATTCTAAATGATCCTTAAATACCCTGCACTGTTCGGTTGTATTCCCCTTTTCCCAATGGTACGTGCAATACAAATTCTGATTTCTTCAGGCTGGGTCACCCCCCATCTTGCTCAGCCACCGAAAATATGGCTCATTCTTTATCCGTTCTAGAATTTTATGGATGGGTTCCTTGAATGTCATGTTAACCTCTCCTGTCCAAACATTCGGCTCTTGAATTCTTAGTTCCCTCCTTGATCTCGGCTGAAATCTCCCGGACTGCAAATCCTTTGCATACTGTGAACTAGCAGGCGCCTTGCCCTTGCTCTGCTACCGAACATCCTCCAGCCTTTTGTATTCCTCAATCTATCAGTTGGCACATGTTCTCGGGGGGTCTCATAGTCAACAAATGCCTTAATTCCGAATCCTCCGAAAGCCCCAATCTGAAAGTGCTAGCTGCCACCTTCTCGTTTCCCCCCCCCCTTGATTTCATTATACAATTCCCAGTACCTATTATCATAGCTCCGAAGAGTTTCTTCGGCTCCCATCTTCATAGATAGCAATGCGTCAACAGGTTGGGGCACCCGACTACAAGTCATAAGCCGAGCCTCAAAATCCTGAATTAATTCACCAAAATTATGAATCAAACCCCTCCTCAGCCCATTGAACCATCTCAATGTCGTGGGTCTGAGGCTGGAAGGAAATACCTTACACATCAATGCGTCATTCTAACTGTAAAGCGACATCATCTGAATGTAATGGTTGACGTGCTCAATGGGATCATCCTTACTGTCATATATAATGAATGGTGGTCAGGCAAAACGTCTAGGCATCCACGCATGTTCAATATCGTCACAAAATGGTGACCGAGTTACTCTTCGTGGGGCCCAGCTCATTGCATCCATCACGGTGCTATGATGCCTGCGTTGGTTGGGGGAATTCGATAGTCACTCAGCAAACTCGCGTGACCTCTCTCTTGATCGGCAGGAACCTCTTTGATGGGATTACTCCCCCCAACTCTCCCCTGTGCTGCCAAAATCCCCGGGGGATTCGCCACGATCCCTCCTCCAACGCCTACCTCATACTTCCAACTCCAAATCTCTGACTTGTTTTCGCAAACGTTCTAACTCCTGATCCCTTTTGTCATAGTACTCCTATTCCGGGATGTAGGACATTGATCGATTTAATTGTGAGGACTCTTCTCTTGAGTCAGGCCGCTTCTCAAGCTCTTTATTTCGGCGGTCCTGATCCCTTTTTTGTCTCCTTTCTCACTAACTTGAGCCCCTGGACGAGCCCCCGGACCGACTGTCTGCAGAACTTGTCAAATGTTGATTCCCAAATAACTAACTTTGCTCAAACCTGCAGCTAAGCAAAAGATTCCCACAGTCAGTGCTAATTGTGTGGACCAAATTTAGCGATTAATGGGCTAACTCCTTTATTGGGCTCACAATTTATTTGGTATGGTGGGTGAATGAATATCCTACCTAACTCCTTTATTGGGCTCGCAATTTATTTGGTATGGTGGGTGAATGAGTATCCTACAATGGGAAGTTCCTTAGAAACAAAGTCAGTATTGAAAGTTCACACATATCCCTTCCCTTTTGCCCTTGTTTATTCTCGATTTCCCTTTCTCTCCTCTCGGTGTAAAATATTCTTGCTCTCTTCTCCTATTTATAGCCTCCCCTTAGTGGATTAGAAATTCTTAGTTTTAACGTTTTTCATGCAAGTGGGGCCTTTTAGGATTATTCCTGACAGAGCGGGGTCCCACTTTGGAAACAGAGATTTCAAGATTTGGGACTTACAATAGACGTCGTATGTTGCTCGGCAACGATACTTCCCAAGGCATACCGAGGTACTCCTCAGGCAGGGTTTCGGACATGTTTGTACCCCGAAGATTATCCAATCTGGGGCCCAACCTCCCGAGCATTATGGATTGGGCCCACCGTGAAGCAGGTATCAGACCCTCAACCAGTGGGCCTACCACTTTTGGGCCGATGACCGTACACACACACACACAGATATATATATATATATATATATATATTGATATTTTAATTTTGAGAAGTGCTACATCCATAATATTTTCACAACACTTTCACAACAAATCCTAATCGGCAAGTTATTACAAGTTTTTAATTTGAATTCACCACCGAAATTACTTTCTTGCTCACTAATAACAGCAAGTAACAACCTATTACATAGGATTTATTGTGAAAATGGTGCGGAAGTAGCATTTCTCTTTAATTTTTTTTTTATTTTTTTTGTTATATTTTTCTGATTTAAAATTTTTTTTTTTTGGCCACTAAAATGCTGACATGGATGCTTCAAAAATAATAAAAATTGCTGATGTGACATTTTTAAATACAAAATAATTTTTTTATTATAATTTTAGTATCCATGTAAGCATCTAATGTACCAACTGTGTAATTCGTATTCACATAGGTATATTCTATTAGTGATTTAACGGTAGGGACCAAATTAACACTAAGGTTGGTTTGGCATTGGCTTAAAAAACCATATTCTTTTACTATTTACCTTATTTTTTCTATTATTTAGCTTATTTTTGCTACTATTCATGGATCTCACTATACTATTTCAGCTACCTTTTAGCTTTATCTACAATACTTTCAATAAAAAGTTTTCAGTTTCAACTAAATAAACTGTTCCCAAACAGACTTTAAGTTGAAAATAATATGGACAAAATTTACTGTGACTCCAAAATGGTATTTTCGTCTAAAATAAATTTTAAAACATAAAATCACCTGATGATGTCAACTTGCTTGAATATAGACATATTTTAAAGTCTATCACTCTAATTTATCTAAGACATAACTCAAAGAGTATAATTTACCAAACCAAGAATAATTTCATATAAAAAAATTCAAACATTATGGCTCAAGCATAAAGTTTAACAAAAAAGAAAAAAAAAAAAAGAAGAAGAAGACAACAATCTATTATGCTTTATCTATAAATAAAAAACATAAAAATAAAAATTTAATTTCCTTTGGGTAAGGCAATGTACAATGAAAGGATAGGAAAGCTAAAATCTAAATTTCAATTGTGATTTTAGTATTGGGAGAGAGGAAGAGATTGGTTGGTGTGTAACCATATAAGAGGTTCAATGACTAAAATTGACAATCTGCCATGTAGGAAACTTGTTTACAAAAATTGAAATCTAATTCAAATTGTTATGAGAAATTGATCACCATTGATAACTCAACACATTTATGGCAATTCTTTTTAAACAATTTAGAATTTTAATTATGACGAATTTTGATTGGTCCACAATATTGGGGGTGTTATTGTAATAGTAAAAAGAATAAATAACACATTTATGTTATCTTTTTTATTATTATTTTTTAGTAAAACTAATTATTAAAATAAAAATTTGGGGCCTTGTTCTATTAGAGAGCCCTAGCCTAGGGGCCGACCCCGAATGGTCTCACAAATGTTCCAACTTCCGAGCTCAGTTTTTAGACTTTTAGGTGGATCCAAGTTAATGTGGAATGGCCATTTTTGCCCTCCAATCCACTGCTGCTTCTTTTTTTCCGTTTGTTGGGTGCCTCTCTTTTTATTAGAGAGCTTGGTTTACATGATGGAGGGAAACCTCTCGATTAATTTTGATGTTGTTCCAGCCATGGACCTTAGGTAGGCTTTTGCTATTTTTTTGGGCCTACATTGTGTGTCCAATTTTCACACGATGTGCTAGCATTTACTAAGCTGAGCTTATGGCTTATGTGTCGGCCTGTATAGTGGGTTGTGGGCTGATTTTGTGGGTCTCAGCCCATCTTAGTTTGATGTACCAAATTTGCCTCTAACAATATTCTTGAATCAAAAGCTTAAGCAAAATAGGTTGCAACACCCTAATTTTTATGAATTCTTACTTCCTCACACGTTTTCGGCCGAAACAATAGACCGTAGGTAATTTCGTTTTGCAAATCCTCACTTGGCTACTTTCACAAAGTCAAACGGCTTCTTCATTTGATCTAGCTTTCTCTTTCTCACACCCCAAATAATTTAGACTTTGTAAGAGACATATTTGTCAAAATCTAGAATCTAACTAAATTAAGCTATTATATTTTTTCCATGCATTTGTCTCCAAGATCAATTTCCTTTTGTCGTCAGTTGCACTTCTCATTTATATTTGTGACAACACCATGTTTCAGAAATTCAATTTCCTTGTTTTTTTTTTTTTTTTGTTGAAATTCAACCCATTTCATAGCCACAAAATTTCCCTTATAACTTAGACTTTTCTTCTAAAGTAGCAAGTGGGAATGAAAGAAATTTTAATTTTTCATAAATTTACAAGACGATCTACAAGTTATAAATGTCGTAGTAAATTGATTTGGTACTAGGCATGATATTTAGTACTTGTAGCTGTAGGTTCTTGAATATTTGTCCTCAATTGATTTAAATGATGAATTTGTATTTATCTTTAAAATAAAATGAAAATATATTATGCCAGAGAGTTTTATCACTATGTAAGATATATAAGAGACATTTTCAATAGACGAATAATATTATAACAATAGAAAGTAGGGAAAGGATCTGAAATACACCAACAAAATTAAAATGAATAAAGAAGAATTTGGTAAAACTTTAAGTCCGGTTCTTAAATGCAATACATTAAGGGGGCATTTGGTTCGCCGTGATGTTACATTACACCGTAATATTACATTAGTGTAATTTTATATTATTGTAATTTCAATACAAGAATACAATATTATATTATTTAGGAAAGTGATGAGATTAAGGTGATGTGATATAATTTGTAATTTTAAATTATAGTAATGTTAGAAAAAATAAAATAAATCAAAAGCTTTAATATCACATTATCGTAATGTGCATCACATCAAGAACACATCGCAGTGAACCAAACACTTCCTAAGTGATTCAATTAAATTCAATTTAACCAATTATATATATTCAAATTGTGTTTCTTTTAAAGTCAATACAAAATATCTATTTGATTTCAATTAGAAACTTAATACTCTATATGTTGCACTTAAAGGAACTCGCAAACATATAATATACTACAATAAAGAAACAATAATAAACACGTACGTGCATGCGTAAAGTATTCGTTGGTGTAATGGTGTTTCAGTTTTGTGTTTCTCAACCATGACTCTGAATGGTCAGTCAACACACAAACAAACCCAGACCTCTTGTATTTCTAATTATCGTTTTAGAATTAACTTATGGCTGAGCCTGAGTGAATTAAATCACTTATTACGGTCCTATTTTCTTTTTTCAAATTTTTGGTACAAAAAAAGAAAAAGAAAAAAGAAATCATTGTGTAATGTGTACACAGTCTGGTGAAGCCGAAAATTTTAGCCTTTTTTTTTTTAAAATATATATATGTTTTTTCAATTCACAAATAGGTTAGAACATTTCAAAGCAACAAAACAATTAATGGTCGTCAACCAACCCAACTTACCACTAATCACGTGGCTTGTTTATATTGGATTACCTGCTGAAAGTCTTGTAAGAGAAATCAATGAAAAATGAATGCTTTTACACGATTACATTAGTTGTAGACTTGAAGTAATGTATTTTTTTTTTTTAAGATACAGTATAATTTTAATTTATGGCATTCACTTGTTATTGATTTTATACAAGCTCCGGAAAGTTCATCAATGGAGGAGTGTGAACAGATTGAGAGAGAGAGGAATTGAACCACACGAGTCTTGTATGAAATGAATTCCGTATATTAAGCTTAGCATGCTCTGTTCCTTATATAGTGAGAACAGAGGAAAGGAAAGAAGAGGAAAACAGAAATAACAGAAATAACTAACTATCCATCCAATACTAGCTGTACACGTGTAATAAGATTGTAACCAACTTCTCCTATCTGTAGACTAAACGGCAGTCGTTCTATGACTTATCATTCTAAGCAACAGCTATGCTATTGTAGCTTTATACAAAATTACAATTAACAAATACAAAACTCATATAAACACTAACACTACAAATCAGTTACAAAATCAGTTACAAAATATCTCAATACTCCCCCTCAAGATGAACCATAGATGTTAATGAGATTCATCTTGGACAAAAGGAAGTAAAATTGTTTGTATCCGAGTGCCTTTGTGAAGCAATCAGCAATCTGATGTCTAGTAGGAACATGAAAGGTTTTTATGACTCCATCCTGAAGCTTACTTCGAATAAAATGACAGTCCACCTCTATATGCTTTGTGCGTTCATGAAACACTGGATTTGCAGCAATATAAAGAGCTGCTTTGCTATCACAGTACAAGGAGGCAGGCTGAGTGTGATTAAAACCAAAAGTCTTAAGCAATGCCAATAACCAAACAACTTCACTTGTGACAGTAGCCATTGCTCGATACTCTGATTCTGCAGATGATCTGGACACTACCTGTTGCTTCTTGCATTTCCAGGATATAAGAGAGTCACCAAGGAAGACACAGAAGCCTGAGACTGACCTTCTGGTATCTGGACAAGCAGCCCAGTCAGCATCACAGTAGGCCTTTAACTTCAATTCAGAACTTGCTGATAAGAATAAGCCTTGGCCTGGTGTTTTCTTAAGATACTTAAGTACCTTATAAGCTGCTTGGAGATGTGGAGTCTTAGGGGAATTCATAAACTGACTCAACTTATGCACTGAGTAGCAAATATCAGGCCTAGTTAGAGTCAAATAAAGCAGCTTGCCAATAAGTCTTCTGTATAAGGATGGATCAGGAACATCCTCCCCCATTGAGCTCCTATACTTAGCTGATTGATCCATGGGCACATTAGCAGGTTTGCTTGCTAACATACCAGCATCAGAAAGTAACTCTAAAATGAACTTTCTTTGACATAAGTTGATTCCTTTTTCAGTCCTTGCAACTTCAAGACCCAAGAAATACTTCAAGGTACCAAGGTCTTTGAGTTTAAACTTGGTGTCTAGAAAAACTTTGAAGGTGTTGACTGCTTCTACATCATTGCTTGCTATTAGGATGTCATCCACATAGACTAACAAGATGAGAATGGTACACTTGCTGACCTTAGTGAAGACAGAATAGTCTGACTTAGATTGGAGAAAACCATGATCAAGGAGAGTGGAAGAAAGCTTGGCAAACCACTGTCTACTTGCCTGCTTCAAACCATAAAGTGACTTAGTGAGTTTGCACACCTCCCCCTTGCTGCCAAAACCAGGAGGAGGAACCATATACACTTCCTCATGTAACTCTCCATGCAAAAAGGCATTATTGACATCTAATTGAGACAAGTGCCAACCAAACACAACAGCCATGGCCAAGAGTGTCCTAACTGTCACAAACTTCACCACAGGAGAGAAAGTCTCATAGTAATCAATCCCCTCGGTTTGAGTAAAACCTTTAGCAACCAGTCTAGCCTTGTATCTCTCTACAGACCCATCAGCCTTAAGTTTGATTTTATAGACCCACTTGCATCCAATTGGCACTTTACCAGGGGGCAGCTTGGTCAAGACCCAAGTGCTATTAGACTGAAGAGCATCAATCTCAGCCTTCATGGCAGCTTGCCATAATGGATCATGGCAGGCTTCAGCATAAGAGGTAGGTTCTTTGGTAATGGACAATGCAACAGAGAAAGCTTTGTGGGCAATAGACAACTTAGAGTAAGAAAGAGTTGAGGAAATGGGGTAGAGAATACCTGGACTGGCAGTGGAATCATGAGAAGGTAGGAGTGGAGCAGAGACCAAATTGCAGTGATGATTAAGACTAGTAGTGGAAGCCAAATGACAGTGATAATCATGGAGATATGAGGGAGGTTTATGAGACCTATTGGACCTCCTAACAACAGGTAAATCAGTGGAGGGAACAGAACAAACAGGAATGTCAAGTGGCTCAGAAATATCAGGTGAAGAAGGAGCTAAGTCAGGATGAACAAGGTCAGGGAATTCATCAGGAGGTACAGCAGTATCAATGTGGTTGAAAGGGAGAGAAAATTCAGCAGAAATGGAAGAAGTGGTTTCTGGAATTGAAGGTTGAGATGGGAAGATATTGTGAGAAGTGGAAGAAGAGATAGAAACAGGTTTAGGCAGCCAATGTTTAAAAGGAAAGATTGACTCTTTGAAGATAACATCTCTAGAGATAAAAACAGTTTTGGTGGACAAATCATACAACTTATAACCCTTGGTACCAAAAGGATAACCAAGGAGTATGCATGCCTTTGCCCTAGGATCAAACTTGGACCTATTCCTAGTTAAGGTAGATGCATAACAAAGACAACCAAAAGATCTAAGGTGTTGATAGGAGGGGGAATGACCCAAAAGTTTCTGATAAGGAGTAAGATTACCTAGAAGAGGACTAGGAAGCCTATTGATAAGGTATGTGGCTGTAAGAACACAATCCCCCCAGAATTTCAAAGGTAAGTTGGCATGAAATCTTAAGGCCCTAGCAACATTCAACAAATGCTGATGTTTTCTTTCAACAACAACATTTTGTTGTGGGGTTTCAACACAAGAAAGCTGATGTAGAATGCCATGAGATGCATAAAAGGAAGAGAGAGCAAACTCAGGACCATTGTCACTCCTAAGCACCTTAATGGACACCTTAAATTGGTTAAGAACCATTTGAAAGAAAGTTTGAATCAGTGAAGAAGCATCAGATTTGAGTTTCATTAAATAAACCCAAGTACATCTACTATGATCATCAACCAAAGTAAGAAAGTATCTTGAGCCATTTAATGATGAAATGGAATAAGGACCCCAAATATCAGCATGAACCAAGTCAAAACAAGAAGAAGAAACACTTGTTGATTTAGGAAAAGGTAATTTGTGTTGTTTAGCTAGTGGGCAAACAAAACAGTCGAATTGGTATTATTGCAAGGAACCAAATCAGGTACAAGATGTTTCAACAAAGCTAATCTTTGTGAAGATGGGTGACCCAATCTATAATGCCACAATCTAACAACATTATTTGGAGTATCAACAACATTGACAACATGAGAAGAGTCAAGATTACAGAAATTGACCTTTTTATTACATAGGAAAGAAGAAAAACTGGATAGAACCTCTGAAACAGAAGTAGGCAATGTGAAGGAATCAGTGCACTGCAAAATGTATAAGCCTCCATGTCTCTTACCCAGCCCAATCATCTTCCAAAGCTGTAAGTCCTGAAGAAAACAGAAATGAGAAAGAAAAATACAGCAGCAAGAAGGATTCTGGGTTAGCTTACTGATGGAGATAAGATTGAAAGTAAAGTTTGGAATACAAAGAACATGTTCTAAAGTTAAAGTGGCAGACACTTTGACAGTTCCAATGTGAGTAACTTGAACCATATCACCATTAGGAAGTCTAACTGAAATCTGAACAGAGGAAGTGATAGAGGTAAAGAAATGGAGAGAATGTACCATGTGGTCTGTTGCACCACTGTCAAGAATCCAGTCAAATGGACTGATGTGAGAAGTGTTGACACTAGAAGAAAAAACTGAGTGTTCAAGGGAAGGAGAAAACCAGATACCTGAAGTGTTTTGGGTTTGGAGATCCAATGAATTCTGAGAAGGCTGAGTAATAATGGTGGCAGCTTGGTGAGCATTGTCCAAACACATTTCTGGTGGTGCTTGAGTGCCGAAATGACATTGGGAGTTCAATAACCCAATCAGCTGCTGGTATTGAACCTTGGTGAGAGTGACAGGTTCACTAGGATGATCTTCAGCTGTGATTACATTATGGGCAAAAGACTGACCAGGTTGAGTACCTTTGTTCTTGAACTTATACCCAGGAGGGTATCCATGCAGCTTATAACATTTATCAACTACATGTCCCATGGCTCCACAATGAGTACATTGTGGTCTGCCATTCTTGAATTTAACAAAATTCTTGTGGTTCCCAGGCTTCGACCCAAATGCTGCTAAAGCTGATGAAGCATCAACCAAGATTTTCTTCCCAGCACCCACCTTTCTCTGCTTTTCATCTTGAAGCAAAAGAGAGAACACTTTGCTAAGAGGAGGCAAAGGCTCCAAAAGAAGAATTTGTCCTCTGACAGCTGCATATGTCTCATTCAGCCCCATCAGAAAAGACATAGTACAATCTTCAACTTGATGACCACATGTGCATGTTCTATAATCCGAAAATTCATCCCAAAGTCCCTTGAATTTTGTGTAGTAAGCATTGATGGTTAAGTCCTCCTGTGTCAAAGAACTAATTTCTTTCCTTAAATCAAAGATTGTAGGTCCATTCCCTTGCCCAAACCTGTATTGTAAGTCAATCCATACATCCCTGGCAGTCTTGAAGTAAACAATGCTTGACTGCAATTCCTTAGAAACTGAATTAAACAACCAAGCTAGCACAGTACTGTTGCACTTACACCAGGCTGCGTAATGTGGATGATCAGATTGGGGCTTAGGAATAGAACCATCAACAAAGCCCAATTTTGATTTGGCATCTAAAGAGATAAGAATGGCCCTACTCCAGGTGTTATAGTTCTCTTCAGTGAGAAGTTGAACCACCAAAGAAACTCCTGGATTATCTCCATTAGACAAGAAATAAGGACTGGATGTGCTTTCCCAAGGCTGTGTAGTGGGAGCAGCAGCACTAGCTGTACTCTCAGTCATACTAAAGGGAGATTTTGAAGAAAAGAGGAAGACTCAAAAATTCCTAATCAGAGAAAATCAAGAATTGATTCTCTAAAGAATCTTTCAAGAAACAAGAAATGGATTCTAAGAATGATATAAGGAACTTTTGTATGTAATGCAGAATTTTGTTGAAATTTCAACAGGAAATTGCATATTTAGGAACGAAGAAACTTCAAATTCGAAGAAGAAATTGAAACCCTAAAAAAATTGAAGACTTCAATTTCAACTATGAACCGGAGAATAAAGATCAAGATTTCAACAGATTAAGAAAATCAAGACCTAGGTGATGATGAGTTTAATGCAAGAATCAACAGAGAATAATGAGACAGTTTCTAGTTGATCTGAAAAGCACTAAAATCAAGAAGAAAAACACAATTGAACTAGTAAGAATCAGAGAATACCAGAACGAAATGGTCTCTGAACTAGTTCGAGCTCTGATACCATATTGATTTTATACAAGCTCCGGAAAGTTCATCAATGGAGGAGTGTGAACAGATTGAGAGAGAGAGGAATTGAACCACACGAGTCTTGTATGAAATGAATTCCGTATATTAAGCTTAGCATGCTCTGTTCCTTATATAGTGAGAACAGAGGAAAGGAAAGAAGAGGAAAACAGAAATAACTAACTATCCATCCAATACTAGCTGTACACATGTAATAAGATTGTAACCAACTTCTCCTATCTATAGACTAAACGGCAGTCGTTCTATGACTTATCATTCTAAGCTACAGCTATGCTATTGTAGCTTTATACAAAATTACAATTAACAAATACAAAACTCATATAAACACTAACACTACAAATCAGTTACAAAATCAGTTACAAAATATCTCAATACTTGTATTAATACATTAATCGATTTTTGATGTAAACAATATCAAATTTCAAATATTTTATTCGAGGATAAAATTTTTTATCAATTAACTAAAATTCATTGACGATTTTAATTTGGAATTTGGAATGAAACATGAGGGAAGTTGGTATAAGGTTATAGACACGTAGCTAATTATCAGAGCACTGGCCATTTGGGTACGCGTTGTGATTCTATTTTGGGTTCTTAGATTTGACTACAAATGGTAGTCTTTGGGATGGATAAAAACAGAGACTAGTATAATGTAGATGATATTATTGTAAATTTGTAAGGAGAAGACTCATTCAGACAATGAATCAATGATGTCTCGGAGAATAATGCAACCGCGACCCTACTTGGTTAATGGTTATAGCAACGTATTGTAATTTGTATGGTACTGCCAACTAGTTGTTTAGTTTAATTTATTAATCGTTGGCTGACGTGCAAAATTTGTCTAATAATCTAGCTATTTAAAAAAGTGAAAATTATTACTTTAATTTAAATATGTTTTTATGAAAATAATAATGAGTACCTATCTCAAGAAGGATGTCAACTATCCTCCGTTGATATCTATAGTCATTTGTATAATAATAAAAATTCAACTATTATATATTACTATCTCCTACCTTGTTTGAGCCCAACTCATCCAATCGGATTATATAAAATAAACACGTTGCCAGCTCTTAGCTGAAAGTCATTCCCATTGTAATAGGTAAAAAAAGGTTTTGACCTGAACCAATTAAGACCAAATTTATAGAGGTGTACGTGCTCATTAGTCATTATTATTATTATTATTATAAATTTTCGAGTGGCATTGAGCATGGTAAATTATTGGATGGCCCAATCTTGTTTCTTATTCATCAGTGTCTTTGTTGTGAATCCAAAGGATCCAATAAAACCAAGTTAATGAACGATTTTCCAATAAAATGTTTGTTCATCCAATATGTTCTTACAAACTGAGTGATGCTATGCTGCCGTTTAAAAAATTAAAATAAAAAATATCGAGTAACTAGTGAAAGTCCGTGCATTGCATGGCTTTAATCAAGAGTTTATATATATATATATATATATATATATAGAGAGAGAGAGAGAGAGAGAGAGAGAGAGAGAGAGAGAGAGAGAGTAACTAAATGAGTTATTATTACAATATTTTAGAACTTGTTTCTAACTAAATGAATGATTATTATTATATAAAATGCATAATTTTGTATATTTGTCCTTATATATAATATCTCTAATTAAAAATATCAATAAAAAATTTTCTAATTTTTTTTTTTAATAATTCATTATTTATTAATGAAGAAGGTGATTTGAACTCAAGCAGTTAACTCTTTTATAATACTTGCATAAATATGGTTATCCTAA
Organism: Quercus aquifolioides; assembly: GCA_019022515.1. Lineage (NCBI taxonomy): Eukaryota > Viridiplantae > Streptophyta > Magnoliopsida > Fagales > Fagaceae > Quercus > Quercus aquifolioides. Next base: position 45,731,939 of record CM032330.1, on the reverse strand, counting down.
AATAATTAATTCCAAACTTAAGATTGAAAAATCAATTATATTTGTACACCTAAAAGAAATTTCATTTTTAAGTATTATTTTGATACTTAAATCATCTGTTTTATTATTGATTTTATTCAAATGGTTAACACTCTAGCTTATACAACTTGAGCAATGTCTCTAATTATATTGTGCTTTAGCCTTTAAGAACACATATATTAATATTACACATGAAAAAACACTCCAGATTTCTGAAATTCTTTTTAAAAAAATGAAAAAAAAAAAAGTTACATAGGAATTTGGAACAATGAATATAATTTAGCCAAATATTATCTATGATCTAAAATGATATAGGGGGAACTCTAAATTGAATTTAATTAGACTTTAGAAGAAATATGAGAGGAATTCCTCATACTAAGAAATTAACACAAAGTGCAAATAAAATTTTAAAATATAAAAATAAATAAACATTGATAAAGTCTTAACAATCGATAAGTAAAAGTAATTTGGAATCAAATTGCACTATAGACCATGAAAGACATGTTTTGAACCAATTTTTTCATAGTGATAGTCAATTGAAAAATCAAAACACTTACAAACTAAATACATAGAATAACAAAAACCTAAAACACACAAAATAGTTCAAAAGTTAAGAATTTAAAAAATTAAATAAAAAACTTACCTAAGAGAAACCAAGAACTTAAATAGGTATCCCTTATTTTGCTTCTTTATAGTAGACTTCCTTTGACATAATATCAATACATAAAAATTTAGAAACAAATAACAATAAATAAGATGAATTTATTGAATTAAAACTATCATATATATATATACACACACACACTTAAGTTGCAACTTCAAAACAAAAACAAAATAATAATAATAATAATAATAATAATAATAATAATAGTAAAAACGTGGGGTGCAAGAAGGATTCTACGGAAAGACTATTGGTCATGATTGTGGTGGGTGAAAGTTTGGCACCCAAAGGTCCAAAGGCTGAAAGCTGAGAGTTGGGCTGAGCCCACTATGATTAATTTGTTAAAGATGGGTAAGATAGACAAACACGTTGATTTCTTGTCATATGATCTAACGCTAGGAAATACAAATCGAATGGAATTCAAAAGAAAGATTTGAGTAGTAAAAACCTAATTCTTGTATTATTGTTCCCTTGGTTGTCCGAGGAAGGTCTTACAACTTATAACAATACAAGTTCAAGTAACTTTTTTCCCTTGATTCTGCGTCCCTTCACTAATGGGATTTTCCCTTCCTTTTATAGTAATTTTCCCTTAATCCTGACCCTTTAGCTGTAGGGTGGTGGATTTCCCCCAGATACTCGTCCCATCCCTCCTTTGGGGGGGGGGGGGGGGGGGGAGTAGGGTGAGCGATAGGCTGTTTGGGCACAATTTAGACATCACTTCCTCCATTAATGCGATTATCCTAGTTGGTGCAGTAACTTTAATGTGGAGGGGATGGACCTCAACACGCCTCCCTTTCTCTCTCCTCCAGTGCCTACCCTTGTTGTCCATCTCGGTCTAAATCCCTTGGTACGGTGGTTGCTCACCTCCCCTTCTTTAGGCGCGTGGAGCTCTTGCCTGGCCTCCCCCCCCCCCCCCCCCCTCGGTCATCCTGCCATTCTTTATCTGCCTATTGGGACCAAACGGTCCTTGGGGACACCTAGTAGTGGCTCTGTCCTCGAACCGTCCATAGGGAATATATATAAGTTTTGAAATTTTGATAATATATTTTAGTTGGAGTATGATTTAAATATCTAAAACATAGATGATAAAGTTTTAACTAATTAAATTTTATCCCTTGATTCAAGGAAATATATCCTAACAATTAATAAAATATATTTTTTTAAATAATTAATAAAACATAAATATGCAACCTCCAATTTCATGGGATGTTGTGGGATTCCGGATTTCAGTTTAGAATTTATTTATTTTTTATTTTTTATAGGGAAGGAAATTAAAAAAAAAAAATTATTGTAGACTTTTAGTTTGAATAGAATTTAAATTTTTAAAACTTTAAATGATAAAGTTTTACGTAAATTAAACAATTTTAATTTTATACCTTAATTTGAGGAAATATATCATAACCATTAACAAAAAATTAATTTAATATTTAATGAGAGTAGTTGTTTATTAGGAAAAAAATTGTTCCATAGAGAGAGAGAGAGAGAGAAAATATCATATAAATTTATCAACTCCTATGAATCTATACAACATGTATATCCTTCCAATACAAATACATATGCGTAAGTTGCAATTAAAAACAAAAAACAAAAACGTGAGGTGCAATGGAAATTCTATAGAAAGATCATTGGTGAATATATATAAGTTTTGAAATTTTGATAATAGATTTTAAGTTGGAGTAGGATTTAAATTTCTGAAACTTATATGCATGTTGTATGTTTTGTTAAAACACTTATAGTTACTTTATTTGAAGAAATTGATAAAAACAAATAAGTTGTTGTCTCTATCAACTAAAACTTAAATGCATATTTCATGTTTTATTAAGACACTTATTGTTACTTTATTTTAAAAAATTGATAAGAACAAATAAGTTATTATCTCTATCAACTAAAACTTTGCAAAACACTTATTGTTACTTTACCTAAAGAAATTGATAAGAACAAATATATTGTTGTCTTTATCAAATAAAACTTAGATACACGTTGTATGTTTTGTTAAAACACTTACTGTTACTTTATCTAAAAAAGTTGATAAGAACAAATACTTAGATACATGTTGTATGTTTTGTTAAAACACTTATTGTTACTTTATATAAAGAATTGATAAGAACAAAGAAGTTGTTATCTTTAGCAACTGAAACTTAGATACATGTTGTTTCAAAAAAAAAGAAACTTAGATACATGTTACATGTTTTATTAAAACACTTACTGTTACTTTATCTAAATAAATTGATAAAAACAAATAAATTGTTGTCTCTATCTAAAACATTGTTTTTATCCAAAATATTGCTGTAATTTGGTGAAGCCACTTGGCGTAACCACGGTTTCCATTCCCAATTTTATTATTATTATTATTATTATTATTATTATTATTATTATTATTATTATTATGTGATGTTATAAATACTATATATTTTATGTTATAATTCAAATTGCATCCTTTGAATTTTCTTGAATTATCATTTTTTTCCTAATATTTTTTGTTTCATTTTAGTTTTTCAACTTTAAATTTTGTGTCAAATTAATTATTCCATTCATTGTAGCTTATAAAATTATAAGTCCAATTTTGTATCAAATATGTAAATAGTTTCTGTTTTATAAATGACAATGGACAGAAGGATTAACTAAACATGTATGTTTAAGCATAAGAGATAAAATGACAAAAAATAAATTTTAGATAAAAATGACAACTCACTTAAATTTACAAGTTCAAGCTATGAATTAATTTGTGGGTTCTAGTTAGTTCAACTGATAGTCTCTAATGATTGAATAAGATATCTGGTATTCAATCCTCACCTACACCAAAAACCAATTGATGTCTTGATCTACTGATAAAGAGAACAATCATTATAAGTGGACGTGAAACTCTATAAAAAAAAGTGGTGAATTAAATTTAAATTCTAAATTTCATTATATAATCTTACAAAGATTTCTTCTTTTTTTGACAAAATATTTAATCATGTGTCTGCAATCTTTTTTGCAAGAAGCCTAGAACCAATTTTCATTAAAAAAAAGAAGGAAACAACCACAAGGGTAACAGTGTTCTTGCCACTTTATAGTCTTTGAGTCTTTCTATTGGTTTTGTCTGATTCTCTCTATGAGGGCAATGCTTGAATGCTTGACTTTGACTCATGTCTTGCTTGTTGGGAATATTACACAAAATAATAAGGGTAGAACAAGGTTAACACAAAAGACAAACAGAAAATAGATAACCTGGAGGCACAATATTGTTTTCCTTAAACAATACTTACCCCTATATTATTGTTGCTAAAAAGTTATCGCAAATTTGTCCCAAGAATACAACCAAGATGTTGGATTCTACAAATAGCAATTTTGGAGAATGACCACATAAACCTCTATTTATACCCATAGAGTTATATTTCATCAAAAGGCATGTATGGGAGAGTCAAAAATTTTCATAAAACTGTTCACAAAGCTTGATACCTCTTCAAACATTCAAAACAGTTACCAGAAAATTTTGTAGAAAATCCTGTTTTACGACTTTCAATTGGTTGAAAGTTACTTTTGATTGACTGAGTGCTCTTTTCGATCGATCGAACAGGAATGAATAACGATCGATTCATCCAGAGGCTCCAGGATTATTTTCTTACTTATAAAGTTGTGATTTACAACTAATTTGTGTTGGCTTTAATTTTGTGCCAAATTTTATTGTAATTCTGTTCAATCTTACGTACCCTATATTATATATGGGATTTCTTTGTATGGGTTGTGTGTGAAAGAGAGTGTGAAGACTCAAGACTCATTGAAGATCAAAGGAGTTTTCACAGGTAGCTCGCAAGAAGACTTCTCGCAAAGTGAAGCCATGTGCTCAGCACATGACTGGAATGCGAAGAGTCATGACAGATGATGACAGCTGGTTTTCGCGAGTATTTCACAGGTAAGGCCTTCCTACGAAACATTCTGTTTTTCCATTTTGTCATATCTGATACACCAGGTCTCTACCCACACTATATATACCCACATTACCCACACATTGAGAGGAGTGCTTTTCAGAGAGAAAACCATAGCCATTACTCTTGAAAGTGAGAGATTGTCATACCCACAATCCTCTACATAATCCATTGTGGTTTTCCTCAACTTCTACCTCTCCATATCTAAATCCTTGAGAGGTTGATAGCTCAAACACTTACCACACCCATCCTGAGTGTAAAGTGAGGTTTTGGTGCTACTAGGAAGCATTGGAAGAAGTCATTTGTTTGGTGGATGCAATTGGGTTGAATTGCGTGATCCGGAGAGCTAGAGAAGACAAGGCTTCGTCAAGTCAGTTGGTAGCAGGAGCTTGGAGGGCTCAAGTACATGGGGTAGACTAGACTTGGAGGGTCTTTTGTTATTCGTGTACTCCAACTCATTCTCTAGTGGATCGATTTACCGCTTGGAGGGCGATGGAGAGGTTTTTCACCAAGTTTTTCGGTTTCCTCTTCGATAACATGTCTCAGTGTTATCTTGTGTTTGCATTCTTCTTCCCTACTTTTTTAGTTTTCACTTTATTGTTGATATTTGATGAATATGGCTTAGAGTAGTTATAGTGTTTGTTCGCTCACATTTACTCTATTCCACACTTAGTTTAAATTTGAGTAAAATCAACCGAGCTGTAATTTTAATTTGGGGGGGTCTAAACAGCTCTTGTGTTTGCACACAAATTCGAGCTTTCAATTGGTATCAGAGCGGGTGCACTTGCTGTGGTTTCATTACCTAAGTGTGATCCTAGACCCCTTGGCTTGCTATGGATAGTGCTATGGAAAAGGCCAACATGAAGCATATTTCATGTGTTTGTGATAATGACTCTATGAGCATCTTTGGAGTTATTTCATGTGGATCTAATGGGTCCAATGAGAACAGAAAGCATAGGTGGAAAATGTTACATCATGGTGGTAGTTGACGATTTCTCAAGGTACTCTTGGGTGGAATTTCTTAAAGAGAAGTCGAAGGCAAGCGACAAGATGGAAAGGTTATGCAAGAGGCTCCAAAATGAAAAGGGAGTTCCCATAATCAAAATGAAAAGTAATCATGGGAAGGAGTTTAAAAATGCGAAATTTGAAGTGTTTTGCAATGAGCACGGTATCAAAAAGGAATTTTTAGCTCCAAAGACTTCATTACAGAATGGGGTGGTTGAAAGAAAGAACCGAGTGATCCAAGAGATGGCAAGAGTGATGCTTCTCAACAAAAACATTCCACTAAAATTTTGAGCTGAAGCGGTGAACACTTCATGTCACATTGGGAATAGGATTTTCTTCCAAGTAGGAACAAAGAATACATCATATGAAATTTGGAGGGAAAAGAAGCCAAAGGTGAAATACTTCTGAGTAATTGGAAGCAAATGCTACATTCTTTATGATAGGGAGAATCTTGGAAATTTTGATGCTAAGAGTGACAAAGGGATCTTCCTAGGATACTCCATAAATAGCCGAGTATATAGAGTGTACAATAAGCACACTAAGACGGTGATGGAATCGATAAATTTGGTCATAGATGACACCATCTCAGAAAAGGATGTTGATGAGGATGGCGAAGGACCAAGTCTTAAAAAGAATGCGGGTGATGACAACATGTCTCAAGGTGATGATAGTGAGAGAGAATCACTGGAAAATGAGTCTACACCTCCTACATCAAGAAGGGAGACTAGATCAACAAAAGGATCTTTAAGCCCACTCACCCCTCCAGAAGTTCAACCTCCAATTTCTCATGATGGGGAACCCTCCACTTCCAAGAAACTTTCATTAAGAGTAACTCTCAATCATCCCACAAGCAACATCATTGGTGATTTAGATGAGGGACTTTGTTTGAGAAGAGGACCGAGCTATAGTGTGAATCATGTGACGTACAACTGCTATCTTGCTCAATTTGGACCCAAGAAAGTGGAAGAAGCCCTGAAAGATGAGAATTGGGTAGAATCCATGCACCAAGAGTTACATCAATTTGTTAAAAATGATGTATGGGAGTTGGTACTAAAGCCCAAGGATACATTTGTAATCGGCACCAAGTGGATCTTTAAGAACAAGACCGATAAAGATGGTGAAGTTGTCCGAAAAAAGTCTAGATTGGTGGCTCAAGGATATACTCAAGTTGAAGGCATACTCTTTGATGAGTCATTTGTTTTGGTAGCAAGACTAGAGTCAATCCAAATTCTTCTCTCCATTGCGTGTATTATGAACTTCAAGTTATACCAAATGGATATGAAAAGTGCCTTCTTGAACGGATTTTTAAACAAAGAAGTGTTTGTTGAGCAATCAAAGGGGTTTCAAGACTCTTACTTTCCGGACCATGTGTTAAGACTAAAGAAGGCATTTTATGGGCTGAAGCAAGCACCAAAAGCTTGGTATGATCGCCTCACCACATACCTTTGGGATCATGTTTTCAAGAGAGGTCAAGCTGATCGAACCCTCTTTGTTAAAAGAGATGAGAAATCTCTCCTTGTTGCTCAAGTATATGTGGATGACATTGTCTTTGGATCCACAATCAATCACCTTGCTCAAGAATTTTCGAAAGAAATGAAAATGGAGTTTGAGATGAGCATCGTAAGGGAGCTAAACTACTTCCTAAGGCTTCAAGTGAAACAACGGAAAGATGGGATATTTATATCTCAAGAGAAATATTCCAAAAATCTTGTCAAGAGATTCGGCCTAGACTCCAAGAAGCATACTTCCATTCCTATGAGTTTCTCGGAAAAACTATGCCTTGATGTAGCTGGTGTGGAAGTAGATACAACAATTTATCGAAGCATGATTGGCAATCTTCTTAACCTTACTGCAAGTAGACCAGACATTGCCTTTAGTGTAGGGGTATGTGCACGATTTCAGGCAGCACCCAAAGAGTCCCACTTGACAGCAGTCAAACAAATTATCCATTATATCAATGGCACATCCGACTATGGAATTTGGTATTCAAGAGACTCAAATGAGTGCTTAGATGGATATTCATATGCTGACTGGGCTGGGTGCGATGATGATAGGAAGAGCACCTCAGGTGGTTGTATTTACCTTGGAATTAACTTGGTGTTGTGGATGAGAAAAAAGCAAAATTCAGTCTCTCTATCAATAATTGAAGCTGAATACATTGCAGCAGGGAGTTGTTGTGCACAACTATTATGGATGAAGAAGCTTGAATGTTCAAATAGTGTGTAAAACGCTTATGAACGTTTAGACCCTCAATTTACAAATTACCAACACAAGCTTATAATCAAACAATATATTTGCGGAATATGAGAATAAGCTAAAACAGAGTTGGTAAAACAATCTAAACCGAAATTAATCACAATCACAGCAGTAATTAAAAGGCAAAGATTAAGGTAAGAGAGATGCAAACACAAAGATAACACAACAATGTGTTATCAAAAAGGAAACCAAAGTCCTCGGCGAAAAACCTCTCCGCCGCCCTCCAAGCAGTCAATAATCCACTAGAGAATAAAGTTGGGATACATGAATAGCAGAAGACCCTCCAAACCTAATCTACCCAGTGCACCTAAGCCCTCCAAGCTTCTTGCTCCAACAGGGTTACGCCGAACCTTGTCTTCTCTAGCTTACCGAATCCCGCAATAGCCCATTACATCAACCAAAATGAATTAGTCCCTTCCGAATTGCTTCCCAAGCACCAAAAAGCCTTCTCATAGATATGGGTATGGTGAGATAAGGATTTGGCTAATGTACCTCTCAAAGATATATCAATGGAGAGGGTGAGAGTAAAGGAATTTGGAGAATCAAAGGATGAAGATTGTGGATGAGTCAATCTTGTTTTCTCTAGGGTTTTTCTCTCAAAATTCTCTCTGGAAGCTCTCTACATTTCATGGGTATAAGGTTATTTATAGTAGGGTGAGTAAGGAATGTGAAGAGTCAGTTACAACCAAACAAGACATTTTGGCGACTCGAGTTCGCGACTGGAACGAGTCGCGAGTTTGAGTTGCGAGCTAACTGTCTGGCTAAACTGGAGGTTTTGTCCTGTAGTGCAGTAGCTGGCATGACCCTTCAACTCCCCCTGCATGCTTCACACTTGTGCCACCTTTGGCGACTTGCCAATCATGAGCTAGTCGCGAGATCCAGTCGCGAGGCTCTTCTTGAGTGCACACTCTTGAGCTTTTCTTCACACTCTCTCACACACCACCCTTACATGATTCCCACCTAAATACAGGGTTTCTAAATGCTGAATTACAAGCAAATTTGGCACAAAATAAAGTCAACAAAATGATTGAATAAATTCAACCTTACAAAGCTCTTACATGATTATGGAATCACTCAAGACACTATGTGTGTGTTCTGTGATAAAACGAATGCCATAAACCTGTCAAAAAATCCAATTCAACACTCGAAATCGAAGCATATCGAGATCCGGTACCACTTCATTTGAGACTTGGTAGAGGAGAAGATTGTGTGTTTAGAGTTTATAAACACCAACAACCAAAAGGCAAACATATTTACCAAACCTCTTGATGGTCCACGGTTTGAGTCTCTACATAAGACCAGTGGTGTCGGTATCATCCCTTGAATTCTATCTCTTGTGTGACCTTATTCTGTTCACTGCTGCATACTTGCTATATAAGCCTCACCTGTTCAGTTAGATGATGTTGCTTTTTAAGTTTGTTTTGTACTTGTTGTTTTTGTTGATCTTATTTTACATGTTCTGTTTTTTAGTGTGTTGAAAAATTTAAAAACCCATAAAAATTGAAAATTTTCTAAAAAGTTTGATCGCTTGTGTTGTATATATCACATGTGAGTTTGGCCTAGTACCTTTGTACTAATGGCGTAGTGCATTTACGAGCTTAGCTTGTTATGTATGCACATCTATCTTTGCGGGAAAAATCTTGAAATCTTTGCGTGATTGTTGTAAATTGATCTTCAAGCTTGTCATGAATGATTTGTCAATAGTCTTGATGGTTTTGATACATGCATAGACTTGTGTCTATATATCTTCCCACACATTTTTTTGTTTTTGCCTTATAGCTCAACAAATGTCAAATATCGAAAAGAGACAATGAGCTACAAAAGCCATCGCACATACTAGTATTTGACTAGGAAAAAGGGAAAGCGACTTGTATTGAAATGTATGGTGCCTAAAAAGCCAAAGGCTTACTCACAAAAATGAAATATAAAAAATTTCAAGCATCGATCTCAAAAAGAGATGTATAGATAAAAAATGATCAAATGTTATGAATTGTAAAGAAGCCAAATCAAATTCAAAGATATGTAATCATTTTCTTGTGGGAGGTCATATATGTTCATCTCTATAATTGAGATAGACCACTTGACTTAGTACCAGTTATGTATGACTTGATTGAATTGATCATGAAGCTTCACTCTGGACTAAGGACTATTCCACATTTGATACACACATACAACACACAAGACTTTTGTTCAATGAATGCTTATTTCATTTATGTGATTGTACATGTCAAAATGTGATGTGTATACTCAATTGCTTGTCGATCAAACCCAAAAAGATTTTTGAGTATTTTATATGGTTTTGAAAGTGTTTTTATGCTTTCGTGTTTTGAGTTTTTGTTCAATTTGCATTTTTCATGATTTTCATCAAAAACTCCTTCAGAGGCATTTTCGCGAGAAGCTCGCAACTAAGCTCTTCCCGCAAAAATGGGTTAAGGCAAAATATGAAAACACAAAATTCAGACAGAAACTTTCGCGACTATCTCACTATTGTTCGCGAGTAAAGTCTTCTAGCGAAAAGTTTTATGCTTCAGAGGCATTTTTTGCGAGTAACTTCTTAAGAAGCTAACTCGCAAAAAATGCGTGTTTTTAGTTTTAAAGGGATGATGTAGACAGTTTTTTCAAACTCATTTGTTTTCCCTCACTTCGCCTCCCTCAAGCCTCAAACAATCCAAAACAACCCAAAATTAATTTCACTCAAAAACCCAACAAATTTCAAGTGCAATCATTTCAAAATCATTTCTAAGGTATGTTTATACAATCTTTAATCCTTATTTCCTTAGATTATGTACAAAATTCTAGGTTTTACTTGAATTGGGTTATTTTGAAAAAGGGTTGGGAAACTTTAAATTTTATGAAATTTTTTTCAATTTCTTGATTGGGCTCTGTCCCATTTGATCTGTTTGTGTTTGTATTGGCCAATTGTGGCAATTTAACATGTATTTAGGCATGATTCACTCATGTTCATGCATTGCTCACATGTTAGTTTTATAAGTGCATACCGAGTATTTGATAAAATGCCCAAATGGCATTTTGGTGTTGTTTTGGACTCCAATGAGTACCAAATTTTGGGGATTACCATGATTGGATTTGTTTATCATGTTTTGATCATTGGGTATGTGTTTTACACCCTTTGACCCAAATGTGCTTAGTCATACCTTGCACATGCATCACATATGCACACCACATGCACACCACATGCACACTTGATGCACACACTTGCTCACTTGTCATGTTTTTGCATTTCAATCATGCTAGATTTATGATCTTACATGTTTAGCACTTATAACATGATTTTGTGACATTGATTATGTTTTTTTTAGGACTTTGTGTTTGTTTTATGGACTAACTTGGTAATAATCAAGTTTGTGTTCCTGTCTTTGTGTTATTGCAACTATTTCTTTGCTTTGTGTCTGTTTTTGCAGATGTCTCCTACTAAGCACTCTACCTTAAAGAAATCCTCAAAGTGTCCATGCTCGGACTTAGAGAATTTTCGAAGCATTGATGCAGACATGGCCTACAACGACTGCTACAAAAGGGCAACGATCATCATGGAAAGGGTTGTGAGAATGGAGACCTTTGAAAACACTTCCATACCTGAAGTGTTCAAGAAGAGAACTTAGACAAAGTTGCTGAATCCAAGTGGAAATGTCTATGTTGAACTCATAAGGGAATTCTTCGCTAATGCCACTATGGAAGGAGATCACATCAACTGTTGGGTGCGACAAAAAGAATTCATTATCACAAAGGATTCCATTCAAGAGTTCTTAGAAGTTCGTCCACCATCTCAACAAATCTCCATACAATATAATGATAGATTGGACTCTCTTGAGCCAATGGCGGAGCTCCTTGGTGGCTCTCTCAAAAAGAAGTCAATGAACACCATTCCTTTCAACGCGGAGATAAGAACATTGGCTTATATAATGATTCACAACCTCTACCCGGTGACGAACTTGACAACATTGTCTGGACCAAGAACTATTTTTCTGTATGATCTCTTCACACATAAGGAGATCAACATATGCGGTCATATATACTACCTCCTGACCAAAAGCATCACCAAGAGGAACTCAAGGATAATATTTCCATTCCCAAGTCGCATTATGGCTCTCATAGCAAAGACAAGGCTGAAGATTCCAAGCGGTCTTACCATCATGCAAAAGGACTATCCCATTGGTGCTCAAATGGTGACCCGAAGCAAAGTCTACATCACCAGATCAAAAATAGGAATTTCTTAAATCCCAAGGGACGATATTGAGGAAGAAGGTGGGGATACTGAGGAAGAGATTGACAGGTTCACACCACCCCCAAAGGGCTCTTCACAATTATCTTCCCAAGCACAAGCCTAAGGACCCATTCGTCTTGATCGTCTCATTGCCAGGGTTAAATAGATGTATGGTATGCTAGAATTCCATGTGCAGCACACCTCGAATCAGTTTACCTCTATCGAAAGCCAAATTACTGCGCTATCGTCTCAGATTGAAGACATGATGATGGAGCAGCGGCAGCAACAAGAAGGATCTGATTCAAAATCTGAGCAGTTCTAGCCTCTTTGGCCATTTCGAAATGGGGGAGAAAAGTTTGAGGGGGAGCATAGCGTAGCATATCATAGATATTGGTTCATTTTGGTGGCTTAATGGTATTTCTAGTTCGTTTTCCTTTATAGTTTTTATAACTCTTGGATATTTACATTGATTTCTTTTAAAGCTTTTAAAGTACTCTAGTAAATCTTTAAGTTTATATTTAGTACTTTGTTTTTATATCCTTGCTTTGCAGCATTTTTAAGTACTTTTAGATTTTGTTGCATTATCTTTAGTACTACAAACTTGTGCCCTTGTTGGATCTTGTATCCTTGATGCAAATACTTCTTGTATTTCGCATTGGTTGTGTGTTGGACATGCAATTGATTTTTGCGTTGCTCTTAATTGCATTGTGTGTCCGGATGATCATTTACTAGCTAAATGTTCATTGTAGTCATTCTTTTATGACTACTCTTGTTTAATCAAGATATGCTTAATTGTTTATTTATTGTTTACTACCTTGATCGCACTTTACTTGCTCATATACGTACCGTGTATTCAACTTGTCATAAGCTTAATGAAAGTTTTGTTTGTGTGCGAGTGTTTTAGGTTACAGGTGTATACATGCAAGTACTTCACAGCTTCTAGATTAGGTGTGAGTGAGTTTTACCACTGTTCCAAACTCACGTTTAAGTCTAGAGTATGTTTTAGGGGTTTTGTCACAGAATAGCCAAAGGGGGAGGTTGTAAAGTTGTGATTTACAACTAATTTATGTTGGCTTTAATTTTGTACCAAATTTGATTGTAATTCTGTTCAGTCTTATGTACCCTGTATTATATGTAGGATTTCTTTGTATGGGTTGTATGTGAGAGAGAGTGTGAAGACTCAAGACTCATTAAAGATCAAAGTGGGTAGCTCGCGAGAAGACTTCCCACGAAGTGAAGCCATGTGCTCATCACATGACCAGAATACGAAGAGTCATGAAAGATGATGACAGTTGGGTTTCACGAGTATTTCGCGGGTAAGGCCTTCCCGCGAGATACCCGTGAAACATTCTGTTTTGCCATTTTGTCATATGTGATACACATGGTCTTTACCCACATTATATATGCCCACATTACCCACATTGAGAGGAGTGCTTTTCAGAGAGAAAACCTTAGCCATTACCCTTGAGAGTGAGAGATTGTCATACCCACAATCCTCTACACAATCCATTGTGGTTTTCCTTAATTCCTACCTCTCCATATCCAAATCCTTGAGAGGTTGATAGCCCAAACACTTACCACACCCATCTTGAATGTAAAGTGAGGTTTTGGTGCTGCAATCGGGCTGAATTGCGTGATCCGGAGAGCTAGAGAAGACAAGGCTTCATCAAGTCAGTTGGTAGCAGGAGCTTGGAGGGCTCAAGTACATGGGGTAGTCTAGACATGGAGGGTTTTTGTTATTCGTGTACTCCAACTCATTCTCTAGTTGATCGATTTACCGCTTGGAGGGCAGCGGAGAGGTTTTTCGCCGAGTTCTTCGGTTTCCTCTTCGATAACACATCTCGGTGTTATCTTGTGTTTGCATTCTTCTTCCCTACTTTTTTAGCTTTCACTTTATTGTTGATATTTGATGAATATGGCTTAGAGTAGTTATAGTGTTTGTTCGCTTGCATTTACTCTATTCCGCACTTAGTTTCAGTTAGAATAAAATCAACCGAGCCGTAATTTTAATTTGGGGGTCTAAATAGCTCTTGTGTTTTCACACAAATTCGAGCTTTCATTTACATTTTTGATTGATTGAGCCAAAGTTTCAACCATTCAAAAATGTTGAATTTCGAATTTTCACTTAGAAAATTCCAAAACTTAAATTTTCATTTTATCAACTTTATGAAACAATATTCTCCAAATACAAACATCGTTATTATAACTTATCCATATATATACCTATATATAAAACATTGCTTTGTGTGCCACTGCATCCGAAGCTAACAAGCCACTATGAGTTTCTAGTTTTCATTCTATATAACAGAAAATTCTTTAAATATTCTCATTTTTGGTTTCTAACAGGGAGTTTGAGTTTAATTTCCAACCGTGGGGGCGGGGCTAAATGGTAGCATGGGATATTCTACGAATATCATATTTGCCTTTTCCCTTTCAAGTTTTGGCATTTCCTTCATGAGCTATAGAAAGACCATGAGCTATTTCTTTTTGCCCATTTCACAAGATTAGATAGTCGAAATCATGCCAAAAAAGTGTCCCTATTCCACTACGCAAGCAAAGATAATACCCTTGAAGATTTTCTACATGCTGTCCACTCCATAGAAAAGAAGTGGACCAGTATATTTGAGTTAGTCAGAGATAGTTCGCTGTTGAAGGGACAACCCTCCAATTAAGTTCAGACAATCAAAATAGCTGTAAGATAATGACCATTTCTAGTTACCAAGGTCACCATGAAAGGTTTACTTAGGAATGTCCAAATTAATACGTGTTCATATGTTTCTTTCATGATAATTCAATAGTTGAGGCAAGAGAATTTCTACCCTAAATGTCTCCGTTACGCATTTAATTTTATTTTAGATCCTTATTGTTAGGGGTGTCCATTAGTTGGTCAACTTGGGATTGGAGTAAACCCATGACTCGATCCAAACTCATTGAGTGTTGGAATATGTCACCCGCTGTCAACCGACGACCTTTGGTTCTCCAACCACCATTTGCATTTGAATTCACAAGTGGGTTCGGTCGGATTGGCGGTTGGCCAACACACTCCAGTTCAAATTTGCAACCAAAAACAAAGAGCCCCACACTAGTAAACCACAAAGACCAAATTGTGCCATCAGCACCGCCACACCCACTTCCACCACCATACTCAATAAATACCCATGGCAAACTATTACACCAACACCACCAATAAATTACAAAAAAAAAGTGAAAACAAAATGAGAGGGGAGAGCAAGAGAAAGTGAAGATCCAAATCCGCTATTGTTGCTTCAATGTTGTTTAACTAAATGGTTGCCTTTTATTTAGAGAGAGAGAGAGAGAAAGAAAGAGAGATGATAAAAACTGTTCTGTTTAGCTTTAGGAATTTCTAATGAAAATAGTGAAACATGAGATAATGGGGAAGGCTGAAGAGGTAAGGTTGGAAGTGATAGGGTAGTACTTGTCTAAGAGCATTTCTAGCAGATTCTCCAAATTTTTGTACTCTTTGGAGAATAAACACTGACTTTTACCTTTTAGCTACCAACTTTTTCAAATATATTTTCCAATAGATTCTCTATCTCATTATTTATCTCATTTAAATATTATTTTTTCATTCATTCCTTATTCTTTTTTTAACAACTACATATCTTCCAACATTTTTTTATTCAATACTTGATTATTATAATAGAAAAAAAAAACATTTGAAGAATGAACAGTAGCCCATCAGACTTGATGAGCTACTGTTCATGAGCCAAAAAAAATTCCGGGTATAAAGAATCCATTGGAGACTATTTTTATGGTGTCATTCTCTATTATAGAGATTTTTATGCATTTAGCTACACAGTTGGAAATGCTCTAATAATGGGGAAGTGAGAATTTTGGAGGCCAACCACGTAATGACACATAAATGACCAATATATATAACAAAAATCAAAGGACATTAGTTATAGAATTCCATCGGTTTAGTTGCAACGGATTTCCTTAATATACAACCGACATCTGAATCGATTGTTATCGGGTTTAAAAAATTAACCCCCAGTCGATCGAAATTACATTTGAAGCCAACCAAATATTTTCAGTCTGGTTCAGGCCAGTTAGTTTTAGTCGGGTTTGGGTTAGTTTGGACACCCCTACTTATTGTAGTAATTTCAAATCTGGTTTAGTTGATTTTCCTACAATTAGTTTGTTAAATGAAGGAGGCTCTAATGAAGCTAGGTACATCATGAGTCATCATAAGGATGTCCTCAGAAGAAGGTGCCTGAGAGTGTCAAAGAAAGTACTCAGGAATACATCATTGGGGTAAGTCTCTTCGGCTAAGTCAAATAGTATCCCTAAAAGGGCCAGAGAGAGTACTCCGGATGGTCTCCTTAGACAAAGGGAGTCCTCGAGCAAGTCTTCTCGACTAATTCAGAGTGTGAATACAGAATGTGTGGTTGTATTTGTTTTTCTATAGTGGGACCCCATAATAGCCCCTAGTTTTTGCTTGCTTGAGTTGAGGAAGGGATGAAGTGGATACTGGAAGCAATTTTGGGACCTTGGCTAGCTTGTGGTTTGGCCATACCTAGACGAACCAGGGTTTAGAGATAATGATGGTGTTGAGCTGGACCATACCTAGATGGGCAAGGGTTTAGAGATAATGGCGGCGTGAGGCTCAGCCATGGCTAGACTGGGTAGGGTTTAGAGATAATGGTGGCGTAGAGCTTGGCCATACCTAGGCTGGCCTGATTTTAGAGATAATTGCAGCTCTAGGCTCGGCCATACCTGGACTGGTTAAGGTTTAAAGATAATGGTGGCGTTGGGCTCGACCATACTTGGACAGGCTAGGGTTTCGATTGTTTAATGCCTTGTCGATGCCTCGCAATAATTGTCCACCCATCATGGTGACGCTCTCGCGCGCCCTTTTAATTGCATATATAGGGCATGTATGCGGGCTCAGGTGCTGTGAGGAAGGTCAAGACCTCGAGTGTATGACTGGAAATGAGTCAATTTAATTGAATTACCAAGGAAAATAAAGTCGCTAACAATCATTGGGTTTTCTTCTAACGTGTGATTGGTTATTTGACTTTATTGGATTCTATTACCAATCCTAGGCTAAGACAAATGTCATTTTTCCTAATCTAATGAGGACAAATAAAAAATCTTGATTCTTGAGTTCAGAAATCTGGTTACGTGTGGAAAAGGGGTTAGGCATCCCACAACGCCCGTCCATAGACAGTCCTTTATTTTGGTAAAATCTTAATTTTTTGGACATTGGCAATTAAAAACAAGCTATTGGCATTAACTTTTGGGGCTTTAATGGAATTGGGCTTTGAGGTTTGGATTCGGAAAGGGTGTGGACTTGATCGATGTATCACTAGTACGGTTTGGAATCGTTGCCAAATTTCCAAGACGAAAATCCGGCAGCGCTTCGCCTTAGGTGTGTCATAGAACACAAAATACTATTCTTACCAAGCTTTCGCTGTGAGAATACAACAACGAAGGTGCCCTATTTTCACGAAAAAATTTGGCAGAGTTTCGCCTTTGGTGCACTGGCAAAATTTTGTGCTGGAGTACATGGCGCACATCAACATTTTGATGTGTGTTATGTACACGTGGAACTAATGTCATTTAGTTGACATCGATCGAGACAATCATATTGCGATGATTGTGCACACAATGTAGTATGTGTTGGGATTAGTGCCCTAGAATCCTATTGTATGATGCTATGTATGATATTATGTATGACATTATGTATGATATTATGTATGACATGATGTATGACTTAATATTGTAATTAATAAAGTTGTTTTATTATTATTTGAAATAATGGTAACATGAATATTTGGACATTATCATATAGTCCATGAGATACATAGTATGTAATTTATGTGAAAAGTCACAGAAGATATAAATCACAAGTTCTTTGTAAACTCAGAATTTAGTTCTTAGTCGGTGATGAAGCATGCAGAATTTAGGCTGGTCTTTGAGTATTTTTCTAGTTTGGCCCTTCTCGAGGGTGAGAGTGTTGGAAAATCTGGTTTTGTATCTCATACAGAACACACAGCGGAAGCAACAAACACGGATCTACTTCAATCACTACAAGATAACATGTAACCTTGGATTCTAGAACAAAGAACAGGAAGCGTACCTTGATGCAGTGAATTTCAAAACTTGACTTGAGAATACCTTCAATCGTCATCTCAATTCCACATGGTGCCCAAGATGTGTGGTCTCTCAATCAGTCTTTTGTACATAGACTCTTAAAGAAAAATCCTTCTTCTTCTCCTTGTGGAGAAAAACTGATTTCTTTTTCTTTTCATCATACATACATTAAACTATTCTCATAGTTTCTTTATTTAATAACTCTTATTAAATAATGATTGATTATCTAATTGGGTTAGCCTTTTGGGCCTACCCAATTGGGCTTTAGTTTATGGCTTAAGATGGGACCAAAGGGAACAAATAAGACTCTAGCTCCAATGGGCCTTGGGCTTTTCTGTCAACTCTTAACAAGTCCAAAGTTACCATTAATTATATTCAATACCACTATAAGAATATAATTGCACTCTAGGCCTTATTAATAAATTATATCCCAAGACTTTATTATACATACAACCCCTTCATTAAAATATTCGTAGTAATACAAAGTCATGAATGTAGACTGCCACTTTGAAGATTACTACATCTTAATCCTTGAGTACCCGGTTTAATCTTTTATGTTATTCATCATATATTTATGAAATCTAATTCCATAAATATATACTTTAGTAACTCCTTACTAAAGTGGTTGGGCCCAACACTCTGAATAACCAAACCCATTAAACTTATCTCAAGGGAATATTTTATATCTCCATTAAGAGATTATGAATTCCATCTTGAGAATATATGTTCCATCAACACTAAATGTGGCTGCCCAACATACTGAGGTTTTGACCGTAACTTATAGATCTCACTCCTGATATATCAAAGCAACCTACATCTCATGATCAGGTCCATTATTCCCTCAGGATTTAGAGTTGATGTAAATAGAAGTCGTGAGATTTATTATTCATTTGACAGTCATTAGGAGAATAATAAATCTCACAGCGGTCCAGTTCAATATGTCTTAACTCTTAAAACATATCAACTAGAAGTCTTCACTTCCATGATCAAGACAAATCATCTTAGTTGATATGTTATAGTCTTCGCAGATGAAATGCCCAATTTCATCACCGACTACGAACTAAAATTCTGAGTTTACAAAGAACTTGTGATTTATATCTTCTGTGACTTTTCACATAAATCACATACTATGCATCTCATGGACTAAGATAATGTCCTATTAGTTCGTTAATAGATAGTCTCATATAATTAAACAATTTAATTATTTATGACATGCCAATAAATTGGATTTTAGGGCACAAATCCCAACAGAGAGGCCACACTCATACTTTCTTCATGCCTTTTGCTTGTGTGCTCTTGCAAAGTATTTCTTGGTCCAAAATTCATATTGTGTGGACCTTCGGATGTGCATGGTAGCTTATGAGCTAAAGAGAGGTAACCTAGTGGGCTTGATCTTGGCGGAGACCCTTAATGGTTTGGATGCCTTTCATAGGAAGGAAGCAAGTTTCTTTGCGGGAAGTCCTCTTCTCCTTTAGGTATAATCCCTAACTTTTGCCTAGGTTCTCAACCTAGCAAGATTCCTCTAATTTTTGCATGGGTTGCCTTCCAGTTTTCAACCCATCGAGGCACCTTATATCGTCTTTTATCATTATTTTATTTTTTTTCACTCATGCTTTCTCTCTCTCTCTCTCTCTCTCTCTCTCTCTCTCTCTTTTCCTAGTTATAGCTACAAGAAAGACTTTGGTTGCTTACCTCCCTAGGTACCTTAGGGATTGCTAGCTTTATCAAAATGACATGAGCTTTGAGGTGTACATGGAGCTTATGGGTCACCTTAAGGAGGCCGACATTTAGTGGGTCGTGGAGTGGTGGCACATCTCAAGCATGGTCCATAGTTGCTGCAAGGACTACTGTGTGACTTTAGTTGGACTTCGTTGCTGCGAGGCATCTCTTCCCCATCCAAATTTGTGATTCTTGTAGCACCTCCAGACATGATCTTCTTAATGATAAAAGGCCTAGACCACCTTGGCTTTATCTTTCCTCTTGGGTCAAAATACTCATCTCTAAGCACCTTTAGGACTAAGTCCCCCTCTTTAAGGTTTCTTGGTTTCACCTTCTTGTTGAATGCCCTAGCAATCCTTTTTTGGTACCGTTGTGCATGATATTGTGTCCTAGCCCTCTTCTCATCTATCAAGGCAAATTGTTCATATCTCGCCTTAGTCCAATCCTCTTCTAGGACCTTGGTTTCCACCAATACCCTCAAATATTGTATCTCTACCTCAATAGGAAGCACCGCCTTACTACCATAAACCAAAGAGTAAGGAGTTGCCCCAGTTGACGTACGGATAGAAGTTCTATAACCCCATAAGGCAAATGGAAGCTTTTCAGCCCAATCTTTGTATGTCACTACCATTTTTGCTAGGATGTTCTTCACATTCTTATTTGCTGCTTCTACAGCCTTATTAGCTTGTGGCTAATACGCTGAAGACTTGTGATGCTCAATGTTGTACAACACCATGATCCTTCACACCTTCCCCTTGAAGTGGGAACCATTGTCAGAAATGCTCTCTTGGGGCACCCCAAACCGACATATGATTTTATTCTCTAAGAACCGAGCCACATGCTTAGCATTCAACATGGAGTAGGAGGTTGCCTTAACCCACTTGGTGAAATAGTCAATTGCCACCAAAATGTATTCATACCCATTTGAAGCCTTAGGAGCCATCCTTTTGATCACATCTATGCCCCAAACCGAGAATGGATATGGGGAAGTCATACTATACAATTCATTGGGTGGTACATGGTTCAAATTGGCGTGCGTTTGACAATCATGGCAACTCTTCACATAGTCCATGCAATCAGTTTCCATTGTATTCCAGAAGTACCCTATCCTTAGGATTTTCTTGGCTAACATTCTTCCATTCATATGAGGGCCACAAATCCCTTAATGAACTTCTTCCATTACTCTCTCGGCTTCTCCCTCTTTCACGCAACGAAGGTGTATGCCATCATAGGATCTTCTATAGAGTTGTTCTTCATATAGGATATATTGTGTTGCCATCATCCTAATGGAATGATGTTCTCTCTTGTCGGCACCATCCGGATATGCCCCTAGTTCCAAGAACTTTACGATGTCATAGCACCACGGAACTTCCTCTTCCTCTAAGGTCATTACTGAAGCTTCGGTATTCCTTTTGTGCACTTCCCCATAAATTTTCTCAATCTTCAAGGGTCGTGTCCACACTCCCTCGGGTATCTCAACCATGGAGGCTAAGGTAGCTAAGGCATCCGCAAATTGATTTTGAGCTCTAGAGATGATTGTGTATTCAATTTTGTCAAAGGTCTTGGTAAAGTCCTCTAAGTATTGTTGACAAGGCTTCAAATGTTCGTCCACCACCTTCCACAACTTCTGTGCTTGGGCTATAACCAAAGTTGAATCTCCAAAGACTTCAACCTTTTTTACCCCCAATTCTCAAAGAGCTTCCATTCCGGCAATACAAGCCTTCTATTTAGCCATGTTATTGGTTGCTTCAAAGTTCAGCTTGATTCCCAAAGGTATGTGAGATCCATTGGGAGTGATCAAGAGTATTCCTATCCCATTCCCATATTGGTCTAAAAAAATATACTCTCAGAGAATCTACGTAAACGTTTAAATACAACATGTATAATTATTTTATTTTAATGAGACAACTTGTATTATATTTAAATTTTTTCAAAACAAAAGCACTAAAAAAAAAAAAAAATTTGGTGACCAATTTTAATATTTAAAATGTCGATTGGAACAAGGTGAGCAAATAGAATTGCAGCACACAATACACAACAAATGTTTTTCTTTTGGAAAATACTTTCCTTATTTTAGGTTGTAAAGTTGTTATTTACAACTAAGTGTTTTGTTGGCTTTTATTCCGTGCCAAATTTGATTGTAATTTTATTCAATCTGTTGTACCATGTATTTATTGTGGGATTTCATTGTAAGGGTTGTGTGTTAGAGAGAGAGTGTGTGAAGACTCAAGCAATTGAAGAATGAAGTGTTTTCACGGGTAGCTCGCGACTTAGCATCCCGCGAAGTAACTCATGTGCCCTGCACATGCTGGAATGCAAAGAGTCAGGCCAGATGGAGACAGTTGTGTCTCGCGAGTAAGGCCTTCCCGCGAGACACCCGCGAGGCGTTCTGTTCTGCCAGCCTGTCCAGTCTGATACACACTTTCTGTGCTTACACTATTTATACCCACATTACCCACAAATGTAAAGGAGAGCTTCTGAGAGAAAACCCTAGCCAAACACCTTGAGAGTTAGAGATTGTTATACCCACAATCCTCTACACATTTGTTTTGGGAATTTCCTCATCTCCTACCTCTCCATTTCCATACCATTAAGAGGTTGATAGCCCAAACACTTACCACACCCTTTGAGAGTGTCAAGTGGAGTTTTGGTGCTGCTGGGAAGTATTGGAAGAAGCCAAAGATGGCAGATGCAACATGGAGCTTGTTGCGGGATCCAGAGAGCTAGACAAGACACGGTCATGAGAAGCCTTGTTGGAGTAGGAGCTTGTAGGACTTAGGTACAGAGGGTAGATTAGGCTTGGAGGGTCTCTTGCTCACCCATGTATCCCAACTGATTGTCTAGTGGATCGATTTTCGCTTGGAGAGTGGCGGAGAAGTTTTTCGCCGAGTTCTTCGATTTCCTCTTCGATAACACATCTCGGTGTCATCTGTGTTTGCATCTCTCTTCCCTACTCTTATTCATTTCATTTTTACTGCTGTGTTGCTTTAAACATGGATTAGAGTAGTTCTCTTGCTTATACGCTTGTGTTTACACTATTCCGCACTTAGTATTAAGTTAGTGTAAAATCAACCAAGCCGTAACTTTAATTTGGGGGTCTAAACAGCTCTTGTGTTTTTGACACATTTTCGAGCTTTCAATTGGTATCAGAGCAGACAAGAAAATGGCAAGAGTAATGTTACTCAACAAAAACATTCCACAAAAGTTTTGGGCTGAAGTTGTGAATACATCGTGTCACATTGGGAATAGAATTTACTTCCGAGCAAGAACTAAGAAGACATCATATGAAATTTGGAGGGAGAAGAAACCAAAAGTGAAATATTTCCGAATATTTGGAAGCAAGTGCTACATTCTCAATGATAGGGAGAATCCTGGAAAATTTGATGCTAAAAGTGATGAAGGGATATTCCTAGGTTACTCCACAAATAGCCGAGCATATAGAGTGTATAATAAGCGCACTAAGACGATGATGGAATCGATAAATGTGGTCATCGATGACACTATCTCTGAAAAAGGTATTGATAATGATGGTGAAGGACAAACTTTTAAGAAGAATGAGGATGATGACGACATGTCTCAAGGTGAGGATGCTGAGAAAGAATCACCAAAAGAGGAGTCTACACCTCCTATACCAAGAAGGGTGACTAGATCAACTCAAGGATCTCCTAGTCCACTCACCCCTCCGGAAGTTCAACCTCCAATCTCGCGTGATGAGGAACCTTCCACTTCCAAAAGACCATCAACAAGGGTAATCCTCAATCATCCCTCAAGCAATATCATTGGTGATTTAGATGAAGGACTTTGATTGAGAAAAGGACGAGCTTATAGTGTGAATCATGTGACATACAACTGCTATCTTGCTCAGTTTGAACCAAAGAAAGTGGAGGAAGCATTGAAGGATGAGAATTGGGTAGAATCCATGCACCAAGAGTTGCACCAATTTGTAAGAAATGATGTATGGGAGCTAGTACCAAGGCCCAAGGATACACATGTCATTGGCACCAAGTGGATCTTCAAGAACAAAACTGATGAAGATGGTGAAGTTGTCCAAAACAAGTCGAGATTGGTGGCTCAAGGATATACTCAAGTTGAAGGCATAGATTTTGATGAGTCTTTTGCACCAATTGCAAGATTAAAGTCAATCCGAATTCTTCTCTCCATAGCATGCATTATGAAATTCAAGATGTATCAAATGGACGTGAAGAGTGCTTCCTTGAATGGATTTTTGAACGAAGAAGTGTTTGTTGAGCAACCAAAGGGGTTCCAATACCTTCACTTTCCTGACCATGTGTTAAGGTTGAAGAAGGCATTATATGGGCTGAAACAAGCACCAAGAGCTTGGTATGATCGCCTCACCACATACCTCTTAGATCATGGTTTCACGAGAGGTCAAGCCGATCGAACTTTGTTTGTCAAAAGAGATGAGAATTCTCTCCTTGTTGCTCAGGTATATGTGGATGACATTGTCTTTGGATCCACAATCAATCATCTAGCTCATGAATTTTCAGAAGAAATGAAAAGGGAGTTTGAGATGAGCATGGTAGGAAAGCTGAACTACTTCCTAGGGCTTTAAGTGAAACAACGAGAAGATGGGATATTTATCTCTCAAGAGAAATATGCCAAAAATCTTGTAAAGCGATTTGGCCTAGACTCTAAGAAGCACACTTCCACTTCCATGAGTTCCTCAGCAAAACTGAGTCGCGATGCAGCAGGTATAGAAGTGGATCCAACACTCTATCGAAGCATGATCGGTAGTCTCTTATATCTCACTGCTAGCAGACCAGACATCGCTTTTAGTGTTGGAGTTTGTGCTAGATTCCAGGCAGCATCCAAAGAATCACACTTGACTGCGATCAAACGAATTATCCGCTACATAAATGGCACATCTGATTATGGAATCTAGTATACAAGAGACTCGAATGAGTGCCTAGCTGGATATTCTGATGCTGACTGGGTCGGATGTATTGGTGATAGGAAAAGCACTTCCGGTGGGTGTTTTTATCTTGGAAATAACTTGGTGTCATGGATGAGCAAAAAGCAAAATTCAGTCTCTCTTTCAACGGCTGAAACTGAATACATTGCAGCGGCAAGTTGTTGTGCACAATTATTATGGATGAAGAAGCTTCTACATGATTATGGAATCACTCAAGACACTATGTGAGTGTTCTGTGATAACACAAGTGCCATAAATTTATCAAAAAATCCAGTCCAACACTCGAAATCGAAGCATATCGAGATCCGGTACCACTTCATTCGAGATTTGGTGGAGGAAAAGACTGTGTATTTGGAGTTCATCACCATTGACAACCAGAAGGCAGACATATTTACTAAACCTCTTGATGGTCAGAAGTTTGAGACTTTGCGTAAGACCATCGGTGTCAGTATCATTCCTTGAACTCTATCTCGTGTGTGAACCTTTTTTCTCTCTGTTGCATACCTGTCATTTTGGTCTCACATGTTTAGTTTGTTCATGTTTCTTTTTCAAGCTTTTGCTTTGTTTTTATTTTTGTTCTGTTTTTTAGTGTGTTCAAAAATTCAAAAACTCATAAAAAGTTGAAAAATCTTCAAAAAGTTTGATCGCTTGTTTTGTGTATATCACATGTGAGTTTGGCCTAATACCTTCGTACTAATGGCGTAGTGCATTTACGAGCTTAGCTTGTTTTGTATGCAAATTT
This sequence comes from Quercus aquifolioides, assembly GCA_019022515.1. Lineage (NCBI taxonomy): Eukaryota > Viridiplantae > Streptophyta > Magnoliopsida > Fagales > Fagaceae > Quercus > Quercus aquifolioides. The sequence goes on along the minus strand of CM032330.1, from coordinate 45,706,358 downwards.
ATCTTTGTGGAAAAAATCTTGAAAACTATGTGTGATTGTTGTAAATAGATCTTCAAGCTTGTCATGAATGATTGGTCAATAGTCTTAATGGTCTTGATACTTGCATAAACTTGTGTCTATATCTCTTCTCACTTTATTTTTATGTTTTTGCAAAAAGAGCTCACCAAATGTAAATCTCCAAATGAAAAGAGATATCGAGCTGCAAAAGCCTGTCGCACATACTAGTATTTGACTAGGAAAAAGGGAAAACGACTTTTGTTTTGAAATGTATGGTGCTCAAAAAGCCAAAGGCTAATTCTAAATGTTGGTATATCAAAAATATCAAGCATCGATCTCAAAAATGAGATGTATTATCCAAAATGGATCAGATATTATGATTTATGCAGAAGCCAATTGAAAAGCTTCTAATTTTTGTAATCATTCTCTTATGGGAGGTCATATATGCTCATTTCTATAATTGAGATAGTCCACTTGATTTAGTATCAGTTGTGTATGACTCGTTTGAATTGATCATTAAAGCTTTACTCTGGTCTAAGGACTATTTCACACTTGATACTCACACACAACACACAAGACTTTGTTTCAATTAATGCTTATCTCATTTGTCTGATTGTACATGTTCAATTGTGATGTGTGCTCTCAAGTGCTTGCTGATCAAACCCAAAAAGATTTTTGAGTGTTTTATATGTTTTTGAAAGTGATTTTATTCTTTCGAGTTTTTAGTTTTTGTTCAAAATGCATTTTTTTTTCTTAAAAAACTGGTTCAGAGGTTGTCTCGCGAGAAGCTCGTGACTTAGAGCTTCTCGCGAAAAGAGCTTGAGGGAAATAAATTTTCATCATGTCACACAGAGACTCTAGCGACTGTATCGTGACTACCTTACGACCAACAGCTTCTCGCGAAATGCTGTTTGGCTAAAACTGGATTTTTCTAAGTCTCGCGATTGTTTCGCGACCTAAAGCTTCACGCGAAATTTGATGTGCTTTAGAGGCTATTCTCACGACTGTCGCGTAACTGTTTCGCTACTCTCTAACCCGCGAAAACGCGTGTTTTTAGTTTTTATGTAGCAGATGTGACAGTTTTTCAAAACTTTCTCATTTCCCTCGCTAAGCCTCTCTCGAACCTTTCTCAACCCAAAATCAAATTTCATTCAAACCCCATCATTCTCAAGCATATTTTCTGCTTTTCCAACTTCAAGGTATGTTTTCTAATACATTTTCTTCATGTTTTCTAAGATTATGCAAAAATTTATGTTAGGGTTTCAAAATTTGGGGATTTTTTGAAAATTGGGTTGGGTTTCTATTTTCTGTGAAAATTTTTCAAATTTTTTTATTAGGCTGAGTCCCATTTGGTATTTGTGCTTCTATGTTGGCCCCTTGTGGCAGATTGAGCATGTATTGAGACATTTTTCCATATGTTCATGCATTTTTCATAACTATTTTGCATTGTTGCATGTCATGTGTTTGACAGATTGTCTAAGTGACATTTCTGTGATGTTTTGGACTCAACTGAGTTCCTATCTTTGGTTTTGGTCTTGTTTGATCATATGAATCATATTTTGATCAATTTGTGTGTGTTTTACATACTTTGCTCTTTTTTGTGCCTTAATTCCATGCCATGCACACCCTAGGTACCGTCTAGGCACACCCCATGCATCTCATGCATCAGCACATGCACACACATGCACAGTTAATTTATTTCTTGCATTGTGCCTTTATTTTCTGAGTTTATCTATTTAGCATGTTGTTTTGAGTTTTTGTGCTCTGTTTTAGGCTATTTTACCTTTGTTTTGGAACAAACTTGAATCTAATCAAGTTTTTGTGTTCTATTTGGTGTTTTTGCACATGTTTTCTATCTGTTCTGTGCTCAATTGTGCAGATGTCTCCTACCAAACATTTTGCGACCAAGAAAACCACAAAACCTCCTCGCACTGATTCAGACAATTTCAAGCCTGCTGATGCTAACATGAAATACAATGATTGCTACAAAAGAGCAACCATTATCATGGAAAGGGTGGTTCAGCTAGAAACCCTTGAGGACACCTTCATCCCTAAGGTGTTCAAAGAAAGGACTTGGACCAAGCTATTGAACCCGATTGGGGTTGTTTATTCAGAGATAATCAAGGAGTTTTTCTCAAATGCTACTGTCGAAGGAGATCGTATCGAGTGCTGGGTAAGGCACAAAGAATTTGTAATTACAAGGGAGATCATCCAAGACTTTTTAGAGGTTTGTCCTCCTTCACAGCCAATTACGGTGGCGTATGAGGACAAATTGGGTTCAACTGATGAGATGATAAAAATACTGGGTGGCACACCGAAGAAATCATCCATGAACACAATACCATTTTCACCAGAGATGAGGGCTTTAGCATACGTGATGATCCACAACTTGTATCCGGTCACCAACCTTACTACATTGTCAGCTCCAAGGACAAGATTTCTGTATGATCTCTTTACCCATAAGGAGATAAATATTTGTGGCCATATCATCGATGTGTTGAAAAAGAGCATTATGAAGCAGAATTCAAGGACTGTAATGCCTTTTCCCTTTCTGATTAAGGGATTAATTGCTAAGGCAAAGCTCAAACTTCCCAGTGGCCTCACAGTAGTTCAGAGGGACTACCCCATTGGTGCCCATACATTGACTAGGAGCACAGCACACATCAAAGGCTCCAATACCGGTGTGCATACCATACCACAACCACGTGTTAAGCCCGAGGGTGGTGATATAGAAGAAGAGATTGATCGATTTACTTCTACTCCAGAACCTTCAACACAACCATCTTCTTCTACACCAGCACGAGGACCAGATAGACTAGATCGTCTCCTGGAAAGAGTGGACCAGATGTTCATCATGTTAGACTCCCATGTGCAGCACACCGCGACCTAGTTTGCCTATGTTCAAGGACAGATCATAGCATTGTCTTCTCAAATCGAGGACTTGTCCATGGCGCAAGGATCAGACTCCGAGTCAGATCAGCTCTAGCTCTTTGGCCATTCCGGTCAAAGAGGGGGCGAAAATTTTGAGGGGGAGCTGCGGAAGAGCTTGCACAGTGTTAAGGGGAGCATAGGTTTAGGCTTTCAAACATTGGTTATTGGTTTATAGGCTGTTTATGTTTAGCTTTTATAACTTTTTTTGTTTACAGTTTTTACTTTTACTGCTTTTGTTTAAAGCTTTGATACTCTGTTATATTTCAGTTTATTATCAGTATTTTGTGTCTTTCTCAATCTTTTATAGCATTTTCTTGTACTTTTAAGATATTGCTAATATGTCTTAAGTACTTCACTCTTGTGCCCTAGTAGGATCTTGTATCCTAGATGCAAATACTTCATGTATTTTGCATTGGTTGAGTGTGGGACATGCAACTGATTCTAGGGATTGTTCTTAATTGCATTGCATGTCCAGATGAGCATTTACTTGCTAAATGTTCATTGTAGTCATTTTTTTTAATGACTGTTTTTGTTTGATCAAGATATGCTTACATGTTTTACATTGTTTACAAACTTGATCGCACTTTACTTGCTCATATACGTACCTTGAGTTTAACTTGTCATAAGCTTAGTAAAAGTTTTGTTTGTGTGCAAGTGTTTCAGGTAACAGGTATATACATGCAAGTGCTTCACAGCTTCTAGATTAGGTGTGAGTGAGTTTTGCCACTGTTCCCAAACTCACGTTTAAGTCTAGAGTCTGTTTTAGGGATTTTGTCACGGAATAGCCAAAGGGGGAGATTGTAAAGTTGTTATTTACAACTAAGTGTTTTGTTGGCTTTTATTCCGTGTCAAATTTGATTGTAATTTTATTCAATCTGTTGTACCATGTATTTATTGTGGGGTTTCATTGTAAGGGTTGTGTGTTAGAGAGAGAGTGTGAAGACTCAAGCAATTGAAGAATAAAGTGTTTTCGCGGGTAGCTCGCGACTTAGCATCCCGCGAAGAAACTCATGTGCCCTGCACATGCTGGAATGCAAAGAGTCAGGCCAGATGGAGACAGTTGTGTCTCGTGGGTAAGGCCTTCCCGCGAGACACCTGCAAGGCATTCTGTTCTGCCAGCCTGTCCAGTCTGATACACACTTTCTGTGCCTACACTATTTATACCCACATTACCCACAAATGTAAAGGAGAGCTTCTGAGAGAAAACCCTAGCCAAACACCTTGAGAGTTAGAGATTGTTATACCCACAATCCTCTACACATTTGTTTTAGGAATTTCCTCATCTCCTACCTCTCAATTTCCATACTATTGAGAGATTGATAGCCCAAACACTTACCACACCCTTTGAGAGTATCAAGTGGAGTTTTGGTGCTGCTGGGAAACATTGGAAGAAGCCAAAGATGGCAGATGCAACATGGAGCTTGTTGCAGGATCCGGGGAGCTAGACAAGACACGGTTCCAAGAAGCCTTGTTGGAGTAGAAGCTTGGAGGGCTTAGGTACAGATGGTAGATTAGGTTTGGAGGGTCTCTTGCTCACCCATGTATCCCAACTGATTGTCTAGTAGATCAATTTCCGCTTGGAGGGCGGCGGAGAGGTTTTTCGTTGAGTTCTTCGATTTCCTCTTCGATAACACGTCTCGGTGTTATCTGTGTTTGCATCTCTCTTCCCTACTCTTATTCATTTCATTTTTACTGCTGTGTTGCTTTAAATATGGATTAAAGTAGTTCTCTTGCTTATACGCTTGTGTTTACACTATTCCGCTCTTAGTATTAAGTTAGTATAAAATCAACCAAGCTATAACTTTAATTTGGGGGTCTAAACAGCTCTTGTGTTTTCAACACATTTTCGAGCTTTCATAGGTGTTTGCAATATACTTGGTCAAATTTAAAATCATTTTCTATTAAGTAGGAAACAACTCAACCTTTGAGGCTAAAAATGTTATACGTTTTTTAAGGACATAAACATTTTAAGCCATTTTCAACCTCAACGTAATAGAAACCTAAACAATGATAGAAATATCCCAAAATCTTCCAAATATCCTCTAAGCATCCAAAACACCATTGAAACCTTCGTAATGAACAAAAATACATGTGAAATCTGTAATATTACTGGAATACCATAGAAACTTCTAAAATCTTCAATAACAAAAAAACCAAAAAATACAAATAAATCTCAAAAATACCCCCACAACCTTTACAATGAACAAATTACCCTTGAAAGTTGAAACATCTAAAATGATAGAACTACCACTAAAAAATTCTCAAAATACCCTTAAAACCTCCAAAATGGTTGAAATGTGAATACCTCTCAAACTTATAAAATGACCAACAACAACAACAAACAAAAAAAAAAAAAGCAAAACCATCAAAATGATGAAAATAACTCCTAAAACCTCCAAATCACTATTGTATGAATCAAAATTTCTAGAATAGCTTTCAAACTTTTAAAAGTCGTAATATATATATATATATATATATATATATATATATATATATATCCAACTGTCATTTTGGAGGTTTCAAGAGTTTATAATTATGCATGTGAATGTTTAAATTTAGTTGATAATTTTTTGTTTATTGCATTATTATTATTATTATTATTATTATTATTATTTGGCTATTGCACTTGTGAGGGGTCCAAGGCCCGAGGAGGATTGGACTATGGGTTAGATTGCTTAACCCACACCCGAGGAGAACGCACCCCGAAGATTTCACCCACCTGAGGATGGAAGCATAGTTAAAGTAAGGAGAGTCTTGTAATGTTCTATGGTCAGGAGAAGGGGTAGCGGTGAAGGCAAGGAAGAGGGAGGAAGTTTCCTGGAAGGAACAATTTCCTCCTTCACATTGAATGCCCTGCACCAACCTTATCAACTGCATTAATGAGGAAATGACTCCTGAATAGTAACTTCACAGTTACTAGCTCTTTCCACCACCTACAGCAAAGTGTTGATGCGACAAGTATCCTTAAGAACACTTGGAGGTATACAGATGGAGGGCTAGGATACAAAGAAGAGAGATATAAAAGGAGGGGAGTCTCACAAAAAAAGAGGATGGACATTCTTGTTAAGAAAAATAAGGAAAAGAGAACGTCAACAGTGCTTTATCTAGTGTAGAACTCAAACTTTATATATAAGAAACCAATCCTCGAACCTTCCCGAGGAGAACTATTTTTCTCATTGTCAACTTACATTATTCCTTTCTATTATCCTAGGCTCTTCGGTCTTTAATTTAAACTTAGGTAAGAATTGCACTTGAATTGTTTGCCCACTCTCTAAAGAAATTCAATTGTTAGGCTTGATTTGAAGGATAAGGCATCACCGTTCTAAGTGGGCTTGGGCCTTTATTTTTCGAGCACCTACAGCACTCTTATTATGATTGTGCTTATTAGTGTAGTTTTCCATAATTTTATTATAATTTTGCTTATTTTTTAGATTAATTGTAGTTGTTCTATATTAATATTTTAAAGTGATAAATCAAAGTTTTAGTTTCATATCTATATAAAAGAAAAATTGGAAAATTGTGCTTTTCAATTAGTGCCAAACACCAGAAAAGGTTTTCCATAACATTTTCTAAAATACAAACAAGCACCAAAAAAACAAACAATTTTTCTTGAAATGTTTCTTTTGAATTATGTATCTCCTCTTTAATTTTATGTGCTATATATATATATATATATATATTTGGATAAATTTGATAAATACAATTGGGGAGGGATTTGTACCATAGATATTTATATTGGAATCATTTGGAAATGCTAGTTGAGCTACAAAACTCTTGTAATTTTTTATTTTTTGAAAATATTATAAGACCTATGAAATGATCTATCGTATTGCTTAAGTTTTCATAAATATTTAAAAAAAATTATGATTGTTAAATTAAAATTAAAATAATACTACAAGCTAAAAGCTTTCAAATAGAAAATGATTTTTTTTTAATAGGATAATAGTCGGAGGTTTGGTATTATTAAAAAAAGGTTTGACTTCTGTTATTTGTGCACTAAATAATATGTTATGTTATAGACAAACAATAAATCTATAGACAACATAATTCACACACAAAATTTACTATTTTCTGAAGTGGAAAATTTTTAATAGTAGAAAACTATTAATAGTAGGTAATAAATTAGAATCAAAATAATAGGCTTAGAATCAACTCCATAGTTATAAAATAACATTGTTCACTTGCAATACCTTTTTCTTTGTTTTCCACCTCTTGGAAGCTACTACCGTACAATGGTTGGGCGGCTAAGCTGGATTACGTGTACTTGAAAAAGAAAAAAAAAAAAAAAAAACTAAGTGTGCGTTTGGATACCCTTATTTTGCTGAAAACTTAAAATTAAAAACAATAAAAAAAAATATTTTTTATATTACTGTTCACTAGAAAAATACTGTTCACTTACCTTCTTGCACTGTCATGTCCCGCCGGGTTAGTAAAAAAAAAAGACTGAAACGCAAAACACACGCAAACGCAAACCAAACAAACACTAGCCGTTTTGTCTCTCAAACGCGTGCCAAAAATAAAGAAAAAAAAGCCAGATGCAGACTCGCTAGCTTTCAGCCGAATCCAAACGTAAGCTAAAGAGTGAGCAAAATAATAAAATTATTATTGAACAACTAAATATTGAATTGGATAATGTTGTAGTGCTAATAGGGTTAGGGGGTATGACGTGGTGAGAAATGATTTGGTTAAAAAATAGTAGTAGCAATGATCGCAGATACCGACCACGTTGTTGTTGATGATAAATGATGTGCAACTGAGCAAGCAAGCAAGCAAGAAAGTAATAATAATAATAATAATAATAATGAGAAAAGGTTTTAACATTTTATATTTTATGAGTGTACTTTTTTTTAATATATATATATATATATATATAGGAATTATGAGTGTACTTTTAAGGTTAATGATCATTTTTAGTTAAGTTTAACCCTTAGGGTCCGTTTAGATACAACTTATTGTTGCTGAAACTAATGGTTGCTAAAACTGAAAACTAAAAACACTGTAGCAAAATAATTTTTAAATGTGTGAATAGTGCTGTGGGACTCATTTTTAATGAAAAAGTTGCTAAAAAGTGTAATTTGTGGGAGCACCGTTCACGGAAGACTTGGTCAAAAACTACGATGGGGAAAAAAAAAAAAGCTGAAACACGCTACAGTGCAAAATGCAAAACGTAGCGCCAAATTAATTCGTATCCAAACCGACACTTAGTTAAAATTAAACGGCTCAAGTAATAAATAAAATTAAAATTAAAAATAAATAATAAATAAATAAAAAAAGCCTATTAATTCCTAGTGTGGAAGGGACTCTAGTCCTATTTTTTTTTTTTTTTTTTTTGAGTTAATTCTAGTCTAATCTTTGGTGTGACATCTAAAATCTTCAGCAGGTATTAATACTTATCCACTATTTGTAACAATACAACTATAATCATTATAATATAATATATATATATATATATACACACACATACAATTTCACACACACCAAAAAAAAAAATCATTATATGTTGTGTGGGTTACACCTTATAACTTCAATATATGGCGTTCGCTTATGATAATTGTGCTTTTTATTATCAAACTAAGACACCAATCGGTTTTTATTGTATATAAAGATTGAATCCTAGATTTCTTATTCAACCATCAAAGACTTTACCAATTAAACTAACTAGAAACCACTTACACCTTGTATCTTTATCAATTTTACATGATTCCAATAACTTTTTAAAATTTATAATTTGATAGTTGGGGAGGGGAAATTTGTACCTTGGACATTTTTTTTATGAAAAACACCAAGAAGTGTCAGTTTATATCTACAAGGCTGTTGGTTACTTAATAACTTTTTAATATATGATTTTGTTTATCACAAAGATAAAATTTAATTATTGTTTCTTAGGCATTGTATTCTAGGTTCTTCAATTCACATACATGTTTTGACAAATACTAAGAATAATTAAAATTCAACCATATGATTCCAGTAAAAATAAAAAATAAAATTCATACATATGATTCATTGGCCAGTGCAACCACCTAGTTGAATTTTATTAGAGAGATTAAGATACAAAACCTAAGGAACTATACCTAAGTTTTGTAATGTTGACAAATCCACTATTGGATTATATTTCCTTCTTATAACATCCTTGCTTACAAACATCAAAATGATGATAGATCAATAGTGTTGGAATTTTACTTAAGGAGTAATTCAGGGTAAACAAACATAATGCATCTATCAATTAATAATTATATCACGTGCATATATAACAAAAATCAATAATAAGATGTGAGAAATTTTTTACTAAATTATATTATTCAAGGATCTCACAAGCAATTAGGATGCTCTCCCAAGCTGGTTAGGATTAACAAGAGCTTTCTTTTCTCTTCACACACTCCTTGCAAGTATGGCCTTGACAATATTTATAACATTCAAAAAGGATATGACCAACCATAAAATCCTTTCTATCGTAATAGCAATTCATGTAACAGATATATTACATTTATTAATAAACAACTTCATCAATTAGATTTGTGGTGGTCCTTTTCCATTAATCTTAGGCTTTTGGGCCTAGACCCCCAATTTACTTGTACTCCAAGTTGGGCTTATTCCACAATTAGAGGTCCAAGAAATGGTTCTAAAGGTTACTGAGGAAGTTAAATTGTGGTTTTGGCCCTTAACTCTCTTGATCCTAGCTCAGTCGTGATGAAGACTATATAGCTGAGCCCTTCCCGTGAAATTCAAGATGTATTTTTCTTTTCTACTCTTGTGTTTCTCTTCCCAAAATTTTCCAACCCACTATCATTGCCTCCCCTTCTCCACTTATAGCCTCCCCTTAGTGGGTTTGTCATGATGAGTGGGTTTTCCCTATGTCAGTAGGTCCCTTTGCTCCATATTCTTGAACGGGTGGAACTCACTACTCACAGATTATATGACTTTCTAGTAACTTGTGCCTAATGCTAGTCGTTGCTCGATGGTCGGATTCCCTCAAGGCATTATCTTTTATTCACGGCATTTCTAGGAGTGTCCAGCTTGATTGTTCGGCTAAGCCTATACCAGCCCGGCCACATGGGTCGAGATGGGCTGAGAACGCTCAATGAATTGGCCTACAACTCAGGGCTGGGCTTACATACCCTATCCATACAAGATTCATTAATGAAGAAGTTCATTAGCATGTCATTACTTTTGTAACTCCATACTAACGCATAGATCCATCTATCATTCATATCCAGAATCAGTATAATGACAACACCTCTTATAGGAGGCCAAGTTACTAGCAATGACATGATAGATTTATTAAGGCCAATGCTCAACGTGCATGAATCTCATTATGAAAGGACTGCCGAGATTATTATGCACTAATTATCGAAAGACTAGCCCTTATTGTAACTTGCACCTCCTTTCCATCATGGTCCAACAATGTACCTATAAGAATAGGCTACATCATGATGGATATGGTCAAGTCAAGGACTATAATGAATGCATTCATAATCTTAGTCTACTAAATCAAGTAGACATATTTCAATATACCAATATTTTACAACATAAAAATATTGCATAATTTCACGAGAAATTTTGAATACTTATTTATTGATAATAGAGACATCATAAAATATCATGTTGGGCCACATTATTTTAACAAATAGCTATTTTCTATAAAGAATGTTAAGTTTTCAATTTTTCTTTTCTATTCAAAAAAACAATTTCCAAGTTCGTCAAAGCATTCATTCAATTTTTTTAAAAAAATGAAGTTCTATAATTTCACAAATAAATAGAACATCTAATCCAAAGATGAATATTTAAAAAAAAAATATTAATCAGATAAAACACTATTAAGTGGTGTAATATTAATAATGGGTTATACTAGGTGTAACTTGATATAATTTAAGAATTCCATTGTATATTCAGTTTGTTTTAACAAGCATGCCAAATTTCGTATTAATCGGATGCTATTTACAAGTTTGTCCATGAACTTATACTTTACCTATAATTTTAAATTTAAAAATAATTGAAATTTAAAAAATTTATGATGGGATATTTATTGATCTTCAATTCAATCATTGATATTTTGCAAGTATGGAAAGTATAATAATACGATATAATCTAACGGCTGATTTGTCAAAGTTTTCGTTCATTTGGGAAAAAAATGAAGTTCTATTATTTCACAAAGAGTTACACTAATCAATTTGTTTCAATGGAAAACTTTATGTGAAGATAGTTTTCTGCATTTTCCTATATTTGGTAGTATTAGAAAAATATGACTTAAAGGAAATATGTCTCTTAACTTACCCCTATTTAGCTTGGCATGAGATATAGTTGCTTTTTACTAAAATTTTCTAGAAAACAACTCTATCTCACATGAAACTAAATAAGTGAAGTTAAGAGATAATTTTTCAAACTCATGTTAAAGTCACTACCAAACAAAGGAAAATGAGATAGTTTTCTAGGAATGACAAAGTTTGGCTACAAACTTAGTTACATCTTAAGATTACAATTTCACTCAATATATTTTTATTTTATATGAATTTTGAACAAGCAATTTAACAATTAGATTTTCAAAATATGTAGCTGTGGGGAGTGAAAAACCCAACCTAGTATATTGGGCCTAAGGCCCTATTTGAGAACTACTGTTTGTCCGAAGAGATGAAAGTACTTGAGAATAAGCCCATGTGAAAGAAACATACCTGGAGATGAACGTGGGGCACAGTCCGAGGAGATATTCAACTGTCCGAAGAGGCCATTATCCTCGGATTCAAAGAGGCTTGGTCAAACAGATGCCTGGGAAGTTCAAGTAATCCTCCTGACAAGTCTAATGATAGAGATGAACCTCAGGCGCGCATGGGGATGATAGGAACGGATAAATATCTAGAAGACAAACTTCAACCACCACATTAAATGCACTGCATCTACTTTTCTGACCGCATTAATGTGGAGAAGACCCCTGAACAGTACAATCTCAGTTACCGCCACTCACACAAAGCTAAAGAAGATACATGATGGGACATGCACTCAAGTGGGTGTTTAGATGATGAACAAGTGGACGATGAAGATGAAGGGAGAGGGTGCTATATAAGGAGGAGAGGCCTCTGATAAAAAGGGGATCGGAACAAAGAAAGAAAAAAGAAGAAAACATCTTTACTGTAGCTCTAAGAATTGTAACCAACGTTCATTCAATAAAACTCCTCTTTGGACGTTCATGTTTGCATTTGTCCGAGCATGATTGCATGTTAATTTACTCACAAACACCACAGTTCATTACTGTTTAATTCATTACTAGCTCAGCTCTTTCACCCACTCTCTACAAATTTATTGTTCAGGGTTCAATGGGCTCATAATTCGAACCTATTGGGCTTGGGCTACAAAAATTGACCCTACAGTAGCCATGTTAATTTTTCAATAATAACTCTAGAGTAATTTATGTGCATGCATGCAAAACTCTCTTTTAGATACTTGAACCATAATCATTACCTCCTACACACCTCACAAGCACTTATACGTATAGCATGACCATCACGTCAAAGATATACGGCAGTAAGTATTCATCTTGTCTCAACCATCCTATTTTAGCACTTCTCTATTTAAAAATAATGAATCATTAATTTTGGCCAAAAATGAATTTAAAGAAAGAAACAACCAAAACATAGAAAAAATTTTAATAAATGCGTACTCGTGGTGGAGTCCAAATCTTCTGTACCACTCTTTATGCTCCACTTTATGTTCCACGAATTAAAATTCGCCACATGTCCACTCATTTCATTAATGCCTAATTTTATGCCTTTTCTCTTTTCATTTACCTAAAATAAAAAACAAACAAAAACAAAAACCAATACATCATAGCATGGCAGCACCACCACCACCATCCTCCACCAGCACAGGTAGTCGGTGCTGCTAGTCATGGCCATGCCACCGCTGCCACTAAACTCACCAATTTTAGATCTGGCTCTTCAATAGATTTCACCTTTCGATTGGCAAACACTTTCATTGCTTACAACTGTAACACAAATGGTTGTCCTACTCATCCCAATTAAATCAAATCCCTCATAAACCCAAACCCAATCAACGATTCTTCTCCACTTGGAATAACCCACAAAAATCAAAGAATGTTCTCAACTAAACTCTCTATATTTCACCACTTTAAAGTCCTGTCCTCTTTTCTCCTTCAAATGCCACCCAAAGCCCATAAAAATTTCTTCCTATTTCCAAGTCTTCACCGTCCACCTCCATTTACACTCCTAGACATGAGTTTGCTTCTGTAATCGTGATTTGAGATTTGAAGTTTTTTGTTTTCTTGTGGGTTAATTGGTAATGTCCTTTTTATTTTGGGAAATCGGAGTTTGTAAGGTTAGTGGTAGTGGTGGCACTGTGACTGGTGGCACCGGTGACCATTTGTTGGTGGTGCTAGAGGAGGTTGTTGGTGGTGGTGCTACCGTACTGGTATGTATTGGTTTTTGTTTATTTATATTTTAGGTAAATGAAAGGAGAAAAGGCATAAAATTAGGCATTAATGAAATAAGTGGACATGTAGTGAATTTTAATTTGTGGAACATAAAGTGGAGCATAAAAGGTGGTACAGAAGATTTGGACTCCTCGTGGTGGAAGAGGTTTTTTCTCCAATCGTAGGTGGACGAGAGGGTACTTTTAAGTGATACGTTAGACAAAGTTGGGTATAATAAAACTCAATAATTAAATAATCAAATCAGGCTCAATTTTACAATACATGGCAAGCTGTTAATGAAATTGACAACCTAATCTACTTCCCTTAATAGATTATCCGCGAAAAACTAAAATTCTTCAACGAATCAAGATTATTTATTTAATTTTTTTTTTGAGAATCAAATCAAAGATTAAAAAAACTGAAGCCACTACGATATACTAACCAACAAAAAAAATAATACAACATGTCAACAATAACCTCAAATATTTGGAGTGGATCAATTCATTATAAAGTGTCCATTAAAGGGGAAAAAAAATCCCATTATAGAGTTATTAAATTCATTGTAGAGTGATAAAACATTTGGAACTGAGACCAAGGTCTTGTATTATACAGAATGACAAGAGCAAGGTTATGGCATTGATGTCAGCAGGAGGACCACCTGTGAGTAGCAGTGAAGAAGCGGAGCTGTTAGCATGCAGAAAGGCAGTGGAGTTCGCCATTGATGCTGGCTTTTCAGAGCTTGTGATCGAAGGAGATAATAGTAATGTAATGAGAGCATTATCTTCTTCTTTGGCTGATTTGTCTTTCTAAGATAATGTGGTGGATGATGTGCGCCACTTGGTTCTTGGGATGCATTGGGTAACTTTCAGCTGTATTAGGAGAGGGGGTAACTGGGTAGCTCATGCTCTTGCGCAGCATACTAGGAATATTTATGAGGATGTGTTTTGGATGGAGGATTCACCCCACCAGTTTTGAATGCCTTAGTATCATGATTCTCTTTTGCTATAAATAAATGAATGCTCCAGTTTCAAAAAAAAAAAAAAAAATCCTAAATTAATCCTATATTAACTGCGATTAATAAACTTGTAGTATATAAGTAATATTATTGACTTGCACAAAAATTAAAATTAGAGTTAGATATTTGAGTATTGGACTTGATATATACCTTTAACAAATTATTATTTATAATAATAAAAAAACACCTAACAAACGAAATTAACAAAAAGAATAATATCAAAATAAAAAAGAACCCAATAATAGTAATAAAAAAAAGAAAAAGAAAAGAAAGGTGCATTGTGATGTGAGGAAATGAATAGAGCCGTGGGCGTGGCGTGGGTGGCACAAAGTCTTTGCATGACCCTTCTAAGACGCTGCACATTTTTTCCACGCCATGACGGCGCAATTTCTGTCAATCAAGAAACAGTGACCTTCACCCTCTCTCACTCTATTTGTCTTTTTTTTTATTTAATTATTATCAGAAATTCTATTTTAACTTTTTAACCATTAATCATTATTATTTTCTTGCTAATAAAGTAATAATTCTATTTTTAATTTTTGGGCTTTTTCTTTTATTTGGGACTAGTATTAATATACGAAGTTTCTTAGAGAGAGAGACAGAGAGAGAGAGAAGAATTTTTAAATTCCCAGACAGAGAAAAAGAGAGTCTTCTAAAAAAAAAAACAGAAAAAAAAAGAGAGAGCCACAAACACTTTTAGTCACCATTGATGAGCTCCTAAGCTCTCCCGCGAAATCAAAATTCTTCTCTTTTAATCAAAACCCATTTACTCTTCTCCTTCTTCTAGATCTTTCAGCCTTCCTTCCTTTTCCTGTGTCCTCTTTCACCCGTTGAAAATTTCAATCCCTTCTCTCTCACATTCCCTTATATTTATTTATTTTTTTTCCCAGAAAATAAATTCTTGTAAAGACTTTTCTGGGGAAGTAGCTTTGGAGTTATTTGGAAAAAAAAAATGCGAGATCCAACCCAAGTATGCGTTGAAAAGCCTCAGAGGAAACATTCAGATATGCGAATATTATTCATCTCATACTCTCGAACTAGTACGTGATTGCCTTGCCTCTCTCTCTGTAGGGCCTATATTACAGCCTTGTCGAACGGCCTTTGTTTTTTTATATTTTTATGTTAAATAATTTTGGGTTGGGTATTCTGGGCTGAGTTACATGTTGTTTTTTGTTGTTGTTGTTGTTGTTTTTGGGGCGGAGATTACATTTTGGCGGTGCGTATGATATAGGAATAGGATTAGTTGGTCGTTGTGGCTCGTAACTACCTGGACTTCTTGTCTCTGCACACGTGTTCTTTCTCAAACTTCTTTTTCTTTTCTGCTTCCTTCTTGTTTCTCTGGTTTTCTGTTTTGTTTTCACTTTCTAATTACTGGGTTTCTGAGCTTTTTGTCTTAACTTTTTCTGGGGTTCTGTTTTAATTTTGTTTTAGACTGACTAGTATTGCTTTATTTATTCATTCTTTTTCTGGGTGTCGGTGTTACAAATTTGTGAATTTTTTGGGGCTTGTGGAAAAAAGAAAAAAAAAAAAAGAATCTGTTTTTCCTAGAGAGGAGCTACTTTTCTTGTAGCTGATTGAGTCATTCTTAGTGGGTTGTTTTTGAATTTTGAAGGGGCTGTGGATCCTTGAAGAAGCTGCATTTACTGGTGAGTGAATTAGCTTGGGAAGGAAGGAAGGAATTGTTGTACTTGCTATTGTGTTTCTCTGATATTTGTCATTGGGGTTAGTGAGAGGTTGTTCTAGAGGGAACAAAAAATGAGGGGTGGTATAAAGAGAAAGCTGAAACTCAGCAAGCTTTACTCATTCAGATGTGGGAGGTCATCTATGACAGATGATGACCATTCACAGATTGGTGGTCCAGGGTTTTCCAGGGTTGTTTATTGCAATGAACCAGGTTGCATCCAAGCTGAAATTCGTAATTATGGGGCCAATTATGTTAGGTCTACAAAATATACACTTGCCACTTTCTTGCCTAAATCATTGTTTGAGCAGTTTAGGAGGGTGGCCAATTTTTTCTTCTTGGTTACTGGCACCTTGGCCTTCACCCCACTCGCTCCTTATACAGCTGTTAGTACTATCATTCCTCTTATTATCGTTGTTGGAGCAACAATGATTAAAGAGGGTATTGAAGATTGGAGGCGAAAGAAGCAGGTACCCCTTTTTTGCTTGTCTAGTTTGGTTCTATTAATTGATCCTTATAATATGGTTATAATTTTTTCCTGAGCTTCTCTGTCTTTCTTGTTCATTTACAATATGCTTGTATAGAATCAAAAAGACCAGTAGAAGAGTCTCCTAAACTTGAATTGATTAAGCTGGACTTTTGTTTTCCTAAACACATTTTTATAAAGGAAAAAAAAAGAAAAAAAAAAGAAAAAAAAAGAGAAATGTCTTGGAAATCTGCTCATTGGGAAGTGTCCTAAGTCTTGGAGGGCACCGTTGGCTTTGATGGAAGTATTTCTTTTGTTGCTATAAGAATTTGTAAGGAAAAGTGTAGATCCTCTGAAATATTTGCTAGTTTCGTTACTGCAGTGGATGCAAGGGGCATTTTTTAATCATCTTAATACATTGGATGTGGGAAAATTCAAGTAATCTGTTTAAATTTGTAGCATGAGGTTGTTTGGTTGGGTAATGTGTAATTTGAAAAAAGTATTTAGTTCACATGATCTCTATAGGATGATAATATTTTCTCCTTTTGCATTGTTGATTTTGATGATGAATAAAAAAATAGTTCCATAAATTATGTTTCCATATTACTTGGATTTACTAGATAGTTTATTATTCTTTTTCAATTGTACAATACTAATTATTGTGATTGCTATATTCTCTTGCCTGTGGTCAGAGATCAATACTTGACAACATGGGCCAAAGTGCTAACAATTTAGGCTTATTTGTTCTTTCAGGCAAGCTGTTACACCTAGATATATAATTTTACATGTGGAATATTTTTTGCAGGATATGGAGGTGAACAATAGAAAGGTTAAAGTGCATCAACGTGATGGAGTTTTTAATCATACTGAATGGAAGAACCTGAGAGTGGGAGATATAGTAAAGGTAAAGAAGGATGAATTCTTTCCGGCAGACCTCCTCTTGCTTTCATCCAGTTATGATGATGCAATCTGCTATGTTGAGACCATGAACCTTGATGGCGAGACAAATTTGAAATTAAAACAAGCATTGGAGGTTACCTCATTCTTAAATGAGGACTCCGACTTCCGTAATTTTAAGGCTATTGTTAAATGCGAAGACCCCAACGCAAATTTGTACTCTTTTGTTGGAAGTATGGAGTTTGAAGAGCCACAGTATCCCCTCTCTCCTCAGCAACTTCTTCTCAGAGATTCTAAACTCCGAAATACAGACTACATTTATGGGGCTGTTATCTTCACTGGTCAGGACACAAAGGTTATTCAGAATTCTACTGATCCCCCTTCGAAGAGAAGCAAAATTGAGAAGAAGATGGACAGAATTATCTACTTCTTATTCTCTATTCTATTTCTGATGGCATTCGTTGGTTCTATTCTCTTTGGCATTGCAACTGAAGATGACTTAGAAAATGGGAGGTCGAAGAGGTGGTATCTTAGACCAGATGATTCTACAGTTTTCTTTGACCCCAAAAGAGCACCAGCTGCAGCTAGTTTTCACTTTCTGACAGCCCTAATGTTATATAATTGCTTTATTCCAATCTCCTTGTATGTGTCAATAGAAATTGTCAAAGTTCTTCAGAGCATCTTCATCAATCAAGATATTCACATGTACTATGAAGAAGCTGACAAACCGGCACATGCCCGTACCTCAAATTTGAATGAGGAACTTGGCCAAGTTGACACAATACTTTCTGATAAGACCGGAACTTTGACATGCAATTCAATGGAGTTCATCAAGTGTTCTGTGGCTGGGACAGCTTATGGTCTTGGTGTTACAGAGGTTGAGAGGGCTATGCATACAAGAAAAGCCTCACCTTTGCGTGATGAAAATGTAAATGGATATGACCACATCAAGGATTCTACTGATTCAAAGTTACTAATAAAAGGCTTTAACTTTAAAGATGAGAGGATTATGAATGGAAAATGGGTTAATGAGCCTCGTGCAGCTGTCATTCAGAAATTTTTTCGTTTGTTGGCAATTTGTCATACTGCCATTCCTGAAGTGGATGAAGAAACAAGGAAGGTTTCATATGAAGCTGAATCTCCAGATGAAGCAGCATTTGTGATTGCAGCACGAGAACTTGGTTTTGAATTCTACAAAAGGACACAGACTAGCATATCATTGCATGAATTGGATCCAGTGACTGGAAATGGAATTGAACGGTCAGTTTTTCTCATTGCATGTTTTATAAAATCAGAAATTAGAACTTATGTATGCTATGCTCTTTGGCTTCCATTTAGTGGTGGCTTCAGGAATTCCAAGGTGGTCATTATGAAACTTAAATTATATAAAATATAAAAAGTGAATTTCATATATTGACAAAAAAAAAAAAAAATGCAAATACATAAAATCTTACAATTTCCTTTTACAAATTTTCTTATTTTTAAATTATTGCATGATAGTCTCATTATGAATGCTACAAGCAAAATCTCTTTCAAAATTTTAGTTTGATAAAAAATTTCTTATGCTTTTCCTTTTTGTTTGTAAAAGTCTAATATATTGTTCAAGAAACCAAAGTTTGACTAAAAACTTAGTTGTAACTTAAGGCTACAACTCTCACTAAACAAATTAACATGACTACATTTTTTTTAAATCTAATAGTTGAATTGCATATTCTTTATGTTTTTAAAACACATGTCAAATTTCATGTCAATTGGATTTTATTTACTATTTGATCCATAAACTTATTTTCTATGTATAATTTTAGACTACAACAACTCAAAATTTAAACATTTGATTGATAACATAGTTATTGATCTTTGATTTTATTGATATTTTGAAAGAATGGAGAATATAAGAAGAAAATATCATCCAATGGTGGATTTGTCAAAGTTCACATTCAATAAAAAAAAAAAATATTAAATGGAGTTGTAGCCTTAATCTACAACCAAGTTTGTTGACAAACTTTGTCGAAAGTTTATTTATATTGGGCCTAGAAAAATTTAGGGTGGTATCAAATTTTTTTAAAGGTAAAAAAAATCATAAAATTTTTTAAATTTATATATAATAATTTTTTTTCAGGTCAGGGTGGTCCTATGAGCACCCTGGCATCAATGTAGAGCCCCGCCCCTACTGTTCCATTGGCGTGCATATGGATTCATCTGAATACCCAGTTCATGGGTCCGTTACATGATTTTGCTTCTAATTATACTGGCATATATATGCAGACATATTCTCTTAAATTCCATTCTCTTTGGTGTAGTATGTGATGTGCATCACATGGTGGATGTAGAGGGCTATGAAACAGGGTTACATACTCCCTCTAGAGTGGCTGCATATACATGTGCATGTAGGGCTACTTTCTTTTTAAGTAATGCTTAAATCGGAAAAGACTGTCTCAATGAATAATTTCCTTTTGCAGGTTGTATAAACTTCTGAATGTTTTAGAGTTTGACAGCTCAAGGAAGCGGATGTCTGTGATAGTAAGAGATGAGGAAGGAAAAATACTATTACTTTGTAAAGGTGCTGACAGGTTTGTGATAACACATCTTAAAACCTCAGAATAATCTCTATCAGCTTTGATTGCATATCATCATCTTCCTAATTCATTTCCCATGCAGTGTCATGTTTGAAAGGCTTGCCAAGAATGGTAGGGAGTTTGAAGACGAGACCAGGGAGCATGTGAATAATTATGCTGATGCAGGCCTGAGAACCTTGATACTTGCCTATCGTGAACTTGATGAAGAAGAATACAAAGAGTTCAATGAGAAATTCACTGAGGCAAAGAATTCAGTTAGTGCTGATCAGGAAACAGTGATTGATGAAGTAGCAGAGAAGATTGAGAGGGGTCTAATTCTTCTTGGTGCAACTGCTGTTGAGGACAAACTCCAAAATGGGGTGGGTTGAAAATACTGATTACAAATGAATGTACACTTTTATTGATTATTTTGTTTGGTATTTATATTTATTCTATTTTGCTTGTCAGGTTCCTAGCTGCATTGACAAGCTTGCCCGAGCAGGAATTAAGATTTGGGTTTTGACTGGAGACAAGATGGAGACTGCCATAAATATTGGGTATGATTCCTGGGTTTGACTGTTATATTGACCATGAATTGAGGCGTACCTCTCATTCTGTTTTTTAAGATGTCTGACTAAATTCTATAAATTTGCAGTTTTTCATGTAGTTTGCTTAGACAAGGAATGAAGCAGATTATAATTAATTTGGAGACTCCCCAAATTCAAGCACTAGAAAAGGCAGGAGATAAGGCAGCCATTGCTAAGGTAATATAGGGTGATTTTCATTTAGTCTTCAGTTTGAGGTATTCCTAATTAGCAAGTAATCTTGAACCTTAACACGAATAATATTTTTCCATTTCTCCATTTTCAGTCTTTTAGTATATTTATTCTATTCAAATATGGATAATCATGTCTACAATCACTACATCAACAAAAATCTTCTCTGGCCTAACCTTTATTTTGGTAGTACCAATTAAATGCATTTTATTGGCTCACCATTAGTATATTTGGCCTGGACAGAATTTTTCTTTAAACTGGTTTGATGAAGCTCCATGCTTCAGTAATTATGCCGTGATACTTGGTAGAATTAAAGTAGTGATATTTTCTAAATCATTGTTAATGTAATATTGATGGGATAATTCTGATTCCTTTTTTAGGCATCAAAGGAAAGTGTCCTCTGTCAGATAACTGAAGGGAAGGGTCAGCTTACTTCATCAAGTAGGAGCTCTGAGGCATTTGCTTTGATCATCGATGGGAAATCACTTAGTTATGCTCTAGAGGATGATATGAAGAAAATGTTTCTGGAGCTTGCAATTGGTTGTGCATCTGTTATATGCTGTCGCTCATCACCAAAACAGAAGGCTCTGGTGGGTTTATCATTTTTCTGTGTCTTTAACCTCCACAAGAACCTTTCTTTTCTTTTCTGTTTTAAGTACATAATTACCATTTAGGAGTAATTTGTTTTTCCTGCTGAAAAAAATAAAAGGTTACAAGACTGGTTAAATCTGGAACGGGGAAAACGACATTAGCAATTGGTGATGGTGCCAATGATGTGGGAATGCTTCAAGAAGCAGATATAGGGATTGGAATTAGTGGTGTCGAAGGAATGCAGGTGCTCAGATTGTTAAACATTTTTATCTTGAATCAAATATAAATTATTTTTATTGTTTGTGTTTCTCACTACATATACTCATTTTCCTCTGTACATATTTTTCAATTCAGGCGGTCATGTCAAGTGATATTGCGATTGCACAGTTCCGATATTTGGAGCGTTTGCTGCTTGTGCATGGACATTGGTGTTACAGAAGGATCTCATCAATGGTAATCCATTCTTGTATTTGTATTTAGAAATCTGGAAAAATTGAAATTTTTTTCTAAATCTTGTCATAAGTATAAACCTTTTTAATTAATTTACTTTGTTCATTCTTCTATTGGCAGATATGCTACTTTTTCTACAAGAATGTCACATTTGGTTTCACTCTATTCTTATATGATGCATATGCATCATTCTCTGGGCAACCTGCATACAATGATTGGTTTTTGTCACTCTATAATGTTTTCTTCTCATCAATTCCGGTTGTTGCTATGGGAGTTTTTGACCAGGATGTTTCTGCAAGGTATTGTCTCAAGGTGAGTCAACTATATAGTACGTGTATTAAATTATGTCTCTTATGATGATCAATGACTTAGTATATAAAAGTAACACAATGCATCTGGGCTTCTTTTTCTTTCGGGAGGGGGAGGGGGTGTTCAGAAAGGAACTTCTTGTAACTTTTCCTTCATATGGTACAGACAAGAATGTTTTACATGTGTAATGCCTATTCCTCTACCCCTTGGTCCACTTAATTCATTTCAAGTCCTCAGAGTAATGTGGATGATTTTTTTTATTTTTTTTTATCCATATGGTGGCTTCAAGTTTTGTTCTTTGGTTGAGAACACTTGAGAACCTCCAACCAATGCCATTGGCCAAAGAGACCATTGGTGCCATTAAGAACTGTTAGTAACTTAAAATGGTATGTACTGCTATATGGCCATTGCATGTGACTGTAAAAATTCTTAGTAGAAGAAAGAAAGTTGAAACGATTATTAAGATGAAAGTGGTAAGAGTAAAGTGACAAAAGCATTTGGGCCTACTATTGTTTGGGATTTCTATCATGTACCAGAAAAACAACTGCAAATAGTTGTAACAGGAGTTGCATATAGCATTGAACAACCAAAGCCCCCTTGGTTATTATTGGAGTAACATAAAAGAAGCTCTAATTTTGTGTGTGTGTATATATATATTATAATTCAATAGATACAACAATGGGGAAGGGGGATTTTAACCTTGGACGTCTCCATTGGAAACATTAGGAGGTGCTAGTTGAGTTGAACTACAAGGCTCTTGGCCAATTTTATATTGTTTGACTTTTGATAAATGCTTATGTAATAACTGTTTCTTGTTTCCCTTGGCAGTTTCCTCTATTATACCAAGAAGGGGTGCAGAATCTCCTTTTCAGCTGGCGTCGAATATTCAGCTGGATGTTAAATGGGTTTTGCAGTGCTATAATAATTTTCTTTTTCTGCACAAAAGCACTGGAGCTGCAGGCTTTCAATAATGATGGGCAGACTGCTGGGAGGGATATTTTAGGAGCAACAATGTATACATGCATTGTTTGGGTCGTAAACTTGCAGATGGCACTTTTTATAACTTACTTCACCTTGGTGCAACATGTTGTTATCTGGGGTTCAATTGCGTTTTGGTACCTTTTCCTCTTGGTTTATGGAGCCATGACTCCTATTTTTTCTACCACTGCTTACAAACTCTTCATTGAAGTCCTTGCCCCGACCCCTTCTTATTGGCTCGTCACTCTATTCGTGGTGATCTCAACCCTAATACCGTACTTCTCGTTCTCAGCAATTAAGATGCGCTTCTTTCCTATGTACCATGAAAAAATACAGTGGATAAGGCATGAGGGCCTACTAAATGATCCTGAATATTGTGAAATGGAACGGCAGAGATCATTGCAGCTGACAACTGTAGGCTCCACAGCCCGCTTCGCAGCAAGGACTAACCGTTTAAAAGATAATAATCATAACCATACGTGATATTGTTGAAATCGGTTTTGGATGGTTAGCTGGCAAAAAATTGCAGGTCGGAGATATGTGTGTGAACTTTGAAAATTTTCTGCTGTGTGTATAACCAATTAAAGCAGACGGCCTAGAGATTACCCTTGCTTGATGACTGTACAGACGCATTAGTCATCTGTAGCATATCGTAGATGGGTGGAACATTATTATTGTACAGATTTTATTTTTGACCATCTGAGGTTACACATTGGTTATTATACCATGCTTTTTGTATCATTGTATAAATTAAATTAGTGACATACAGAACCGAGAAAATTCTTTGTAGGAATATTTGATAGTGTTGCTTTTTATTACAGTCTACAGAATAGAGAAATATATTGTATGCCTTTTTCTTTCTCTAGTACTATTTTTTCTTATTTCTTATCATGTATAATAGTTATACTTTTGTTTTGTTGTTTTTTTGGTTCTTACTGCTGTAACTTAGAAACTCCCCTAAGAAATCATGGTCTGATATCATGACAATTAAGAAACTTACGGGCGGTTGCTCCCAACTCCTTCATTTTGCATACTTTCTTAATGAGCTATCTGTGCATTATAGTTATAAATTTAAGCCATAATTACACTGCGGTTTGAGCTTTTAATCCAGTGTTACTGGTATTTGTGTAGGGTAATGTTTAAGTAGTCCCGGAACACTTTCATTTGTGGATCTCTCTCTCTCTCTCTCTCTCCATGGCAAAAAAAAAAAAAAAAGGGTCATATTTATACATTTTGAGCTTTCAGCTACCTCTCTTCTTACTAGCATTCCATTATGTTTATAAACATGTTATTATTATTATTATTATTATTATTATTATTGGGTTATAATTTGACTTATGAGAAAATTTGAAATTTTGATGTCTCTATTTGAAACACCAAGAGGTGCCAACTAGTTGAGTTACAAGATTCTTGATGGGTAGTGAAACATCTAACCATTGGGTCAATGTATAAATATGCCTTAAAATTTACTATTTCAACAATTTCCTACCAAAGAGCATCTCCTATGTTGAAAATTATTTTGTACCCAAAGTACAATAATGCAATATTTCCTCATCTCACATAAAAATCATATCATAATTTTAATTAATGAAATCTACTATACATGAGAGAGGAGAAAGTAACACATCATTGTACCCTAAGAGCATAATTACTCTTAGCATGACATGTCCACTGAGTTAATGTCTTTTGAGCAACACAGGTACATATAGAGATAAATTTCTCTATTTTTGGTCCTATACTGGTTAAGATGCAACAAATGTTTTGGCATTTTTACATTCACACAAATTTTAATTAAATTTATAGGTAAATTACAATACCTTTCCTTGAAGTTTTATAGAATGATACTCTTACAAGTGTTCTCTTGAGGTTTGTATCAATGCATGTTTAGTCCATAACCTCTCTAACTGTCATATTATTAACAAATTATTTATTTATTTTAAAAATATTCTTTCCCAAACTATGGATAAAATGACATCCCTTTCCCTTTAAATTTGTATATGAATGACACTATTACATAAGTTAATAGGATTTTTTTTTAAATAGAATATTAAATTCTTATATTTATATAAACCTAATAAGGGATGTCAATTTATGAAACAATTGAGGAGTATCATTTTGTAAAACTTGAAAAGAAATTGGTGTAATTTTTTCCATAATTTTTTGGTTAGAACCTATGCAGTACGCAATATATACTATTAAAAAGAAAACGTAACTCCTCCCAACCTTTTTTTTTTGAGAAAAACTCCTCCCAACCTAACCAATAATTTTAGATCCAACTGCTATTAGTATTACACTATTTGTATATACGTTTATATTGACCATGGCAAGAAATGGTGTCGGCGCTGATTGCTTCAACGATGACATGCTCCAGCGTGTTTGATGAGCCAAAGGAAATATAATATAATGGACCATCTATCTTTTCCACGAAATGTCCTTATAAATGGCCCTACAACCTTTAATTTGTTAGAAAATCAGTCATTTTCACGTCCAAAGAAAACAATCATCGAAGACAAATACGAAAATACTAATGATTAATATTAACATAATATACAGGTTATTGTTCTACTCAACGATGAGAGGGATTGGTTTTTTTGAGGTGTCTTCAATTTGATTTCCAAAACATTGCTTGCAAATCCTTTCAAAGACACCTCAAAATCCCTTAACACACATTCAATTAGTTACACACAAAAATTACAAAAAAAGAAAAAAAAAAAAAAGAAAAAAAAAGAAGAAGAGTATATTATGTTTCCGATACATACAACTTTATATGAGTTTTAAGAGGCTTTATGTGTCGGATGCACCATATACCGCTAGCTAACTATACCGATGCAGCAACGGTGAGTCCAAGAAAATCAGCGGCGGATTTGGCCATGATGGTGGAGAACTCGTTAAAACTAATGACACCATCACCATTAGAGTCAGCCTCGCGCATCATCTCGGAGAGTTCTTTGTACGTCAAAGGGTGACCCATCTTGGCCATGGAGCCAGCAAGCTCAGCGGCGGTTATGTAGCCATTACCGTCGCGGTCGAAGGACCTGAACACCTCCAAGAGCTGCTCCTGGTTCATGAGCACTTCTTGGGTCATGTCTGGTAATATGGCAGTGACGAGTTCGTCAAACTCGACGCTGCCATTGCCATTGGTGTCCATGTTTGTCAGCAAGGCGTGGAGTTGGTCTCCTGTTGGCTTTATCCCAAGCGATCGGAGGAGAGCTGCAAGCTCCAGCTGGGTTAGGCTGCCGTCTGAGTCCATGTCAAAACGCATGAAAATGTCTCTCAGTTGCTCCACCTGGTCCGATTCGAGAGGAGCTATCATTTTCTTTTTCATTTTTATCAATATCAAGCCAACACGACAATTAGACCTAAAAAACAAAAAAGATCAAAGGTTGTGGTTTGGTTGGTGGGCTCTTGTACGTGTCGTTTGTGTTTTTTGAATTATTATTATGTTGGAATGGTTCAAAGTTCGAAGGGAAAGCGCGTCGAGGACCGTGAAAGTGAAAGGGAATATTTATGACCGACTGAAATTTAAGTTGCAAGCGATTTTGAGGGAACAGTACTACTTTTTCGAGGCAAAAATTGGGTGTGGATGGTGTTTCCGCTGGACACGTTGGATGGTAGACACATATATAAGAGTGGACACGTGTTCGTCATCTAACGTGTTCAGTGAAAATTTTCACTCAACACAAGCTGTGTCATTTTATATTTTAGACTTATTCTTATTTTGGTTCTTAATTTAATTTCACGTCTATCTTATTTTTGAAATTGGAAAATTATGTTTTCTTTGGTTTTTCCGTCAACCCAAATATGCATACATAACAGACAGAACGTGACATTAACATGTTAAATATTGATGTGATTAATAAAATAATAATAAAAAATATATTTGACCATTTAAAAAATACCATATCAACATATAAATTAATTAAAAATATTTAAAAAAAATTAACTGAAAAAATTCAAAATTTTTTTTTTTCAATTTTGAAGATTAAGAAAAACATTTATAGCAACTATCTCAATTTTTCTTCAACTTTGTTTAAAGAACAAACACTAAATTAACACTCCTTACTCTATGTTAGTGTGTCTGTGTCTGTGTGTTTTTTTTTTTTTCTTGATAACTGGGTGCGTCTGTGTTTGTATTTATTTCATTTGCTTCTTTCTTTTATGATAAGCCAAAAAAGAAAATTTTAAAAATCTTATCTCTTTCTTTTGATTCGTGTGATGTCTTGGGCCCGTTTGGTACATGTGTTTAAAAACTGAAAATTTGTTGTTTGAAAATATTTATAAAAATACGTGTGGGTGAAAAAATGTGTTGAAATGCGTGAAATGTTGTTTAAAAACTAAAAATAATTGTTTAAAAACTATCACCAAACACCCCCAAGGTCTTCGTGAATTTCTTTTGGGTAAAATATCATTTTCGTCCCTAAACTATCACAAAAGTTCGTTTTTCGTCCCTAAACTTTTCCAAACGTATTGATTTTCGTCCCTCCCACATCAGCACTCTGTCAAGCCACGTCAGCACTCCGTCAGAACTTTTGAAAGTTTAGGGACGAAAATAGAACTTTTGAAAGTTTAAGGACGAAAAATGAACTTTTGTGATAGTTTAGGGACGAAAATAGAACTTTTGAAAGTTTAGGGACGAAAAACGAACTTTTGTGATAGTTTAGGGACGAAAATGATATTTTACCCATTTCTTTTTCTTTCTTTCTTTTCACTTTTCAGATTTATAATGTCTCTTCTTTCTCTCTCTCTCTCTCTCTCTCTCTCTCTCTCTCTTGGTTTGTGTGTTGTGTTTGTACTTTGTATATTTCTTTTTCTTCATTCTTTCCAGATCCATGACTTTCTCTCCTCTCTCTCTTGGTGAGTGTTTGTATCTTTCTTTCTTGCTCTTGGTGAGTGTGTTTCTGTTTGTATCTTTCTTTTTTGATTTTAAATTTTTTGGATTTGTGTTCTTGTGTTTGTGATCTTGAATTTATGTTCAAATATCAGCAACTGGTGGGTGTGGCCATGGGTCTTCAGCCATGGGTTTCAGTCATGGGATTCGACCATGAGATAAAGAGAGTTCACATCATCAATTTTCGGCCATGGGCCTGTGGGGGAGAATGACCCAGATCGTTGTGGTGGTTGTTGTGAAGCTTAGATCAATGGTGGTGGTGAGAGGCTGAGATTGGAAACCGTGGCCGAAAACGGACGGTGGAGGATTTTTTTTCATGTGGATTTGATGATATTTCTGAGTTTATGGGTTTGATTTGTTGGAGGTTTCGGTGGAGGATAGGGATTTTGTATGTATTTTGCATGTTTAGTTGCTAAAAAATGCAAGAAAAGAAAAGGAAAGAAATTTTAATTTTGAGTAACCATACCTGTTCTTCCCTGAAGAACATGAAGAACATGTTACTCTTGTTCTTCCGAAAATAATTAAAAGATAAAAAGAAAATAATTTAACTTCTACTTTTAATTAGATTGTATTCTATTTTGTTTTTTGTTTTTTTAATTATTTTTTTTCAATTAAAGTTAAAATTGATAAATTAAAATCTTTTTGTTTTTGGTTCAATAATGCTCTTACACCCCTATGTTTAAGTAAAAACAAAACTAAAGGACAATCTGGTAAAAATACAACTCTAACTTCTACTAAAACATTGCCTAAAAAATAGGATCACTCTCCTGTTAAATTTTTTTTTTTGAAAATTCTTCTATTAATTTTCAAATTGCTTTATTCACTTATAAATTAGATCCTTAAAATAAAAATTATATATATATATATAAAATAAAAACACAAATTTTTATTTTGCTACAAAGTACTAAATAGGACCACTAAAATAAAATTAAAAAAAGAATTATTGCACGCGCGAAGTGCGTGTGATGAGGCTAATATTTTTAATTAATTTATAAGCTAATGTAACCATTTTTTAATATTATTTTAATGACCACATTAGTTCAATAATTAGCCATGTTAGATACTAACATGCCAACATTGTATTTCGTCTGTCACGTATGTATTTTTCGTTACTAGATTGACGACAGGGACCAAAATAGATATAATTTTGGTGTAAATGTACTTTTAGTCTCTACATTTTGACTTTTTTCTATTTTGGTCTTTACATTTTAATTTTACCACTTTTAGTCTCTAAACCAATTAGCGCGTGTCATATCAGTTCTTGTCGTTAGCCAACTAACAGAAAAAGCTGACATGGCTAACGGCACTATTAAAATAATTAAAAAAAAAAACCTAAAATACAATTTAATTAAAATTATTTCTTAAATAACAAAAATCATTATCATTTTAATTCTTATTCTTTTTTTTTTCTTTAACGTGTCAGTCATCACATTTTTTAAAAACCCTAACCAACTTTATCTATCTCTAATTCTCTCGTTCTCCCTCTCCCTTTCTCTCTTCGGCCTCCATGGACGAAATCTCCCTTTGATCTCAAAATTCTGTCCACTGTAGCTCCATGGCCGGAGCTCACAAGGTCGGCCTTCTTCTCCACCACGCACCGTCGATCTGACCTAAGCTTTCTCTAGTCTAAAAATCTCATCTCCGCTCAAAACCTTACACCCAATCTCAACCAACGGCGAGCAAATCAAATCAAGGGCTGGTCTTTGAGGTTTTGGTTTTGGAAACCATGGGGTCTTGATGCGGAGAAAATAATGGGAAAAATTTGGAGTCTTGCTGGTGGGTGTTGTGAAAAAGGGATCGGTGGTTGATGGCTGTGGTGTTGTGAACTCCAAGTAGTGGTGGTTGTGGATTGGTTTGGTTTCATTGGTTGTGGTGGGTTTGTTGTTAGTGTGGGTCGATTGGTTTGTTTGTTTTTGGTCTTCCTTTGGTCGGTTGGGTCTGTTGATGATTTTGGCTTGGGTTGATGATTATGGGTTTTCTCTAAGATTGGTGGCTGTAGCGTTGTGAACCCCAGACAGTGGTGGTTGTTGATTGGTTTGGATTCGTTGGTTGTGGTGGGTTTGATGATTTTTCTGGGTTGGAGGTTTGATGATTTTTTTGGGTTGGTTTTTTAATGTGAGTTTGATGATTTTTTCATGTTGGAGGTTTCGGTGGAGGATAGGAATTTTGTATGAATTTTTGCATGTTTATTTGATAAGAAAATACAAGAAAAGGAAAGAAAATCTTAGATTATTTTAATTTTCTGGGCAACCCGAAGAACATGTTACCCATTGTTCTTCCGAAAATAAAGAAATTTTTTTTATTTAGTTAAAATTAATAAATTAATTTTTTTTTTAATTTAGATACTGATGTGGCATTTTTTTAATGCCAAAATAAATTTTTTTATTTTATTTTAATAGTACCGTCAGCCACGTCAACTTTTTTTGTTAGTTGGCTAATGGCAAGGACTGATATGACACGCGTTAATTGGTTTAGGGATTAAAAGTGGTAAAATTAAATGTATGGAAAAAAAAAAAATGTAGGGACTAAAAGTGCATTTACGCTTATAATCAAGACTGAGGTAGGCGCAAAATCAAATTAGGGGCAAAAAATGTAGGGACTAAAAGTGCATTTACGCTTATAATCAAGACTGAGGTAGGCGCAAAATCAAATTAGGGGCCAAAAATATAGATACCAAAAATGTATTTCTCGCCCTTTTCTTATGATTGATTTTCGAGGCAGAGAAGAATTGGGGCTATTAGTTTTGGTAATGGTTAATCAACGTCTTTAGCTGTATTTGTTAATTGCCCATTTTACAAAAAAATTTATATCACTTTTATAAAAAAAAAAGAAATTATAAAAAGAATAAATTACTTTTTTTTCTTTTCTCATAAAAAATTTGTTAAAATAATTCATAAATAAATGGTATATATATAATAACTAATAGTTAAAACGTTTGACTTTTTATTGACCACTTATTGTTACATCACCGTCACGTGGCTACATAAATTTATGTCATATATACATTTAAAAATACCGAACAATTGTGCCTTTTGAATGAAAGGAGCCTATTGAATGAAAATATGTCTATTGAAGAGTTATAATCCTTTGGGTATAAATAGTGGTTTACATTAATTTGGTAACCTCTTTTCAGTTTCTTCCATGTCTCTAAAATTGCTATTTGTAAGTCTTTTTTTTTTTTTTTTTTTGTTAAATAGTGAAAATGTCTAGGAATCATGCCACATCAACGGTAGTAACAAAAATACTCACTGATTTCTTCATTTGGTAACTTATTCTCTTCATCTTTCTTAGAAACATAAATTACTGCATGACTACAATTATAAACACATAAAGCTATAACTTTTCATTTAGGCAAACCGTACCAGTCCTATTTTTCCTACCATTGGTGTACAATTGCACCATTCCTTTGGATAGTTATTAATTTTTGCACTCCTCAACTAACCACGCAAGAAATTAGTATATACTATAATGAAGGAGAAGAAAATATAATGAAGGGTTGGAGGCTCTAGGGTTTTGGTACAGAATAAGAAGATTATATATATATATATATATATATATATATATATATATATATGGAACCCACTAATTGAATTGATGATAAAAAAAAAAAAAAAAAAAAAGAAGGATTATCTTGAATTTAGCTTCATCCTATCTGATTCTAAAAAAGAAAAAAGAAAAAAGAAAAAAGTTTCAAACTATCTAAAAGACTAAACAATTAAAATGGCAAAAGATAGGGGTAAAGACTATGGGCATGGTGAAAATTCCTCAAGGGAAGTCATGGGCAAAAATTACATGGCATGGAAAAAAGAAAAGAAAAAGAAAAATGATGACAATAAGTAAAGATAATAAATGGGTGGTTCTCTCATTGCTTAAATTAAAAGATAATAAATTGTTTCTATAGGGGATGTGGAACATTCCAATCCCTTATTAAATTCATAAGAAATGACATGAGAATCATAAAGTGCAGAAAAGTAAAATTTGGGGTATATCAAGGTGGTTGGTCAGTCTTTCTTTCTTTTGATTGGACTTTTTGTAAGCTTTCTCAGCTATGTGAACCCACTTCATGATAGCCTTAAGTCATTTCTTATACCCTAAAGTTGGATGAAATGATTGGAGCATCTCATATGACCATATCCAGAAGAAGTAAAATCGAAGAATAGAAGGTGTGGATGAAAGGAAAGTAAAGAGGGAGAGAAAAAGAGAAAATAAAATATGAATGAAAAATAAGCTCAAAGACGATACAAGGAGCCTCAATGGGTTGAAAAATGAGAGGCAATTAGTGTAAAAGTTAGAGGAATCCCGCTAGGTCGAGGACCTAAGAATAATTAGGGATTGAAAGAGAGGATCATGGTATGGGAAGGTGTAAGAGAAAGACTAAAGGGACTACTCAAGGCACAATTCAAGCACATAGTTTCCAAGAATAACAGAATGGCACAAAGTTTCCAAAAGTTTGTAATTTAAGTACATATCTCAAATAAAAGCATAAATGTAAAAGATGTTCTTAAAATGCAACCCAATTTCTCAAACCAAATCTAGAGTGCAAGCATGTGTGCTAAAAAGAAAAATAGTAAAGGCAACAAAAAGAAAGTATGCTATGCTATGTCTGTGTCTGTTTGTATGTCTTTCTATAGGATCATTGAAGCGCCTCTTCCTCGGCTAATGGCTCAGAGTCGACTCTGAACCTCCAGCACCATCATCGCCATCATCATCATCATCATCATCATCATCACCAGCATCCCCGCCACCATACGGTTGTCGAGAGTACTCAGTCAACTCCAGCTTGAGGTTTCCCACAGGCCAAATGAGCTCTCACACTCCTAAATAGTAGGCTGAATTTTGAAGGAAAGGTTGTTAGAACAAGTGTTGGGATGCAAGAGTAGAAAGGAAAGAGAACAAGGATGAAGGAGAACTCACCGCCTGTGTGCCTTCAGGAATGGGGTAGCCCGTGACATTTGTATTGCGGCCAGCAAGGCACTCCCAAGTAAAGCCATCAAGGCTGTAGGCATAGACCGACCAACGAAAACGGGAGGGATTAATAAGAGCACTAGCAGCAAGGTCCTCTTGACACAAATGTTTCATTTGAATGTTACTAATATACAAGAATGCAAACAATGACTGATTAAAGAAAATGAGATGAGCAAGAACACATACCGAAACGGTGAGAGGAGGCATAAGGCGAGTCCTACTGAACTCGTCATAAACTAGCTCATCTGTGACCTGATTCGTAAAGGAGGTGCCCAGCCCTCACAGGTTGTACTCCACATTCGTCATGGAACAAGGAGCAAGCATGATCACTGAAGGGTCCATGGGGACTCGAGGCTCATCCTCACCCCCTAGCTGGCAGCAGACCCTTTCTGCCAAGTAGATCACCCTCAATCCACCACCTTCAAAGGGCTGAGAGAGATTAGAAGCAACTATAGCAACTGCCTCCAAGCCTGGGTTCGCTACAGGGGCAGCTCTGGCCCAAAGACTCCACATGATCTATGACAATACATGGGGTTAGAAAGAGAACCTTAAGAAGCATGCAAATAGTGGAAAGCAATATGTTTCTAACTTACATCATCGGGAGAGAGCCTGTCGAGGTGAGCCTGAAGCGAGATGGCCCTCCTCAAGTCCACCGCAGCCCCCAAGCAATGAGACCATACTCCACGGCCTAGTGCTAAAAATATATGATAGTGTACAAGATTCAGAAATAGCAGTTTGCAAGATGACAGTTTGCAAGATTCAGAAATAACAGTTTGCAAGATGACAATTTGCAAGATTTAGAAATAACAGTTTGCAAAAGGTTATGGTACAGTTTACAAGATGATAGTTTGCAAGGATCAGATATGGTACAGTTTGCAAGACACATATTTGGTGGGGTAACAGTTTGCAAGATATGGGTAAGAATGTAGTTGGCAAGAATATGGTACATAGTCCTAACCTATGTGGCATGTGGATGTATGACTATAAGAATGAGAATGCATGACCTACAAGAGAAAAGGGAGAGAAACTAACCACAAGGAGCTTCCAAGGTCCCATTAGCTAGCACAGTGTCCCCCGACTGAGAGTGTCCAAGGAAGAGTAGAAATAGGCCAAGCACACCGACTTCTTGTTAGCAGCCCGAGCCCTCTCAAAGTCTCAAAAAAGGGCCAACCACCTTAAGGACACTATCTGTCCACCATTGGCAAATAGGTACACCCCCAACAGGTATAGTAAAAAGAACCTAGCCATCTGGATGCACTCCTCAGCCGTCCCCTGTGGACGATGCATGAAGTCCGACTCAAGATCAGTGTAGCGGATCGTCTTAGTAGCATACCTCTTTCCAAGCAGGTCCGCACCCAACTGAACTTGTCCTCCAGACTAATCGGGACCCCATCAAACCATAAGCTAGTCATGTGGTGGAAGTCGTGATGAGTGATGGTCATCTCCCGGTTAGCAATGTGGAAGGTGTGGGTAGTGTCCCATCACCTCTCACCTAGGGTCTGTGCCAAGACAGCACTGGCAGACCTCTCAGGCATCAAACGATAACGGGCTCAAACCTGCAACACAGATGTGGCCCTGAGTCTCCTCGGTAAGGATGTTGTACCACACCAAGACCCGGCTGGTACTGCCCCTACTAGAATATAGGGCTGAAACTTGAAAAAAGAGAATGGGATTAAAATCATGATTAGGAGAAAAGAATGGTGGGAAAATAATATTGGATTCACAATAGGATGAAATATGACATTGGACATACAATTGAGTGCAAAAATGGTGAAGGATGATGTTAGAATTGCAAACAGATGAAAAACATATGAAAAAGGAGCTAGAATGCCCAAACTAGGGTTTTTGCCTGGTGCTATGCGTGTGCAAGAAAGATACTACGTACGCAGAGTTCTGCATGCATACGCAGGATGGAACCTATGTGAGCATAAACTGAAGAACAGATACACGTGCGAAAGAACAAGTCTGCGTATGCATGGATATAGGTTGCACGCGCAAGAACATGTCTATGCACTCAGGAATGAACACAGAAGGGTGTTCTTCAACATTCTCAGCTTTTCCCTATCAAAACTCAACCTAAACATGTTCCTACCCTTCCTAAAGTGTCAATTTTGCATCTAAACCCATCCCACAGAAAAACACAAGCATTTACAGGCCTAAAAATGGATTAAAATGGAAGATCAAAGGAAAAATTGAAAAATGAGAAAAGTTTAAAAAACTTATTGATCTGGCCCTTGCACCCTCCAAAATGTGTTGTTGTGATCTGCAGGTCAATGGAGGAGCCGTTGTCAGCCTTACCACTCCATTCCAAAGAGTGAGATGGAAAGCATCAATGGAGAGGATGTAGGAACTCTTCTTAGGTGCAATTGAAGGAGATGAGAGAGAAGTTGAGATTGAAGGAGAAGATGAGAGTCAGATAGTGAGGGAATGAGAGAGAGGTAGAAGGTTTTTGTAAGAGAGTTGGAGAATGTGAAGAGATGAGGGAAGATAAAGAGAATTAAAAAAAAAAAAAAAAAGATGAAGAGGCGGGAACACCTAATGGCTAAACTACATGTAGTTTAGGCCTCCTTGCTAAACTATGTGTAGTTTAGCAAAAAAAAAATCAAATATCCTCATAGAATTCCCAGGAGGCCAGAAGTGAAAAGGAAAATTCAAAAATACGCCCAAAAATGACAAAAATTCCCTCAGTAGGCAAGAAGCACAAAGACCCTAAAAGAGCATCCCTAATGGATCAAAACCATCAAAAGCATCCCCAATGGATCAAAAGCATCAAAACATCCTTCAGTAGACCAGAAATCATCATGAAAACTCCTCCATGAGTCAAGATTATCAACTAAATCCCAAGTAAATCCAGTCTCATAGATGGACTCCCCTGTGAGTCTAAGGCATAGAAACAGCTCCCTCGAGAGTTGCAAAGCAAAATTTCCCCAGTAGAGTTTGGTAAAACCCCCTCGAGGGTGGAGCCAACATCAATCCTCAGTGAGTCACAAGAAAGAAAAAGATAGTTATTCCACTAGTGGAAGAAAGTTCCCCAACGAACAACACACCATCAGAAAAATCCCCAATAAGCTACCCCCTCCCCAGTGGGCTATACACCGTCAAGACTTTGTGGTAGGTCAGAATCATCACCTAAACACTTCTCAATAGAATTATACTGCCCAGTAATTCCTCTAGCATCCTTAGTAGATCTTTCATCCACAAATAATCAAGCAAGTCAGAACACATAACTTGTGCACATATCCCTCGGGAATTGAATATGCAAGCACAATTCCCATACAATACAGAAATCGTGTACATATCCTACGGGAATTGAACATGCAAGCATAAATCCCATACAATACAAAAATCGTGCACATATCCTACAAGAAATAAATATGCAAGCACAGATCCCATACAAGTCAGAAAGGAAGAACACAGAACTTGTGCACATACCTCCGGAATTGAATATGCAGGCACATATCCTATACAAGTCAGAATTCATGCACATATCATCCGGGAATTGAACATGTAGGCATGTTAAGAGTCCTAAATGGACACCATAGATACATATTATTTTTAAGCTCATAAGAGCACCCTTGTTTGTATGTTTGAGCTCATAAGAGCACCTTTGTTTGTTTTTCTTTTTAGTGACTCTAAGATAGTGAGCTACTCGCCTTTTGCTTGTAATTGGCAAAACGGGTTCTGGGATAGTCAACTTGTTTTTGCTCGTTTCTCGAGCAACAAAGGTGGGAATTCAAATATACGAAATCCCACGCAACTTTTCAGAGTTGCACCCCGCCCCATGTATGCATGATGTGTGTCGTGTGCATGGGTTGGGCCCAAGCCATACGTCAAAACAAAATTTTTTGTCTCTTATTCTTTTGATTTCGTTAGCAAAACTCACAAATCAAAAGAAAGGCATCTGTAGACACCGCATTTTATACCCCTTACGACTCGAGCCCTCATTGCCCAATGATGCTTAATTCTAAGACCCAAAGTTGGTTTAGGGCCCAATCAAATGTTAAATTGACTTGAGAAATGTTAACATGGAAAATATAACTTTTAATGAGCAAATAAATCTATTTTTGGAAAAGTGAGGCCAAGGAAATCCTCGCTATGCACACGCAAGAATCGACCTACACACGTAGGCACAATCTTGCACACGCATAGTGAATTCCATAAACTAAACAAGGCAAGTTTTCTGCATTAATGCTGAGGTTTGAAACGAATCCCATATCGTCTGGGACTCATTCCAAACCCCTATTTTCACACTATAAGTATCCTTACATGATATTTTTTTCAAAACACATAGAAATCTCACAGGAAAACACTAAGATTCACTAGAAATAGTAAATCAAAGAGAGAGTTTTTCACAAAATATCCTCAAGTCAATTTTCTTTTGATTAAGGCCTTCTCTGGCCTTGATCTTTGAGTTTAAGATTACTAATCACTCTTTTATTGAATTGTGAATAGATTTGACTGAGGGAACGGTCAAAAATCAAGCTTGAAGAGCTTTTGTTTAAGGTATCTAGTCTAAACTTTTATTTTCTTTTCTTTTCCTTTTTGCACTTTAATCCTTCTGTTTGCTTTAGTTTCTTGTTGTAATATGTTTATATAGCTTAGGTTTATGTATTTGTATGTCTAAAAAGCATTTTAGTATGTTAGATTTAGTGTTTTAAAGCTTTACTATGTTTCTAAGATTTCTGGGCAGAAACCCACGTGCACATAACCTTGCCTATGCACGCAAGGTTGTTCATGCGTGCGCATGAACTAGCCTAGAAACCCTAATTATGTTTCATCTGTTTTTGCTTATGCTTTCACATGTATACTTCTATTTAGACTCTTTTCCATGTTTTATACTTTTAAGCTTTTGTTTCACATGTTTAATTATTAGTTTGTCTCTCACATGTTAGAATTAGGGATTATCTTATGTTGCCTTATTTTGATGCCATGAACATGCATTCACATGCTCATGCATAATGCCATAGGTGCTGAGTTGCTGCAAAGTAAGTGAGGTAAGTCACGCATTCACAATGCACATGCATTTGTGATGTGATCTTGTTTAGGTTTGATGATATGATTGTATTCTAAGTGCCTTAGGTGGTAACATGATTTGTCTTGTTTCTACCTTGATTTAATGTTCATATGTTGCTGCCTTGTTTGAGATAATATGTTATGCCATGATTAGATGAATGTTAGGAGTTGTCATGCTAGATGAATGCTAGGTTGGTTAACATGTATGCTAGATGTATGTTAGGCTTTGTTTGACAAGCATGATAGATGTATGGTTAGGGATAATTGAGGCCATGTTGTGTGTTTAGATGCATGTTAGTGTGTGTGTGAGTTAGATGACAATATTGAGTGTGCCTTTAATAGGGTTAAGACATAAGACACAATAAGAGGAAGCCAACCTTAGGGTTGAGCGATTTTAGGTGCCTAACACCTTCCCAATACCGTACCTTAACTCCAAACCCATATCTTTGGTAGTAAGATCAATGGTCCTTCCTCGAGAGGACGCTATATATATGATTCTTAGACCATTGCAAAAACTAGGAGGCAACTCCACATTCCGTTGTGTCCACAATCCCCCCTTTTTGGTAGAAAGTACGACTTGGCTTAGGGTGGACAATGGCGGGTGGTGTAAATGGAGTTGCCACCTAGTTTAGGTCTAAGATCCATAAATATAGCACCCTTCATGGAACGATTGTTCTTTACTAGAGCACAAATCCAGAGTTTTGGTATGGGGATGGGAAGATGTTTAGGCACCTAACTCCACCCGACCTGTGGGTCGGCTTCCACTTATTGTGTTCCAAATCTTAATCTCATTAAAGGCATGTTTAACATGTTATTCTAACTCATACACACTCTAACATGCATCTAAAAGTAAACAATCATGGCATAATCATCATAAGGGTAGCATTCATCTATCATGGCATTAAGCATACATTTTCCAAGGGCAAAAACATCATAAGGCAAATTCAAACAAGCATGTCACAATATCTAAACCTCAACTATATGGGATTCAACCATGCATATTCATATTCATCAACCATTATACTTATCATCCAAATCAAATGCATGTTCATGTGATTATGCATGACTTACCTCACTTACCTCACCGCATCATAGCACCTATGCATCAATACATGTTCATGGCATATCCATGCTTATGGCATTCAAGAAATCTAAAACCCTAATAAGCATAAAAGAGATAAAAACAAACAAAACAACATAAAACATAGAAGTAGAGACTTCAAGATAGGTTATCTAAGTTAAAAGAGAGGCTAAACATGTAAATAAGACAAAGGAAAAACAAACAGAGACGGATTAGGGTCTCTGGGCAAGAGTATGTGTACACATACATAGGGTATGCGTGTGCATCCCAACTGTATGCATACGTATACTTCGAGTATGCGTACACATGCAAGGAGCATGCGCACGCATACACACCCGAAACCCTAAATCAGAAAACATAGAAAGCAAGAAATCTAACAACCTAGCATGATTCAAACATAAACACTATATAAACCTAAACTAAACAAACATGTTAAAGCACTAAAACATATATACAATCAACAATAAACAAAGAAAAGTGAAGAGGAAAAGTTAGAAACTTTACCTCAGCACTAGAACTCTTTAGACCTTGATTTTGACCATTCCCCTCAGTCAATCTATTCACAACCAAATCAAAAATGGATTAGTGAACTTAGAACTCGAAAATTAAGACCAGAAAAGGTCACAATCAAACAAAATTTGACTTGAGGTGTTTTGTGAAAAAAACTCCCTCTTTGATTCACTATTTTCTGGTGAAACTTCTGTGTTTTTACCACCTTTTTTTTTTTTTTTTTTTTTTTTTTTTGAAAAAGTGTCTTTTATGGCTTTATATAGTCAAAAAAATAGGAGCTTGGGGCGGCTCCTAGACGATGTGGGATTCGTTTCAAATCAATTTTATTGCAAAAAAGCTTTCTTTACATAGTTTCTGGAACCCTAGCTACGTACACATGCTCGTGCATGCGTGCTCATGCAATAAGCATGCGTACGTATGGCTTGAGTGTGCATACGCATACGCGTGTATGCGTATGCACACTTAGGGTTTCCTGCGGCCTTTTTTTTTTTTTTTTTTTTTTTTTTTTTTTTTTCAAAAATAAGTTATATTTTCCACAAATACTTTCTTCAAGTCAATTTTCATCTGATTGGGCCCTAAACTAACCTTGGGCTTTAGAGTACTACCATCATTGGGGAACGGAGGCCCAAGTCGTAAGGGATACAAAATGCGGTGTCTACACTTAGACACTATTCAATTACAAGTAAAATGCATTTTGTCATAGGATATGCCAATTACATAAAAATATGACCCTAACATTAACTACTCAATTAGCGTCTCCTCAAGGTGTTATCTCCTCAATAAGTGATATCAGAGCCCATGGTGGTGTGAGGGTAAGTTGGCAAGATTATCAAGGTCCTTTTCATAGATGGAATGGAGATGAGATCCCTTTCATAGTTGGAGGAGGGACGAGGTGCGTGTATTTGGAGGTAGGACTTATCCATGGACCACTGAGAAGTTTCATATTGAATAAGAATGACAAGAGAGAAATCTTGAAGTCCCCATAAAGAGGCAAAAACTCACACACAAAGAGAAGGTTGTTATATTATAAGAATGACAAGGGGGAGGTTTTTCTTAATATTATTATTATTATTTAGAACAAGGATGGTTAATATGACAAAATTGGGCCTAAGCTTATAAGTTTAAGCTTTTGGGCTTTATATGTTATATTAATTGGAGTCTCCCAACTAGAGCTCACACTACTAACATGGCAGCTCAGGAAGCATTGGTGGAGGCAAGCTTA
Source organism: Quercus aquifolioides (assembly GCA_019022515.1). NCBI lineage: Eukaryota > Viridiplantae > Streptophyta > Magnoliopsida > Fagales > Fagaceae > Quercus > Quercus aquifolioides. The sequence goes on along the minus strand of CM032330.1, from coordinate 45,665,616 downwards.
CAAGCAAAGAATTTAGGCTTTCATCACATCAACATAATCACTAGAAGCAAGAACTTGGAACAAATCTACAATAAGAAGAAGCTTCCCCACTAGAGTGATCAAGCTATGTTAACAGATCTTCATTTTATCCAACAGCAGGGAATGACTTTCCTAAACCTGGGTTATCTGCCTTCGTCTTATGTTAATGAAAGTATCAAAAAACAATTTCGGCTATACATAAAAGTTGTTAAATGGTGCGTTCCCAACCTTTGACATGGTATGGAATTTATTGAAGCTAACAAACCCTAGGCTAAATAATAATAATAATAAAAGATGCTTTGATAGCATCAATTTTACTGAAGAAGACTTACAAACAATTAATGTGATTTGTCACCTCAAAATATAATAAATAAATTGTTTTGTATTTAAAAGTTGATAAGTTAATAAGACTTAATCTTATATATAGTACCCCTTTGATCACTTGTAAATTAATCCAGAATTTTCAGGTCCTATTGGATAAACGACTCTTGGCCCATGCCTTAGCTGTCTATACAAGCACACCCTGAAGCCAAATCCAGAACAGATAGCACACTGTTCATCTAAATGGCGAATAAATAATATATAAGCTATGCTATGAATAACTGAAAGAGCCAACCATTTCAATTATTTGAAACTGTACAATACTATTATCAAATTCATGTTTTGCTACACAAGTTGAGATAGTCCCTGATCGGTTCCTACCCCAAAAGCTTCCAAATGCAAACTCCCCCTTTTGAGAAAACTCCTCTAACACCTTCTCAACTTCCTGCATACATGACCCACAACCATAGTCTCCATCTACAAGAAATCCATCGACTTGAATTCTAAAAGACCCTCCATTCATTCCTTCAAAATCATGTTTGCCTTGATTGATTTCATTTTCGATTGTCTTCTCATTTTTCCTTCTCTGTCGAAGCTTCTTCTTAGCATATTCTCTCGTCTTACGAATTAGTTTGCATGGAAGCTTGAGCAAGAAGAAGATGATAATCTGTAGGATCAAGCATTGGCAGCAACAAGATATAACAACACAGTCTGCGGCAAGCGTGTTCCAGTCCTCCATGGCTGCAAAATCAGGAAGAAGGAGGTGATTTTATGACAGAGAATGTGATTAAGGAAGTCACATGTAGTTAAGGAATATGTTCCTTCTCGTATTTGGAGGTGTTAGGGGAAGGGTGAAGCGAACATAATCATATGTGGCAAAGCTAAGAAAACTGCAATCATTCCTGCCCTCAAATTATACAACTATAGCTTTCAATCGGGGCTATCATATATAATACAATAGAATATTAGATGTCAAGGAAACATAAGCTGTCCTACAAAGATTACTTGAATTCTACTTTTTGTTACAAGATTTCTTGGACAACTTCAAGCCTTTCCTTTGGCGTCATGGATCGGAGTTTGTGTTTTGAAGTCCCTCTTAGAAGATGCTACAATTTAACAAGACGTAAAATGTATATAGTTCCTGTAATATTTTTTCCATTCAAGATGTGATATATATTATAAATGAAATACTGTATCTTTCTTCATATATCTTTGTGTGTGAGACCTCAAAAATTTTCCTCTTCACCTGAATGAGGACCAAGGCTGATAGAGATATTGCACAAACTATCATCCGTACTTCATTTGTCTAAGATTTATATGATAAATAGTATTAAGTGATGCATTAATTATTTAAGTATAATGAAATTTTGATTCATTTATGATTTATATGAGAAACAACTGATTTGAAATATGACATTCTTTCTCAAATTTAGTTGTTTTTGCAACAATTGAAACAAAATCTAGCAAAAGAGGGAAAAAATTAATAACACAATCAAGAATGTAAAAAAATAATTGATGCACTTAATATAAATAATTAAATATTTGTCAAGCAATAGGTTCGTTATCTTAATTTTGTTTGTTTTTTAATCATTTTCAGCTAGTTAGTTAATTATCTCAAATAGACGAACGGGAAGTTGCATTAAAATCATAGTAAAAATCAAATCATAACTTGCATGACTCGCCCAAAGACATTCTCATCTCATGCAAGACAATTCCCACCGAAATCTACAAGGAATGATCGGGCAAAAGTAAATTGGTGTCTGCATGGTTTGACTTATTAATAATACACCACGTAGATTAACAATAAAGAAACCTGATGAGATGAAAGACAGCTACTTGGTTGTTGCAATCAGTTAACTTAAATAGAAACGGTCAGATCTTGCTGATAAATGATCATCATCGTCATGTAGGGTTGATCAATCTTATCTTGGTTGAGACCTAACACCTGTAGATAATCATGTGTGGCAAAAAAACTAACCTAGCTATATTCTTAGGCTAAACTTAAAGTGTAGTTGACTCGTGTTTATATGTTTTCCTTTATTTGATGTCATTCGGCTTATTTTTCCTTTGTGAGGTTGAAAAGTCTATACAATTCAGAATGTTGATTATTTGTTGAAAAATGTTGAACGCCCAAAAAATTTCATAATAATTAAGTTGATAAAATGTTATTAGTTTTTATTTTGACCTATCAGTGACATCACTTTTTACCTAATATTACTAACAATATGTCACATTAGCAAATGTGAAGTTTTTGGTCAAATTTTGTGTCTAAAGACTCTCTTATTTGTTTCCAAGTCTTGGGTCATTTTAATTTTAAGTTTTGCTCCCTTAAAAAAAAAAAAAAAAAAAAAAAAAAAACGATGATTATATGTTTCCTGGGCTTGTGAGTTCCCTTATTCAGTGCTTTTGTTTTTTGTTTTTTTTCCCTGCTTGAGTACTCGGAATGAAACAGACCACACACAAGAGAAGGAAGTTTGTAACAGAACTGAAAAATAGCTTTTATTAACACCACCATATATATTGGTGGAAACAAATATTTCTTTTGCTAATTACAGGAACCAAAATTTTTGTGAGTACAAAAGCACCAAAAGCATCTGTGGAGCTAAAATGGAACCTAGTTACAAAATCAAGGGTTTGTACTTTAATCTCTAAGGCTGATGTGACCTATTTGATAAACAGACACATATAAGTAAATCTCAGCTGGACCAAACTCTGTAATTAAATTAACTTGAACAGGCTCCAACTCTGCTTGGAAAACCCTCCTGGCTAAAAAAATCTGTACTGTATCCTTGACTACCAAACGCCATTCTCTGAAACAATCTGATTTCTGCAGACTGTTGTGCAGAGTTAAATGCCGCGCTTTCTCCCACTCTCATTCCATTGGTTAGATCAGAAGTAGCTAAACCATCAAAAGCTCTAACAACCTGAGAAGCATAAGAATGCCAAGAAAGATGATCTCCATGCATCAGTGTTCTAATATTATGAATAGGAAATATTTTAACTATTTGTGTTGTCAAATTTAATTACCTGTCCCATTCGTGGCCTCTTGGCAGCTGAATGTCGCACACAAGCAGCAGCTACCCCAATCATATGGAACATTTCACTCTCAACATAGTTCATTTCAAGCCTTGGATCTGCCAAATCTATGAATTCTTCATTATCAAGTGCACTACTCAGCAAAGGTCGGGCCTGAAAAATAAATTGGGCTTTAGATTACAATGAGGTAGAGTGCACAGGTTTTTTCTTTCCAAGTTTTCACACATTCCTTTGTCACATGTCTCATGTCTGGCTGATATGTTTAGTTGCTCTCACATCCTTTTTATGCACATTTGCATGTAAGAACAAAATTTCAATTGAATCACAAAATCCACTATGTGCAAAGAGTTATTAAAGAGTTCCAACTACAATTTGAAAATTAAGCAGTCTGAGTAGTTATTTTTCTCTTTTATAACTTTCCACTGGAGTTAGAATATGCTACTTTTTGTTTGAACCATTCCCTGATTGTAAATTTTCTGAGTATATAATGAATAGAGTCTCTTAAGGACTCAGGTTCATACTATCTATTTAATGATGTCATAAAATTGCAGAATCTACAAGCTTTTCTTTGAATTGGAATTGTTAAGAATCATAGGTACCTCATTACTAGACAGACTCACTAAGATCTAACAGAAAGTCAGAAACTTCTGTCATGCATTCTGTATTTATATTATATTTAGCAAAAGTAATAAAAATACTATTAGAAAAGAAAGACTAGTGTACAGCCAGATGGTGTATACTGTAACCTCCCAAATATTACATATAATGTCCAAGAAAGAACGACAATGAAAGTGTCCTGAGCATGCAGCCAGTCAAACAGGCTCTCATGCTGTCAAATTTTTCTTTTACCAAGCGTAACAGAGTAGCAATAATAGAAGAAACAACAAAAGCAGCACAATATTATACATTTATACTGGATTGAAGGTTAAGTTGCAACATATAACTACAAAAATGACAAATGCAGCCAAGAAGATCTAGTTTGACGAATTATTGATGCCTTCCTAAAATTAAATTAGAAACAACTAGTTCAGATACTTTTGTATTCAGCAGCAATGGAAATATTTTAACAAGATGGCCTTAATATATTTACCCATTCAACTAGACTCTCATCTCCCAAGGGTTGGGATGTATCCACAGGCTTCCTTCCAGTAATTAGTTCCAGAAGCACCACTCCAAAGGAGTATACATCAGATTTATCAGTCAATTTGCCACTTGATGCATATTCGGGAGCCATATATCTGAAATCGACCAATAAACACAATCAATATATACTGCATATAAATAAAATAAAATAAACCCTTTCCTGAAGCAGCTAGTCTATAAAAACTAGTAGATGCCCCCAGGCTTTGATAGGCATATTGGACTTTTAATAAATGACTACTTACCCAAAAGTTCCCATAACACGTGTGGTTATATGTGTATTTGCATCAAGAGCTAATTTTGCTAGTCCGAAGTCTGAAACCTGTAACGTAAACAATTGAAACCACAGCATTAAAATATAGATGAAAAGAATAATTCTGAATGTAGCTTGAGGAAAAAAAATTAGATACCCGAGCTTCAAAGTTGCTGTCTAAAAGAATGTTCGAAGACTTGATATCCCTGTGAATAATTCGAGGATGGCCTGTCATATGCGTAAGATTAAACACATAAATAACAGATATGTTAAACATAGATAACGGATACTGATAATAATGGATTTGATCAACTAAAGCAGTCTTTTTAATAATTTCTGCCCTAATAAATCTTGTGCAATCGCCAAAGTAAGATCATATGGTTATCACTTATCAGGATTCTATTCTCATTAGTTTGGTTGTATATTTGTACTAGTAAAGCCCACATTCGGTGTTTGCTTCTAAGAAGACAATTTTCTAACATGTTGGTGAATATTGTAATATTAGAAACATTATCCCCGAGGATTCATCAAGAAATTCAGAATAGAAAAATGGGAAGCTGGAGATAATATGCTGTTTCTTTGCCAACTAAAATCAAAGAAAAGCAATCATCATTTGGAACTAACAACAAGAAGGCCACAAATCTTGTTATCGCATCCCTCCTATGGGCTTTGAATTTTTTTGTGTAAATAAAATGATTTATTAAAACAAAGGGATAGTTCAAATACACAGGGTGTGTAACTGTGTATCCAACCATTCTAAATAATTACAATTGGAAAATTCAGAAGATCTAAGAATTCAATTATATTAAGGAGAGAATATTATTGTCTTTCCCCATTATCAACTAAATATAAACCCATATTCTTATGTCAAAAAAGATATTAAACTGTAGCCTGACTGAAAGTCATTGTTTCAGACACCATAGTCCAATCTTTTATTGGGATTGTATCTGGAGAGGCTACAATTTACAGAAGTTGAAGAACTAAAATTATGATAATAAAAAAGATTAACAGTATCCTTATATTTGAAAGGTAAAAGTGTGAAGGTTAATATCACGAATATATTCAAATCTAGAAATTAAGTATAGATGATTACAGTCTTCATGGAGATAAGCCAATCCACGAGCTGCACCAGCAGCAACCTTAACACGTGTTGCCCAGTCCAGAACTGGCCTACCTTCACCTACAAAATGCAAGCAAGCTCAAGATTAGTAATCCATTACCATGAACAGACTCCTCAGTGCTTAGTTATGTCTTTACCATGAAGATGGAAATACAGGGTATTGTTAGGGACATAGTCATAGACAAGCAGCCTTCGGTTATCAGAAATGCAGTAGCCCACTAATGAAACCAAATGCCGGTGGTGTATGCGACTAATAATCTCAACTTCAGCTTTAAATTCTCGCTCACCCTGACCACCACCAATTTTAGCTGCTTTACTGCTACCTCTCTTCCATCTGGTAGGTATCCCTTATACACAGAACCAAATCCACCTTCACCCAGAAGATTCTCATCTGAAAACCCATTTGTGGCTTTGACTAGTTCTTCATATGTAAACCATGACCTTGAATTGCCTAATCCACCTGGTTCTGGTGGAGAATATACAAGATTGCTTCCAGAACCATTATGAACAAGGGGAGCAGAGGAATTCGTCTTTGTAAAGGATGAATCTGCACAAGTTACAAAAACTATTAATTCATGTAATTCCCTCACATTCACAATCATTTAATTTCATATTGTTTGGAAGCATACTAACATTATGAATTCAATTTCCATATAATTGGCTATATGTACCCAATAAATATAACCTACAGTCTTAATTTTTGTGAGAAATAGATAAATATTATTAATAGATACACCCCTTTGTAGTTATAACTTTTATATATGAGATGCTCAAATGAACATCTTACTCTCTTTGGGTTATCTACTTCAACCAACCGTGTATTTGATAAAACATACATGGATATCCTTTTTGTTTCTAAATGTTACATAGACCTACCGTGTATTTCATACCCGGGTTACACTTCAATCCAGTTCATCACTTATACAGATAGAAAATGCCAATGACAATGTTAAAATAATGGGAAAATACCCCCAATACCCTAATTTTTGTTATTATAAAACTCCTATAAACCTTTTCTCTGCTCCAAGCCTCTCAAACTCTTCATGATGTACATTTTATAATTTCATTTTTATTCCCTTAAAAAGAAGCATGGTCACTTTTTTTCTTTTTTGGATTAATAAAGATAAAAGAAGAAGAAGAAGATCAGGACAGGATCATTAATTTACCTTTTCTGTTGACAAAATCCTCCAACTAGGATTAAAGGGTTGGAATGTTTTAACGTCTACTTTCTGAGGGGAGGAAAAAGGGGAAAAGAAGCAAAACAAAAACGATGCCAAAACTTCTCATTATCTAACCTATGTAATCACTTAAAAGGATTATACACTATGATAGTTGGCTCAATTCGCATAAATGCAAGGTGTAAAAGTTCATGATAATCCTAGGAAAGAAAGCATGTTTTAAGAAGTGGTGCGGACACCAGGTACCAGCCTCCAATCACGTGTCTACAGGCATTGACACAGGGGGACGTCTCATCCAGTGACCTTGTCTTTGGATGATGGAGGATAAATTGATATTGATTGAACCCAGAATGATGCTGATTGATCTAATTTTATTTTTCATACTAAATGCAATTCATTAAGGGGTTTTTTTTCTATCCATATCAGTTATAATAGATTTCAATTATTTTCTTATTTGTGGTAACTTTGGAAGCCCTACTTAAAGGTTCATTCAAACATTTCGAGACACATTTAATTTGATGAATAAACCTACATTGGACATAGCTTTGAGGTGATTCTAGAAATTTGGCACCTTAAGGTGGTGAAGCTTAAAGTTTTTTGACTCTTCTTCTAACTCCCTACACATATTCCTTTTGCAAACCTTGTGATGCATCAAGAAGTAATCTGCAATCCCATAGAAACTAGTACCCAGAGAAGTATAAAATGCAAAAAGAACCCATAAGACAGGAAACATTTAAAGGCAAAGTCAGTAACATCTACAACATTACTTTGCAAACAAAAATTTACCTGATTTTGGGGAAGAGGCATGAGGGGACGGCATGACATAACCACCAAGTCCAGAATATTTTTTTCTTCGCTTCCTCATGCACCAAACAGCAACTCCAATGAGGCTAAGCAGTATGACTCCTGTCACTACAACAATAGCTACCACAGCTGCAGTACCAATCGCCCCATTACCAGTGGAGCTTGAGCTTTCAGGTGCACTAGGACTAATAGTATTGCTCGCAGGAGATGGTGGAAGTGGTGCCGGGATGGGTGCTGGAGATGATGACTTTGGAGGAGAATTAGAAGGTGGAATTGATTTAGAACCAGGTGGGGTACTCTTAGGAGGTAAAGGTGGATTATTGGGAGAAAGTGATGGTGGTGGTGGAGGTAAATTTTCAGGAGGGGTTGGTGCTAATGGTGGGGGTGAACTTTGGTGTGGTGAAGATGCTGGTGGTGGAGGTGAACTTAGGGGTGGTGAGGGTGATTTTCCAGGTGTCTTAGATGGTGGTGGCGGTGGACTTTTAGGAGACTTGGGTAACGGTGGTGGAGGTGAACTTTGGGGTGGTGCCACTGCTGGTGTTGGGGGTGGACTTTCAGGCGGATTAGTTGGTGGCGGTGGTGGACTTTCAGGGGACTTAGGCGGCGGTGGTGGAGGTGAATTCTTAGGTGTAGGTGAGTTCAGTGGTGGACTAGGTGGTGGAGAAGGAGGCGGTGAACCTTTTGTTGGATTTGATGGTGGTGGAGGAGAATTAGAGGGCAGCGGAGGAGGAACATTGGATGATAGAGGTGGTGGTGGTGATGTAGGTGGTTTGGATGGAGGAGGAGGTGACACTGGTGGTGGAGTTCCCAAAGGAATGGGTGGTAGGGAGGATGGAGCCGGAGGAGGAGGTGACACTGGTGGTGAAGTTCCCAAAGGAGTGGGTGGTAGGGAGGGTGGAGCTGTTGGAACAGCAGGAGGGGATTGAGGTGGTGGGGATGAAGTTGGAGGAATTTCAGCAGCACTGGTCTTAGGAGATGGGGAAATTATAGGAGGGGGAGACGAGGTTTGTGGGGGTGGACTGGTGATGGGGGATGGCTGTGGTGGTGGGGAATTGGATGGTGAAGTTGTTGTAGTAGTAGTAGTAGATGGTGGCACGGCTGAGGGAGATGAACCTGGTGATGGTGATGTGGCTGCCATCTAGTCATTAATCAAATATACTGATGAAAGTCTCTAGCTAGATATCTCTCATATATCAAAATCACTCATGAAAATTTTCACAAAATCCACATAAGTCTATGTCAAAAAGCCAAAACCAGTGACCAATTTCCAGTCTTTCGCCAACCCAGGTTTCAAAACTTGAAATTGAAGAAAATTTTTAAATCACTAAAACTTTACCAACCAGACCCCACTCCGAGTTCATAGAGCTCGACCCCAGCAAAAAAAACCCAGATGACCAACCAGATTTTGGGCATAACCCATAGTACCAGTAACTTCTACATGCATAACCCAGATGAGATATGAGTTCCAAAAGCAAAGTCCAGATCACGAAGTGCTTGAGCAAAATCCCAGTTGAGAAAACTCGAAAGTACACGATAATCTATTAAAATTTTATGGAAACAAAGTGATTCAAGCAACACCTAAGACTTTATCAAGGTATACCCAATATAGCAAAAATCTAGTGGGAGATAATGCACTGACATCCCTATCATATTAAACTGACTAATGACTATGAAGAAACATAAGGTTCCCAAATGCTAAAAAATCCCAAAGAAACCTCACCTACTCTCCTTTTCTTTCTTTCAGTCTTTCACAACATTGCAGCCAATCTTCATTCTCGAAACACCTCTCACTCTCTCTCTCTCTCTCACCTCTCTACCGAATAGAGAGAGAGACTGCACAAAACACACGGAAACGGCTTGTGGGGTCCGAAAGTCAAGGAGATAGTAGTACGATTTTTGTTTGGATTGGAACTGTGGAATAAAGTTTGAAGGTAAATATGATTTCTTGCATCATTATATTAGACGTACTTCTTCATTGATGAATGATGATCATATCGTAAGTTGTAACGTCAAGTTTATGCTTATTCGAGATTTCAATTTTTAAATCTAACTAGTAATGGTAAGGAAAAATTACGCGTTCCTCAAAAAAAAAAAAAGGAAAAATTACGCAACGTAAACGCACTGCTTGCTTCTCAATTTGTCACCTTCCTTTTTTATTCTTTTTGACTTTTTCTTTTTCTCTTTTTTTTTAATTGTTACACAACTTTTATACCACAATTTTTTTTTCACAATTTTAATGTGTTTAATTGTGACAAGTAGAGAAAAAGGAGCAACTCGGTAGGCTCATAACAAGCTCACTATCATTTGCACCTACTATTGATATCACTTTTTTTATTTACCATTAATCGCTTGCAATATATGTTTATTATCTTCTCCTTCTTTTTTTATAGTTTCAATCTATGCTCATTACTTATGTGAAAATGATAAACAATTACTCGCAGTTTACATCAAAATTGTGACACAAAATTATAATTTTAGAAAGAATTCTTCTTAAAATAATAATAATATTTTTAATGTAATATATATATATGGGTCATACTAACAAGTGTCTTTAAGGCATTAATTAACAATTTATTTTAAGAAAGTTTTCACATCACTTTTACTGGAAATGAAAAAATATGTCAAAAAAAAAGGTGTGTCTTAAATATTACTATCAAATAAAAAAAATAAAAAATAAAAATGTTGGTGTTAAACACATTCTCTAGAAATAATATAATGGGATCATACACACCTCTGCTAAATGAAAATGCAGATTTTGTCGTTTCGTGTTGTTTAGAAATGTGATACTATATATAAGGGAATAATTAGTGTCATTTGTCTGTCATCTCTTGGACTTTTCTGTTGGAGCCTCTACTTTGACCCTAATATTTTAAAGCATACAAATCAGCTTGTTTTCTTAATCTTTTCTTATAATTTTTCCAGATCATATAACGCGTCCATGAATGTTAGCAGGACTGTCAAATATTCTCCTACCACGTGTCGTCCGAATCTTTTTTTTTTTTTGGGTTAAAAGGTAGGCTAATATTAGATTAAAAAGCCAACGTGGCAGAGTATTGGCCAGGCACCTTAACGAGTACATGCCAACGGCATCTAAATACAAAATATTACAAATATTAGAAGAGGAAGGCCAATCTAGAACAACAAAATCCACTTTTAAGGAGCATCCTTCCTTGGCTAGCTTATCTGCACATCTATTCCCTTCCTGATACACATGGTTAACTCTGATTTGCTAGAACCGTGTGAGAAGGGATCTACAATCATTAAGGAGAGGAGAGTAATGTTTGTTAGAGGAGTTATTTGAAACAACAAGATCAACGACTACTCTAGCATCCAGTTCTACAACTAGCTGTGCTATACCCAGCTGGGATGCCAAGAGCAGACCATCCCTCAAGGCCCAACATTCTGCTGTAACGCTGGTAGCCACTCCAATGTTCCTCATGTAACCTTTCACCCAATTACCCTAGGAGTCTTGGATCAGACCACCCCCACCTGGTCCTCATCCCCAACAACAACAAAGTAATCCTAATACCAAACCTATATTATACATTTTTGCCGCATTTAACTAGCTACTTTTTCTCCATTACTCTTTTCTTTTCTTTTTTTATAAGAAAATTTCAATCTATGTCATCTGTTTCTAATAATTGTATTCTTTGTCATTAAATGAAGATACTAATCGGTTTTTTATGCAAGCGGGAATTAAACTCTAAATTTTTTATTCAACCATCAGAAACTTTACTAGTTGAGCTAACTACAACCCACTTCTCCACCACTTACATAAAAAAATATGTGACAAAGTGTATAAAATAATAGAAGTTTAAAATAAAATAAAACAAAACAAACACATTGATAGGCCAAGAATGTATTGACCCCTTGTGATGAATTAACCAAGTTAATTAATTAATTCAATTTGCATGTAATAAGCGTGATAGTACAAACAAATCACCAACTAAGTTAAAATGCAGTGAAAAATGAATTGGCACGGTAATTTGTTTACAAATAGGGAAAACCTACACGGCAAAAACCCCACCAGGTGATTTTAAGTTCACCACTCCCGAGAATTCACTATTATCACAACAAGTGATTACAAGTAAAAGAATCTCAGTACCTTATACCAACCTACAGTTGAACCTTTACCCTAATACCCAATTGGACTTTTCCTGTAGTGACAATCTCTCCTTTCAATGCACGGTTCCCAGTATGTGACTAACCAATTCGATGCGTGGATCCCAGTACGCGACTTACTCACCAACTTGAGAAAGATATTGGCTACAAAGTTCTTCAGTTCATCAACACGATAAAGATCACAAAACTCCTTGGTTACAAAACCCTACGATGTACAAACACAACAGCTTCTTGAAGAGAAAGATGAACTAGGGCATATGTCTCTGATTCACAATATGCTTGTGAAAAACTTTTGCATTGAGTTGCATTACCTGTGACGACCCTTAACTTATATATGTTTAGGGTTGTGAGAAAAGAAAGCCCAAACATCTATTCACGGATTGGAGTGAAATTAGATCTGAAAAACTGGTTTTCATAAACCTCGATAGATACCCTATTTGTCGAGCAGCTATCGAGCATCGAGCTGAAACAGCTTCTTAAACCTCGATAGATACTAGTTGTCAAGATTTAAAATCCAGCACTTCTTCACTTGATTCTTGGACAGACTTGCATGACTTTAACAATTGAACTTGAAACCTTGTTCCTTGAAGTATTAAACACATCCTAGATCTACCCAATTACAAGTAAAGTGCATTTTGAAAAAGGATTAGTCAATTTTATATTGACATATATTCCTAACATGATTCACATATGTCCTAACACGCATAAAGAAAATTTCTATTTTTTAATTCACATTTAGGTAAAGTGTCTCAATAAAGAGTTTTGCATATACCAAACTTTCTCTCACAAATTCAACTCATTGAAACTCATCACACCACAAAAAATACATAGATTTCGTGAAAAAGTCCGTGATAATTTTGATGTCAAAAGACTTTTTCCTCAATTAAACCATAAGTTGTTTTTTTTTATTAAAAAAAAAACCACAAGGGCACATCTTTTGTGATGAGCTCAAGTGAGGTGAACTATAAGAATATATGTGACATTTTCTGTATAATTTTTTGGTTCCCCTAACAAAATCAACGCTAATGCTTACATTTTCTCAACTTAATTAGAACTTCTACAATGTCAAGGATATTTTTTTTTTTCAACTTTTATTTATAATTTATTAAGATGATCATTTTTTATAATTCAATAGTTACTGATAATATCCTTATTGCTTTGAAACATTACATTGCGTGAAAAATTATAATTCTGGCTCAAATGGGTTTATGGTTTTGAAGCTTGACATGAGTAAAGCCTATGATAGGGTTGAATGGGTGTTTTTGGAAAATTTGATGAGAAAAATGGGGTTTTGTGAACAATGGATAGGACTTATCATGGTGTGTGTGAAAACAGTCACCTACTCAATACTAGTGAATGGTGAACCGAAAGGCTTGACACACCTCTCAAGGGGCCTTAGACAAGGAGATCCTCTCTCTCCTTTTCTTTTTCTCCTATGCACTGAGGGCCTACATGACCTAATTAAAAGGCAGCTGACAATGGCGATATCACTAGTTTCGGGTTGTGCAAACAAGGACCTAAACCAACCCATTTATTTTTTTGCAAATGATAGCCTTCTTTTTTGTAAGGCCAACTCCACAGAATGTAGCAAGGTGATAGACCTTCTATCCATGTATGAAGAAGTTTCAAGCCAAAAAATAAATAGGGGGAAGACAGCTTTATTCTTCAGCAAATCAGTTACTAAAGCAAACAGACAGATCATTAAAGGGATTCTTGGGGTTTGTGAAATCCACCAATATGAAAAGTATTTGGGGTTGTATCGTTGACAGGGAGAGGAAAGAAAGGAAGCTTTAATTACATCAAGGAGAGAGTATGGAGGAAATTGCAAGGTTAGGAAGGAAAACTCATTTCCCAAGCTAGAAGAAAAGTTCTTATCAAGGCAGTTATCCAAGCCATTCCAACTTATGCAATGGGGTGCTTTAAACTACCAATGGGGTTGTGTAATGAAATTGGGGTGTTGATGAGAAAGTTTTAGTGGGGACAACAAGGGGAAAAGTGGAAGATTCATTGGCTAAAATGGGGTGAGATGACAAAATCCAAAAGTGAGGATGGTATGGGCTTCCATGACTTAGCTTTGCACAACGACTCTCTCTTGGCCAAGCAAGCATGGCGTTTATTGTAGGACAAAAGCTCACTATTTTATAAGGTCTTTAAACCCCACTTCTTCCCAAATTGCACAATCATGGAGGCTGCTGAATCAAGGCGTGGCTCTTATGCATGGAAAAGGATACTACATGGTCGCGACATTATTAAACGTGGAGCTTGTTGGAGAATAGGCAATGGGCAAAAAGTTCAGATTTGGCAGCATACATGGTTGCCAATCAAGCACCCTACCCGTGTATCATCTCCTATTTTAGAGGGGTGGGAGGAGGCCACAGTTGAAGTTTTGATAAATGAAGACAAGCGGACATGGAATGAAGAGGTAATTGATGGCCTATTTGTTCCTAAGGAAGCTGAACTCATTAAGAAAATACCTTTGTCGAGACATCCAACAGAAGACAAGCTGTTTTGGCCGTGTACACAAAGTGGGCAATGTTCATGCAAATCTGGATACCGGTTTTTGAAGCATAAGGATGAAGAGGAAAGGTCTGTGGCAACACAAGTTAAAGACAAAAAATTTTGGCGCAGCATCTGGGATTTGCGAGTTCCAAATAAGATCAAAAACTTATTGTGGCAAGCTTGTCATGATTCTATTCCTACAAAAGCAAATCTGAGGAGGCAATACATAACGAACAACTCGCTGTGCAAACGGAGCTTGAGTGACGAGGAAAGTCCATTACACGCATTGTGGTCATGCAATGAACTCAGCTCGGTATGGTCTTCATCGAGTGGAACTTTTGCCAAAACATAAGCGTCACAAACATCAAGGAGCTTTTGTCATGGATACTAAAAAATCAAGGCAACCCGGAGCTATTTGCGATGATAACATGGGGAATATGGCATCAGCGAAACTAGGTTCGCACCCACAAACCTTGCTGCACCTCAGACCATCTCGCATCGCAAGCAAAAGAGAAGTTGGATGAATTCCTTGCTATACTCCCACCTAAACCACCAACAATGACGAGACCAAGGGTGAAATTGAAGCCACCAGACGCAAGTTGTTTCAAAATAAATTTCGACGAAGCAATCTTCAGGAATGAAAACAGAAGTGGCATAGGAGTTGTTATTCGAGACCACACTGGATCCATCATAGCGTCACTAGCTCAGCTTATATCCCCAGCACTTCAACCAACTGAGATTGAAGCAATTGCAGCAGCACGGGCTCTGGAGTTTGGGAATGAAATAGGCATAAGTGAAGCGGTTCTTAAAGGCGATTTCAAGTTGATTATTGAGTTCTTGAAGGCAAGGTGGCAATACAATTGCTTCAGTGGAGCCTCTAATTCAGGATGCCATTGTTTTTTCTAGTTTCTATTCAAAATTGCTATACTCTCATTGTGGAAGAGACGGCAATAAATTAGCACATAGTCTAGCTAGATATTCTATAAATGTTTCTGACTATGTAGTTTGGATGGAGGAAGTCCCCCATCCTTTATTCTCTGTAGCTCAACATGATTTAGCCAATTTGGCCAACCAAGTTCAATAAAGTTTCAAGTTCATTCTCAAAAAAAAAAAAATTGGTTACTTTGGAAGAGAGGGAGATTTAAATCATAGATATCATGAAAACACTAAAAGATACCAACTAATTGAGTTACAAGGCTCTAGGCAAGATGGTAAGTTTTGATTGATACAATATCACTGTTATATATTTGTAGTATTGTACTACTTTTATTATAAACTAATTATAGTATGATATTTCATCTTCTTTTCTTTTCTTTTTTTTTTAATGTAAAGGGCTAGGGAAACAAATTTGTTATTAGACGTTTTTTATTCAATTATAACAATGTAAGCTTGAAAAAACTTATTAGCTAAAAAAACCCAAAGATACTAAACTAAATTGCTAGCAGCTAGACAGGCATAGCAATTTGTTCAAGAGATTGGTCTACGACAATTTAGTTTTGAAGGTGATTCAGAAACGGTTATTAACTTGCTGAAGCATGGTGTTAACTCTTGTTCGGTGTATGGACATTTGATTAATGATGTCTTTTTTTTGTAAACTATTTACAGAGTACCTCTGTCTCTCATACTTATAGGTAAGGTAATGCTCTCGCAAATGACTTAGCTAAGAAAGCTAGATTTTCATCTTTAATTTCTTAACTGTTTAGATGGAAGATGTTCTTTCCAATCTTTTTCCTCTTGTTTTAGCTGATTTACCAGCTGGTAAAATAAATTCATAGATCCTTCTTCTTTCTCAAAATAATAATAATAATATTTGGGTCCAAAGAATTTAAGCATCTATGATGTTTTAGAGATCATGGATTCTATTTTGCTCGGGAGTTTGGACTTTTAGAGATGTGAACCAGTAAATATATACTTTGGTGTGGGGGAGAGTGAAAACTAGCAACTTGATAGGAATGGAGAAAAGGAATATAATAGAAAACATTGAAACTTCGGAGGGGTTTCACCGTTTTAGGTATACTTCATCTTTTCCCTGATTGAAAGTTTAATAAGAAATTAAGAATTGAGAAAGAATGGAATAACAAGGGAATGTTCATCCATTACATTCCCTCTTATGAATTTTTCCCAAAAAATGGGAGAAACGTTCATTCATTATTTTAATAAAATGGGGTAAAATTTTTATTTTATCCCTATTTTGAAAAAATAAAATAAAACAAATGTAGAAGATATAATAGTAAAATTTTATATTTCTTTCGTTTTTGTTTATCCTTGCCCTAAATTTAGGGTGTTATATGTATATATATATATATATACACACACACAGTATATAATAATATAGTCTTAGTACTTTTTTTTTTTATATATATATATAAGATAGAATTCTACTCTAGCCTAATCTAAGTGTATGTGAAGCTCCCTCCTGGAGACTTGAACTCCGGCCCTTGCCCCCCACACCCCACAAGCACTTATATAGTCTTAGTACTTAATTTTGCTAATCTCTTGAAAATTATAGAATACTCCTATAGTATCATAAATGCATACTCCTTTCTCTCACATGAATAGTGATTCCAACCATAAATTTAATTAGTGAAACCTATTATTATGTAAGAGAAAGGAGTACGCATTAATTGTACTCTAAGAGTATTTTATAATTCCACCTCTTGCTATGCCATGACAGTAGCATTTCTTAACTATTTTTCTCTCTATCGTTCATCACCTCACCATTGCAAATTTTCCAATCCTTCATCTCCCTTTATTGATTCTTCTTCTTACAACCCAAAAAAAAAAAAAAAAGAGTAAATACTCTTTCTATCTCTTTATTCTTTTTTTTTTTTTTTCCTTTTTCTCTTTCTTGGTGGGTTTTGTTATTGTTTCTGCCACCTTTACCATCATTTCTTTTATTCTTACTTGTAGCTCTACTTTCGGTTGATACGTTTTGGTTTTTGATTCGCCATCACAAGTCATCTCTCTCTTATGACTTTGGTTTGAATTTAGTTTGGGTTAATATTTGGTTGTTTTATAAATGAGAATTTGAGTTTATATCATAACACGATCAACTTTGTATGTATTTGAATGTATCTACCAACTGTTTGAGTAATTAATTACTACTGTATAATTTTATCTCGTATGGGTTTAATTTCATTTTAATTTTGGTTTGTTTTATTAGGTTTTGGATCTTGCAATATTTTGATATAAATTTTTTAGATATTTTTTTCTGTGTTTTGAATATTAGGGAGAGAAAGCTTGGATTTTGATGTGATTTCTTTTTTATTTTTAAAATTTTAAATCATATTTTTGTTTAGTTTTGGGTTTTGAAAGTGTTTGTTTCATTTTTTTTATTTAAATATTTTTCAAATATGTTTTTTAACTATAGGGAGAGAAATTGAGGATTGTAAAATATTTTGTTTCAGGGAATATTTGCAAATTTCTAGCGCACTTTAGTGATGCACAAAATTTGTAAGTAAATTTTATTTAAGAATGAATATTTTCCCTGTACCTTTTGAGTTGTTGAGAAAGTTTTGTTTTGTCTTCTTTTTTTGGTTTTTTGCATTTTTTTTTTTTTTTTTTTTTTTTTATTTCGTGGAGATATTTTTCTTAATTATAATTGAAATATACCATATTTAAAAATAAACTGCACATCGTGCAGGTTTAGCGACTAGTGATGATCACCAATGTACAATAATATTGGTGTAACTCATAGCCTCATAGGTGCAAAACTAACGGGAAAACCATATTTGTATATGTATTGTTTTTACAATTTAAATCACTCTAATTGGTTTTTTGTTTCCTTGAAATTATTATCGTTTTTAAATTAAATCCTTTTATTTGCAGATAAACGGCAAAGTAATCAAAATATAAATTCATCATTAGAAGAAATATGAGTACTTAAAAAGACCTGCCCTAGATTCAACTTGCTAAAATACCAAGATCTGGGTGCTGGCAGGTAACGCAAATTATTTTCCTTTAAAGGCCTTTCAATCATGATTGCCAAAACGGCATCTAATTACATTTTATTCATTTTTTGACTTAATAAATATTTTAAAATTTTTGGTAGAAGAATCAAAGAGGCACGTCCAGAAGAAAAGCTTATGAAATTTGTTAAGAAAATTAGTTCATACTTTATAAGCACATACAAATCGTAGAGGTTGGGGGGTTCTATATTATATATAGAAATTCTTTTATGGTCTCTTTGGATCCCTTAGAATTGGATTTGGATTTGGATTTGAGGGGACTTAAATCCAAATCCTTTATTTGGGAAGTTTAAAAAATGTCAAGGATTTGGATTTCACAAAGAGAAATGATATGTCTACAATATTTTTACAACAAATCCTAAGTGACAGATTGTTATTGGCTGTTATTGTTGGCGCAAAAAAGTCATCTTAGTGTTAGTTTCAAATTTGAACCAATAACAACTAACCATTTATAATTTGTTGTAAAATTGTTGTAGACGTAACATCTCTCTTTGACAAATCCACCAAGAATTTTCAATATTTAAAATGCTTGGATTTGAAATAACTTCTAAAATCAATGGATTTTGAAATCCCTTGATTTCAAATCTATTAATTTCAAATCCAAATCCAAATCCAAATCCAAATCTAAGTTTCCAAACACAACCTTAAGTAATATGAAGGGGGGGCTTTTATTGATAATCCCTCCTTTAATAAATATATTGGGACTTTTTGATAAATATATTGGGACTTAGTTATGTTTATGACTTAGCATTTAACAAAAGTAGCGTTCGTCAAAATACTTTTTTTTTTTTTAAATGAAAAACTTGTAACTTTATCAAAAAGAAAATAAATTTAGTACATCATGATTTATGACTGACTCAATCAATGAATGATTTTTCTCTATCCAAATTACAAAATTATCACTATTGTCTATATCTTTGGCGTACTTTGCTAATAGATGTGTCAGTCGTCAAAATACTTGATTAAGAAGAGGGGGGAGAAGAAGTTTGGGCCCAATTTGATTGAAAATTCACAAGACTTCTCTCTCTCTCTCTCTCTCTCTCTCTCTCTCTCTCCATATATATATATGTGTGCGTGTGTGTGTGTGTGTGTATACATATATATATAAAGCCAAAATTGAGAGAAAATCTAATTAAATTCTAAAATTGAAGTCTAATTTTGTGTCATGTGTCAAAATCAATTTCTCAAGTTTATGCAAGTATTTATCACCCATTACAAAAATCGAGGATTTTGTTAATTTTATATTAAAAGTGTCACTACTTACAATAAAAATTATTTATTTTTTAAATATAAGAATTATATAGCCTATTGAACTTTTAGTTAAATTTTTATTTATTTTAAGACAATTAAACAACTTGCTTTTTTTTTTTAAAGAATCTTATTGTGGGGATAAATGAGCCTAGTATAAATATTGGGCCGTGGGCCAGGCCTGAGGTTGTAGTGTAACCCGAGGAGGGTTGAACAGTAAGGTAAGGTTGTGAAGCAAAGGGACAAGGACAAGAACAAGTAATGACGAACAAAGGTTGTCTCCTGAGGATCCAAACTTCCTCGGGAAACACTATGGGGGATTGGGGCCCGATTGCCTAGAGGATATCATGCGAGAGGGTACCATGCTTCTAAGGATAAACTTTAGATAAAAAAGTCCACAGTGAACCAGGAAATATTTGAGAAGAAGGCTGCTACCACCACATTAAATGTTTTGCACCTAACCAACTGGCCACATTTATGTGGAAATGATACCTAAACAGTGATATTGAGCCTTATAGCTACACACAAAGGTTCCAGGAGGGCTCTGATGGGACAAGCATCCAGAAGATCACCTATACAATCAACAGATGGAAGGTTGGGATTGAAAAGGAATAAGACTATATAAAGAAAAGACCCCCGTGAGAAAAGGGCGAGGTAATCACTAAGAGAGGAAAAGAAAGAGAGAACATCTTGTACTTAAAGAACTCAAGTGAATATAAGAACACTTGATCCTCGGACTTGACCGAATAGTATTATTCCCTTAAAACTGTGTTTTCTTATCTTTCTGGTGCGAATCCAATTTCTTGTGGCCCATGCATGATTTGCTAAGTCTTACTTGTAAGATCCACTCTCTAACAAATATATCGTTTTGGGCTCGTTGGGCTATCATCCATTTCCAATGGGCTGAGGGCCAAAATCCAGTCCTTACACTTATCATTTGAAAGAGTAAGTATTATTTTAAATTTGAATTGAGTAAGATAATTCAAGAATAAAATCTTTCTAAAACTATAATTAAAAAAATTAAATCATAATTATAATTAACATAACAGATAATTTAAGTAAAAAAATTAAACTTTAAGAATATAATTTGGAAGGAAATATTGTTAACCTCTAAAAATTGAACTTTTTTTCCTCAACACCTCCACCAAGAATAAAAATATAATGATCAAAATCACAATTTATAAAACTGACTCTAAAACATAACACAAAAACTAAGGTCGTAAAGTGGACATAATAGAAGAAAATCAAATAATATTGGGGTAATTTGGCCCGAAATCACTTTGCCTACCCGTGGTTTAAAAAGTGTCACTTTACCCACCTGAGGTATGTTCCGTTTGTTTTATGTAACCCACCTCTGTTAAAATCAAGGGTAAATAGGTATTTTTGCTCAAATTTTATATCTCTCTCCTCCCAGAACAAAAAATAGCACAAAAATGCAAGAGAAACAAGATCAAAAAGTGAGGGTTTTGAAACCTTCCCTGGATCTTTCAAAAAAAGAAAAATCCACCTCTCTCATAACTTCGTTTATATCCTGAAAAATCCATCAACCTCACCGTACAAATACAATCAATCTCTATCTCTCTTCCTTTGTACTTCTCTCTCTCTTCTTCAACACTCAGATCTACAAACACCTTCAAAGCGCAGAAAAGCTATGGCCATGTGCAATGGTGCTTTCTATGATCTCTCATTATTGCTTCTAATGTTAGCATTTTCCCAATGTTTCTTCCTTGTAGATTCAACAACAGACCCAGCAGATATTAAGGTTCTCAAAGATCTAAAAAATGGTCTCAACCCAAAGTCCATTGTACCTGGTTCTTGTCTAAGTTCATGGGACTTTTCGTTGGACCCATGTGACCACATCTTCAGCAACCACTTCACGTTTGGTTTCAGATGCGATCGAGTTGTCTCTGGCTCATTCCGAGTCACTGAGATCACTTTCGACCCGGCGGGTTACTCAAGTTCACTCACTTCCACTATTTGGTCACTCCCTTACTTACAAACCCTTGAAATTTCAGACAACTCGTTCTCAAGCTCAATCCCAAACTCACTGTCCAACTTGACTCGCCTCTGCTGACTCAGACTCTCTAGAAACTCGCTCTCTGGTCCAATCCCCGACTTGCTTAGCTCACTCTCTTAGCTCCACAAGCTCTACCTCGACAACAATGAACTAAACGGTCCCATTCCTTTAACCTTAAACAAGCCGGTTAACCTGAAAAGACTCGAAGTCCGAAGAAACAACCTCAGTGGCAAGATTCCCAATCTGGGTTCTCTTAAAAACCTCTATTTCTTCGATGCCAGAGATAATGAGCTCTCGGTGAAGTTCCATTAACATTGCCAAAGTCCCTCATCGAGGTCTCTGTTCGAAACAATAACGTACAAGGAAACCTCCCAGAAAGTTTAGCCAATTTGGGTTATTTACAAGTACTCGATTTGAGTCATGAAAGAGGTGGACTTTTCAGGATATAAACGAAGTTATGAGAGAGGTGGATTTTTCTTTTTTTTGAAAGATCCAGGGAAGGTTTCAAAACCCTCCCTTTTTGATATTGTTTCTCTTGCATTTTTGTGCTATTTTTTGTTTTGGGAGGAGAGAGACATTAAATTTGAGTAAAAATACTTATTTACCCTTGATTTTAACTGAGGTGGGTTACGGAAAACAAATGGAATATACCTCAGGTGGGTAAAATGACACTTTTTAAACCACAGGTAGGCAAAGTGATTTCGGGCCAAACCGCAGGTGGGTTTAGTGTAATTACCCCAATAATATTATAATGAAGGCCAAATTATGGTAGTCCAAAAACAAAAAAATAAAACAAACAAAAAAAAATAAAATATGAATTTTCAAAAAATAAAATAATAATTCTAATAAACTACTACCATATAACTAGAGATAGAGGTATGTGATATCAAATCTACGATACTAATAATACAATAGACTAATATTTTGATTTCAATTGTCTCTATATTTTATATGGGCTTCAATTTGTATTAAGTGTCGTTCCATCTCATTTGTAAAGTTTTGAATGTATAATACTTTCAACCTATTTAAAACTATTTTAATTACATCTAAAATTACTTAATCTAAAAGTACTTCTAGCTCATTCTATTTGGGTTATATTTGAAATGACTTCCAATCTATTTAAAACCGAGATTTTCTTACAAAAACTAATTATTAGTTCAAATATAAATTTCAATGAAAAAGTATATTATGTTCTAGAAGTCAATTGTTCATATCTTATTTAAAAAATGCACAAATAAAATAAATTTATTACATCACAATTACAAAAATTAAGTTAAGAAGTAAAATAATATAAATATATATATATATATATATATATATATTTATTTATTTATAAAATAAAATAAATAGACATTACCAATTTGCATTTTCTACTAAAGAAAATTCTTAGAGATAAATTCTATAAGGATTTGGTGTAAACCCTTTGGTTTACACCCTCCAATAAGAGCATGTCATATTATCATATTACTAAAAATATAAATACATCTGATCACACGTGTGATAACATTTCACTAAATACCATATTTCAGGTTTTAAGTAAAAAGGCTAATGTGGTGTTATTAGGTGTGGTATGATGTATTAAATTTTAAATAAAAAATTGACATGACAATTTTTTATTAAATGATGTGAAATATGGGTTTTACATTCCATCCTTACCGAAATTGGATTCATATTCTTACAAGGCTTCTTTAAGAGTTAATAAAATATAATAATGATCATATTTAAAGCATTTAATTGCATATTTTAAAATATGTCCATGCATATGCATAGGGTCAAAAACTAGTTTAATTATTCTTCTTCTTCTTTTTTTGAGAAACAAGTTTGATGAAACTTAATATTGAAGAACCAATTTTACCCCTCTCCATCTATTGGCCTTTGAGAATGGAGAGGTAATTAAATTGTTCTTTCAATACTAAATATTGTCAAAAATTAACACTAAAATAGATGGTAAGAGGTACATTATAGAAATGTTATAAAATTGGGGGCATCAATTGTGTGTTTAAATAGTTTTAGGTCGTTTAAGTGTAATTTGGGTGAAATATTAGGGTAGAAAAATATAATTTATTTACCCTAAAAATTATGTTTAGTTCATATGATATCGAAGGGTACTCTGTTAAAGAATACATATAACATTATCATTTACACTACAATTCAAAAGTTGAAGGACAAAATTGCTCAAAGTAAAAATAAATAAATTAAATTGACAATGGCTTAAAAAGCTAAGGCAAAAAAAAAAAAAAAAGTGTTAGATCAATTACAAACTAATCCCAATACCATAAATTTTATATTATTGACTCATGAGATTTAAAAGCTGTCTAAATTGACCCACCTATTTTAATTCTGTTAGTTATAACTAATTGAAAAACACATCTTTCTCCAAAAAAAAAAACATATGACCACTTCACTCTAGGAAAAATATATATAATCTTTAAAATAATACGTGCGCAACATATAACCATTTTCTATCAATTATAGTTAATGCAATTGAGATGGAGGGTTATTTTAAAAAATTCTTAAATTTAAAGGGTTAATGATACAAAATTGATAGTACAGTGTGTCAGTTTGCAACTGTCCCAAGCCCTTGAATGTGTTTTTTGCATTATGCCCCTAAAGCTAATTACTTAAATCACCAGCAGGCATATGATAAAGTGGGTCTCAGCAACAAAGGATGCGAGGTTAAATTCCAAAATATTTGTGTGTAGTGGTGGGCCAACCGACAGGCAAATAATTGTAGGATCTTAGGCTTAGGCAACCCGTGAAAAATTCAACTAGTTGCTGAGAAAGAATTTGTGATATCGGTTTAGATTTAGAAACTACGATCATTTTCAATCTACTTTAATCTTTGTAATTGTACTTTTTCTTCCTCACTGATGAGTCTACTTTTTTTCCAGCCATATATAATGAGAATATAATAACCCTTTTACTCCTTTTCTCTTTCTTTCTGAAGAGGTGTCGGTAGACCCACCAATAGTAAATATTAAAATCAGCTTGCGATTTCGAAGCACACGTTTGCGCAGCGCGCACACATCATACTCATATACTTGATTCAGTATTCTCAATTCTGTCTGAAACAACTACGCACTCAGCACTCTACAGGCAGGCTTCTATTGCATCTGACATGCGCTATAATATTTTTGGTGGTGCATCATGTTGTTCATTTTTATTTTTGGAATCACAACACGCATATAATTTAGGCTTCGCTTGGGAGTTCATAAGGGAATAGAATAGAATGGAATGAGATGATCATAAGGGAATGAAAAGAAATGAAATGAAATGGAATGTATTTAAATAAGGGAAAGGAATGGAATTAAATAACCTTAATTGGATGTTTTAAAATAAAGGAATGGAAATGAATGAAAATGAATAGAATGTAAGTAATCATTACTATTAAACCCCTGTTTTAAAAGAAATGGTTGAATATATAGGAGTATTTTGGGAATTTTAGTAAAAAAATCATTAAATCTAATTTTATTCCCTCTCATTCCTCCCAATTTCGGGGGGAATGAAAATTTGAGGTTTTAAGGGAATAGAAAGGAATGAGTGTTCCCTCCTACCCATTCCATTCCCTCTCACTTAAACTCCCAAATAAGGGAATGAACTTTTCATTCCCTTCATTAAAACTCCCAAACAAGAGAAGGGAAGAATATTCTAAAATTATTCTTTTTATTCTTTTCCATTCCATTCAATTCCCTCCTCCCAAGCAGAGCCTTAATGTTTTCAAAAATTAGAATCGTTCAAATGGTCAAAAAAGGAAGGGAAGTCATGGTTTTGAGGTCAAACTGAAGGTTTGAATCATGATGCGTTAGATTTGGCAAAATTGGACCTAAATTTATTAACCTTATCTGTATGAGTAAAGTTTTTTGGGCTCATGAAAAAACAGGTTAATTTGAACCCATGTAAGCTTGGTTGGGTCAGGTTGACCTGCTCGTAATGTGGGTCAACTCGTTTTTCAAAACATTGAGGGCCTGTTTGGTAGAGTAGTTTGAATAACGTTGTTTGTATTTTTTTGAAATACGTGTAGGTAAAAAAGTGTGTGCAAATATGTGTAATGTTGTTTAAAAACTGAAAATATGTTGCTAAAATGCTCTACCAAACAGGCCCTGAATTTTTATTTTGCTTTCTTTTCTTCTCATTTTCTCATCGTAGTTAGCTCAGTTCTAATTTTTTTTTTTTCTCTTGTAATTTATTCATAAAAGAATCATAGCTATAAAATTTCAATTTTTTATCGACTCTTTTCATTGTATACTAAATTTATATTACAAAAATGCTGATGAAATTATTGGTCAACTTAAGGTGCAATTCTAAGTATTTTCATTGTTGGATCTACGATTAACATTAATTATCTGTTTGGGAACAGCTTATTTAGCTGAAACTGAAAACTTTTTGCTGAAGTTGTGTTTGCCATTAGCTTAAAAAGTCAGTTTTTTTTACTATTCAACTTATTTTTGCTACTATTCATGGGTTCTATTGCACTTTTTGATACTATTCATATGCTCCACTGTACTATTTCAGCTACTTTTTAGCTTTATTTA
Organism: Quercus aquifolioides; assembly: GCA_019022515.1. Taxonomy (NCBI): domain Eukaryota; kingdom Viridiplantae; phylum Streptophyta; class Magnoliopsida; order Fagales; family Fagaceae; genus Quercus; species Quercus aquifolioides. The sequence continues at coordinate 45,639,360 of CM032330.1, read as the reverse complement.
CAGTACTTTCAGTAAAAAGTTTTTAGTTTCAGCTTAATAAGTTGTTCCCAATAAGTGCAGTGGGACCCATAAATATGTAAAAAATATGTTAAAAAATAAGCTGAATAGTATAGTGAGATCATTGAATAGAATCAAGAAGTGTAATTGGACCCATAAATAATAGTAAAAATAAGATAAAAGTGTAAATAAACTGAATTTTTCAGCTCATCCCAAACGGATGCTAAGTAGATTGGGGTTCACCCTAATTTCTTAAGTAGATTTTACTTACAACATGTGCACCTTACAAAGTTAATAACGTGATATGATCCACATCTAGTTTTTGGCTTCTTCTTTTTTTTCTGGTTTTTTTGTTTGTTTGTTTGTTTTTGTTTTTGTTTTTGTTTTTTGTGTGTGGTGATAATAAGATTATTGAACAACTTTAGATTGTATAACGTTAAGTATCTATGCATTATTTAACTTGGAGTATGTAAATTTAAGATTTTATGTATTATTTAACATTTATTTTTTAGTATATTGTTTATTTGGTCTCTTATTTGTATTGAAAGGAAGATGAAGACAATATAATTAATTTTTTTTTTAATGTGCAAAAAAATACAGGTCATACTAGATTGACCTAACCCTTAAAAATCGAATTAAGGTCATAGGTTTAACAACCCATTTAGGATGATATTTTTTACCCAAACCCGACTTAACCCAAACCTGGCTAGGCCAAACCCACTTAGTAGTTTTAAAAATAGAAGGAACAATAGAAAGAACACAAGAATTGAAAGGCTTAGAGGACCTTGAAAGAAAAAGCAATCGAGTGCTTAGGAGATTTTTTGAGGGAAAAAGAGAGGGAACTTCCTTCGAAGCCAATTTCAAGTTCTAAAGGTTTTTTTTTTTTTTTTGGGGGGGGGGGGGTTCAAAAAATCTCTCCATTGAGTTTAAGGATTTCTAACATTGTTTGTACTCTCTTCTGTAGTATCATTCAGCCCAAAGACTGAAGGGACCATTTAAGCTTCAAGATTCTTGTCTACAGTAGAGGTAAGTCTTCCTTTCTTTGTGTTTTTTTTTTCCTCATTTTTATATCATATTTGTTGCCTTTTAATTTCACACCTTTAATTATTTTTGTTCTGATCTTCAATTAATTTTAGTTTAAGAACATACTTAGAGTAGAAATTAGATTAGAGAAGGGTTTTTCCTCTAAAGTGTGTATGTACTATGTAGCACCACCCTAGAGACCTATGTACGCAGACTTTGTCATGCGTACACATTGCAGAAACCTTAGAAATCTTTATCTTCTATTTTTATTTATTGAATGCATGTTTGGTTGATGTTAGACTAGGCTAAAAACTTAGAAATAGGAAACTCACCCCTTATGTATGCTTGAATCGTGCCTGTGTTTATTTTGATCCATGTTTTCTTAAAGCAATTTGCATCTTTAGGACATATCCCACTTAGAGAAACCCTTCCTAGAATATGGAAAGAAGGTATGAAGTGGAGGCCAATCCATTGAATTGAGCATACTTGAGTGCCTAACACTTTCGGAAGAATTTATCCTAACTTTGGACCATAGTTTGGTAATGTAATTCTGCATAAGGTTCGAGAGCGGTTCCAACACCTAAACTAGATGAAGACTCATTATATTGGGCCAAAATGGCCCAATACCACTTTTTTTTGAAATTTTTAGCAAAAAATCACTGTTTCGGAAATAAATAGCAAAGTACCACTTTTTCTAAAAATCGAGTTTCAGAAACTCGAGTTCCTTCAATTTTGCCACCGTGGCATTGCTGACATGGAATTTCTGTGATTAAAAAAAATTATGTGGTACTCGAGCTTGCGAAACTCGAGTTCCATGCAACACGGTACACCATACCAGACTCGGGTATGTTTTATAAATAAAATGCAGGAAAAAAAAAAATTTACACAGTACTCGAGTTTGGGAAACTCGAGTACTGTGTAAATTTTTTTTTTTTTTTTTTTTTTTTTTTTTTTTTTTTTTTTTTTTTTTTTACATAAGTACATGTATTTTTAGGTTCTTGGAAAAAAAATACATCTATTTTCAACAAAATAGAAATAAAAATAATGTAAATTTTGTAAGAGTCCACAAATAAATTTTTGTACATAGAAATAATTAGAATCCGAGAAAGCAAATATATTCAAATAATTTTAGGTAAATATTTGGAGAAACATTTTGTTTCAAAAGTCATACTTAAATAAATTTAATTAAATAAGTATGTAGCTAATGCAATTGAATTTATAAATTTTTAAAAATAACACTTGGTATGAATTTCAAATTTAAAATGTATATAACACTCAGTATGCTATCCATAAAAATGTGTTGTCTTACAAATAGATTTTCTTTTAAGCCTATTCTAAACAACTAAAACTGTAACATCCACTATGATGGAGAGAAAAATATTTCTAGCAATTGAAAAAAAAAAAAAAAAAAATCCAGCTAAAGAGAATGGTGTGATCATCCTTCCTTGGAAGCAAATTTGTGGAGAGTAACCCAATCCAATTCCTTTTAATTTTGTTTTAGAATAACCCAAACATAACCTTTTCTATCCCAAGTTCTTTGCAGGATTTCATCGAACACCTAGTACTCATTTTAATACAGCTCCCCAACCAAAAAAGAAAATCTAATTAAAACAAAATTAGCCAACATTTATAAGGTTCATTTACTTCTGGATCTCCCTTTTGTTTAATTTTTCTTCCTTCTTTTTCTTTTATATATATATATAATGGAAGTTCACTCAACATTCTCAAATTTGTTTTCAATATGCAACATTAAGAAGTAGGAAAGCAACAACAAAAGTAGCATTGATCACATGAATAAGGACCTGAATAGGGTTGCTCTTGTGACTGCATTATTAAATCATCTTATAAATGAAAAGAAGTAACTACATAAAGTAAGAAATCAACACAAAACATGTAAGGAGACCAAATGATTTAATTGATTAAATGGTAGTATGTTATAGCAAAAAGAGTGTTGAAATTACAACCAACCAAAAAAAAAAAAAAAATTTAATAATGAATTTACTATAAATTGATATATATACAAAATATAGAGATGAAGGATAACAATGCAACAACACTTGTTAGGGTTCCAAAGGTAAGCATTGATTAATCACATCAAGTGCAACAACAGAAACAGAAAGCTACATGATAATTTCTGGAAACTTGCAAAGAAAACAATATCGTATTTCCACATAACTGTCAAAAAACTAAACCACGGGACCCTCAGAACCTCTCTAAGGAGCATAAATGATTCAAGGCAAGATTTCTACTTATAATCACCTGTCTGACATGATGAACAATAGCTTTCTCCTGATTGGTTTCCCTTAGTCTTTCAACAGACTGAAACTTCCCTTCCAAACATCCTTCATGCATAACCATTAGTTTATAGGCTACCTGCATAGTTAGAGAAAGTGCACAAGCCCCAATAGTCAATAGTAAATATTACCCTCATATTCAAATGAATAAGCAGAGACCTAGTTTAGACATGCTTGCACAGAAAATTGATGACATGCTTGCATTCCAAAACCAATGGGCCAATGCCCCTAGTGTAGACATGTTTAATGCAAAACAAAATGTCCTAGCCTAAAATTCACTTTGGAAGTTTTGCTAAAAATGAGATCAATCAACATGTATACATCTCATAAAATCCGTAAGCCTTTTTCCTTTCTTTTTTTAAGAAAAAAATTCCTTCACCCTTCTTAGTTTGACTACAAAGAAATCAAAGTGAATGAAAAACATTTTTTAAAAATTAATAATTTAAAACTAAAGGTCAAAGTTTACTTCTTTACAGTGTTTCACATAGAGTAGATACAAAACCATGTTTTTAATAAGAGTTCAAGTTAATTTCAGAACACAAACATGTGCAGTTCAATATATTGCAGCAAGAATCTTTGAGAATGAAACTACTACATTCTTTAAATAATTGGAAACTTGTAAATGCATAACCTCAGTCATGATTAGAAAGACATTATCATGAATTTCAAAAAATATTTGCTGCAAACAAAAATTATCTGCAAATCAATAGCTATAGCCCAACTAAAAACAGAAAATTAAAACCTATAAATTACAATTTGATACAAACCAAGACAAAAATATTATATTACTCATTGAAATGTCTTAAAAAGACAAAAATAGATTATCTGCTATATGAAAAAAAATCATTAATGTAAGCATATATTGTATACATTTAAAAAAAAATTGAAAATCTTCAAGACAAAGTAAGCCTTGAGAGTTGAGTCATATTTATTTCATTTTTTTTTGGGTCAATGATAGATTGCTAACCTTGCTATAAAAGATAGATAATTTTTTTAAAAAAAAAAAATTAAGTCATATGGAATTACCCCTCCATGTGCAAGTGCAATGGCCATGATAGTTGTAGTTGACTACATATATGATACAAAAAACTTTTCATTAAGCAAAATCCATCAAGGTTTGCAGAAAATTCAAGAAATTTCATTCAACATGAAGCAAGAACCATCCAAAATTACAATAAAAGAAGTCCACAACTCAGAGATAAACAATTGTACAAAAACCCCAGTTAATTTGTCTTGATAAAAATCTTTCATTAAGATCAAGCCATATAACACCAAGGGCCAGTTGAACAAAAAATATACCAAAAAAATGAGGGTTCCTTGTTCATGAAATTTTTTCCTTAAGGCTTCCAATTCAAAGAAATATTTGGCACTAAAGAACAATACCTTTAATACCAGCCAAATTACTTTTGACTACTTAATTGAAATATGTGAATAATATACACAAAAGAGAAAATAAATGAAACACATTTACCTTGCTTTCTAATGTTTACAATCAGAGAATAAAATTGTTGGAAGCAAACCACAATACAAGTAAATAGGGAAGATATAAAGAACATAAGAAAAACTATATTTAACATAGAATTGCGCCTTTCCATCATAATGCAAATCACCTTTTTAAATTGTTTATCAAATCCATTATTTCACTATGTTCAAAGTATAGACAAATATAGTTTCTAAAACATAAAATAGCTCAAATTGCGACAAACACATAAATTGCCTAGTGTATTTTAGTAGGAAGAGATGGCGTTTAAATTTAGAAAACATGATTTCACTAGGTGTTTTATGAGAAAACAGCGAACAATTTTTTAAACAGTGAACAGAGAATAATTTACGCAGAAAAGAGAGTGAACAATTTTTTAAATAATACTGAACAGAAAATAATTTTATGTAGAATACTAGAAATATTTTATGCAGAAAATAGTGAACAGTATATCATGTCCTACTTGAGCCAAAATCCATCTTACAAACAATTTTGAGTGTTAAGGATCATAACATCAACATTCAGTACTTTTAACAGGAACAACTACTTTCAAACACCAAAAAAACACAGAAACAAGTTCAAAATCACACACACAAATGGACACTCAAAACATGCTTTGAGGTAAAAGTCATAATAGAAAATTGGTTATTGAGCTACATTTTATTTTATTTTTCAGGCACGATTGTAGCCATTAAACCAACATAGATTCTATTACAAACATTTTTTTTCCAGACATATAGATTCTATTCTCTCAGCCCCTAGACAGAGGGAAAGTATATAACAAATCTGATATTGAAAGACTTTAAAAAAACAAAATATTTGGTCAAGAACCTGCTTCGAAGTTGTATGTGAAAACTGAAAACCCAACCTACTACCTTTATTTGATCAGGTGGATGTAGTTTCTCTCTTTTTTTTTTTTTTTTTTTGGTTGGTTGGTAATTTATGTTGCTTGTGACAACTTATTTAAGTACAGCAACAATGCCGCACAAGTTTTTATTTTGGCAGTTCTTTGGTCTAGATTTCCCACCATGTATTTTGTGGCATAGATTTTTGGATAAACCCAAAAATGTTTAACTTTTTAGATAAACTAAATAAGGAGTAATAGTAATAATAATAATAAAATGTAATAAAGGGAAATTTTCAATACATTACGATTCATTGTATTCAAATCATCTCTAATTTCTACTCATTTTGTCACACTTGTTCTATACTTCTACATGGTAGACTATAGGTGAAGTAGAAAAAATAGTGAGTTTATTAGAAAGTGATAAACAACCAATCACAATCCATCATTGTTGGATAATTTTGACAAAGTGTGTATCAAAATAGATTTTATCAATGCAAAAAAAAAAAAGTTCGATTATTGTGAAATTCGAACATGAAAAAACATACAGATTTGGCTTTTTAATTTAGAAAACACAATTTCACTAGGTGTTTTATGAGAAAACAGCGAACAATTTTTTAAATAGTGAACAGAAAATAATTTACGCAGAAAAGAGAGTGAACTATTTTTTAAATAATGCTGAACAGAAAATAATTTTATGTAGAATGCTAGAAATAGTTTATGAGAAAACAGTGCACAATTTTTTAAATAGTGAACAGAAAATAATTTACGCAAAAAGAGAGTGAACAATTTTTTAAATAATGCTGAACAAAAAATAATTTTATGCATAATGCTAGAAACAGTTTATGCGAAAAATAGTGAACAATTTTTATGAGAAAGCGGTGAACATGGTGTGCAGAGAGCAAATTTTATTAATGTAAAAACAGATTTTATCAATGCAAAAAAATAGATGATCTGTGCATCTAATGTAATTAATTTTCCATTAAGTTTACTCAATTTGGTATGTTCTTCAATTTTTATTTGAATTTTCACGATTTTACACACTTAACGAATTCAAATTTTTCAACAAATTCGTACTATCTGTACATCTAATGTAAACAATTTTTCCTTGAGTTTTCACAATTTTGTACATTCAACGAATTCAAATTTTTAAACGAATTCATACGATCTATACATCTAACGTACATACTTTTCCATTGAATTTTCATTATTTTGTACTTTCAATGAAATCAAATTTCTCAACAAGTCTAGACTATCTGTACATCTTATGTACACCTTCATGATTTGGTATGTTCATTGATTTTCCATCGATTTTTCTCGAATTTCTACATTCAACTAATTCAAACTTTTTTACAAATTCGAATTTTTCGAGGCATTTACCATTAGGTGATTTATACAAATCATTCATTTTTCTTTCATGGAGTTTGTCCATTATACATATGGTTACATATTTAAAAAAACACAAAAACCATTTAAGTGCAATAACTGCGCCAATGCTAGAAATAGTTTATGCAGAAAATAGTGAACAATTTTTATGAGAAAACAGTGAATAGTTTTAATTAATGCAAAAAAAAAAAAAAAAAATTATGAATGCAGTAAGTAGATTTGAATAAATAGTAAATATGATGTGCAAAGAGCAAATTTTATTAATGTAGAAACAGATTTTATCAATGCAAAAAAATATATTCGATTATTGTGAAATTCAAACATGAAAAAGCATTCAGATTTGACGTTTAAATTTAGAAAACACGATTTCACTAGGTGTTTTATGAGAAAACAATGAACAATTTTTTAAACAGTAAACAGAAAATAATTTATGCAGAAAAGAGAGTGAACAATTTCTTAAATAATACTGAACAGAAAATAATTTTATGCAAAATCGTAGAAATAGTTTATATAGAAAACAGTGAACAATTTTTATAAGAAAACAATGAACAATTTTAATTAATGTAGAAATTAAAATCTCTATATTTTACAATGCTTCTGTTTAAATAAATAAAAACATTAAAAAGTCACTTATTTTTACCTTTATGTTTATTTGTTCATTATCCCCAAACAAAAAAAAAAACAAAAAACAAAAAACAAAAACAAAAACAAAAAAAAAAAAATTTACACAGTACTCGAGTTTGCAAAACTCGAGTACTGTGTAAATATTTTTTTTCCTGCAATTTATTTATAAAACGTACCCGAGTCTAGTATACTCGAGTACTGTGTTGCATAGAACTCGAGTTTCTCAAGCTCGAGTACCACATAATTTTTTTTAATCACAGAAATTCCATGTCAGCAACGCGACGGTGGCAGAATTGAGGAGAACTCGAGTTTCGGAAACTCGATTTCCAGAAAAAGTGGTACTTTGCTATTTATTTCCGAAACAGTGATTTTTTGCTAAAAATTTCAAAAAAAAGTGGTATTGGGCCATTTTGGCCCATTATATTGCCCTAAACATGAGTTAGTTGTGTACTCTCAAGCCCACTTCTAGGATGAGCTGACATCAGGTAGCACTCAAGCACAACCAGTCACAAGACAACTTTTCCAGCATTCCCAGGCCCATAACACACTCAACCTTTTGGTGGCACTCACACCCATACCTAGCCCAAATCCAACAAGGCTAAACATCATTTCCCAACCCACCTTCTTTCAGCCCATCCAAATTTCAGTTAGCCCACAAACAATTGAGTCCACAACTCAATACTCAACCCACTGTTTTCTTTGAGAAACTCCCTTTCTATTGCTCCAAAGATACCACAAGCCCATCATCAACCTCATATTAAAGCCTGTCACACAACCTTTTCGCTAATCCTCCCAATAGCCAAACAAAAGCCTAGCCATTGTCAGAGCCCATACAACAATTCCCTTGCTCACTCATACATAATGGCCCGAGAAAGACCCAACGACACCCGAGTTGACCTTAGAGGTCTTTTGATTGCCCTTATTGCAACCAAAACCCAAATGAAGGAATATATTTAATGCCCTGGTCCAATCCATCAAAGGCAAAGAAAAACAAGTTCCTACCACTGGTTCGACATTGAGAAAAATCTACGAGAAAGAATGGACCAAATGGTAAAGATGACCTGGAGATTTAATGAGTCCTTAAACTTAAAAAGTTTATCTTTGTTTCCTAATGCCGATTTACCACCAAAATTTCAAGATGACATCCATGCACAAGTTTGATTTGATGGGACAGGATGTCCAACAACTACTAGAGGCTGATGAAAACTTATTAGCCTATCTGGGACAAGTTAAAAATTTCAGTTTATGTGCAATTTCAACTTATTTTTACTACTATTCATAAGTCTTACTGTATTATTCAGCTAACTTTTACATTTATTTATAGTACTTTTAGCAAAAAAAATTCAGTTTCAACTAAATAAACTATTTCCAAATAGACACTAAATGTTTCAAAGTTTTTTGATTAGTGCTGCCTCCTATGGTTTTCGACTATAGAAGACTAAAACAAGGAACTAGGAAAATATTCGTACTAAATTTGCGAAGTAATACCGTTATAACACCGAAGTTGACATGACTAAAGGGACTTGTATACTACTAAGCAAGACTTAAGTAAACTTTTTCTTGTGCTAGGGTTTGAGCGGCGCTCTCTCTAGAACTTGTAGAACAGTGTCCCTATCTCAGTATAGGTGTGTGTATCCCCTGCTCATCTCCTTAACGGGGTAGCGGTAGGGTGGTCTGGGTTTTGTTTTTTCTTCTTTCCTGTTTTTTCATTCCTCTGTTATCTCTTTCTAGTCTCTGTTTCTCAACTTTCTCTCGCCATAGTTTGGTTTTTTTTGACCCACTATGGAGGAAGTTGAAAACCTTTGGAGAAAACTCTCCCTTTCTGAGGAAGAAGAGGTTGGCTTTGAAATTCCGAAGTTACCTAGAGTTCAAAAAACACTATTGGCAGGTAAATTCCTAACCCACCGTTCGGTTAACAAGGAGGCGGTGTACAGAACATTCAAACCATTGTGGAGAACCCATAAACCTTTCTGTATACACGATATGAACGAGAATAAAATGGTCTTTGTGTTCAAGAATGAGGTGGACTTGGAAAGGGTTTTGGAGTCTGAACCATGGACCTATGATAAACACTTGGTGCTTTTCCAAAGGATCGATGATACTACAACTATTTCATCCCTTTCTTTTTCGGAATGCTCGTTTTGGGTCCAGATACATAACCTCCCCATCAAGAGTATACACCCGAGCTTGGCATCTCCATTGGCAGCTCTATTGGTAAGGTGGTTCGAGTGGCAGACTCGGATGAGAATGGAACCATAGGTCGTTCCCTCCGGGTATGGTTGTCCATTGATGTGTCCAAGCCTTTGAGTAGGGGTAGAAAGCTCTGGGATAAAGGAGTGGTGGCTGGTTGGGTCTCCTTTTGCTATGAAAGACTCCCAAATTTCTGCTACTAGTGCGGTAGCTTAATGCATGAGGACAGGGATTGTGATTTATGGCTTGGCATGAAAGATAACGATTCATTAGACAAGAAGCAGTTTGGTTCGTGGATGAGGGCTGAAATGGACTACCCTTCCCGTAGGCCATGGAGCTCTGGTATGGGGTCTGAGCGAGCAGAATACTCTCAGTCTCGCAAATCAATGCCACCGCCGGTTAAGGAGTGCCCCTTGAGACGTGTGTCAGGCGGGGATGCTGGAATTCCTCGGTCCAAGACAACCTAGCCAGATAAGGCAATCCGGGTTGGTGAGCTTGAAAGTGTCTTACATGCAAAGCCCCTGTTTGATGATCCTAAAAGATTTGATAAGACCCTACAGATGACTGATAGCGAATTGGGTTTGACAGCTGACCTTGTGGCCCCACCTAAAGCAGTTTCTCTAGAGGGGGCATTTAATGAAAAGTCAAATCTCCCAAAGAAATCTCTTGCTGACAAAGCTCCTAGTTCAACAAAATCCAGTCCTACCCTTCAGTGTGATGATAGTGGGCTCCAAAAAGTAAATGGGCCGAGTTATGAAGTGGCCCCCTTGGCTGAGAATAAGAGGCCTCCCTTAGTGGACATCTCTAACTCTTGTGGGCCAAAAGGGAAATCTCAAGCCAAAAATAAAGGTACGTGGTCTAGACTTGATAGAAAGCCCACCATCTCCCCCTCTGATGCTAACATGAGTGATTTAAGTAGGGAGAGACCTGCACTCAATGAAACAAAACCCAAAACAAAAAAGTGTAGGGCTTCTGCTTCTCATGGCCGTACCCCATTGGCTTCTTCATCAGTAGTGGCTGTTGCTCAGCCACGTCGGTCACCATGAATTGCCTAAGCTAGAACTGTCACAGGCTTGGGAACTAGCAGTGAGTTCGTGAGCTCTCTAAGCTAATGAAATCAAAAGGACCCAAGTTAGTTTTTCTGATGAAAACAAAAAAGAAAAATTTATATATGGAGAAAATTCGTTGCCGTCTGAAGTTTGATAATATGTTCCTCATCCCTAGAAGACATTTTAGTGACGGCCTTGCCTTGTTCTGGTCTAATGATCTAGACCTTCACATTCGTACTTTCTCTCCCCATCACATAGATGCAGTGGTAAACCCAAGGGTTGATGACGCTTGGCGATTTACGGGGTTCTATAGATCTCCGGGAAGATTTTTGGTTCCTGCTTCGCCATCTCAGCACTTAATTTGATATGCCGTGGGTGTGTATTGGTAACTTTAACGAAATCACAAGGTTGGAAGAGAAGTCGGGGAGGTGGGGGGAGGGGGGGGGGGGCGCTTTAAGGTCGGATAAGCAGATGCAAGTGTTTAGAGATTGTCTTGATTTCTATGGGTTGAAGGATATTGGATTCACTAGCTTGCCATTTACTTGGTGCAATAATAGATTTGATGGCCCGTTGGTGTGGGTTAGACTGGATAGAGCTTTAGCTTCAACGGAATGGATGTCTCGAATTCCCCTTTGTCCGTCTACACCATCTGGCTGGTTTTTCCTCAGATCATAAGCCTATTTGGTTATGCTCAGATGATGTGCATAGTCGTTTCTACTGTCCTCAAAGACCTTTCCAGTTTGAAGAAATGTGGATTAAGGATGAAGGCTGTGAAGAGGTGGTTCATGCAGCCTGGGATTTATCTATTGAGGATGACCCGATGCTGAAGGTTATGCACAAAGTAAATAATTACCAATCTCATTTGAATCTTGGAACAAGAATGTATTCGGTAGCATTAGAGGCAATCTAGTTTGAAAAAGGAAATTATTGGCTAAGGCAGAGCTAGTGGCTGTATCTGGGCAAGGTATTAGTCAAGTCAAAGTTCTCAAAGAAGAAATTAATAAGTTGTTGGACTTAGAAGAGTGTATGTGGAGTCAGAGAGCAAAAACGGATTGGCTGCGATATGGTGATCAGAACTCAAAATACTTCCACTGCCGTGCTTTTGAAAGAAACAAAAGGAATTTTATCTCTGGCCTTGAAGATGATCTCGGCTCATAGGTTGAAGAGGAGGGTAGGATCGGTGATTTGCTGAATGGCTTTTACTCTTCTTTATTCTCATCTTCAAGTCCAACGGAATTTGATGTAGTCCTTGATTGTGTAGAACCTCGGGTTACCCGGGAAATGAATGAGTCCTTGACCCGGCCTTTTGTAGCTTCTGAAGTCCAAGCGGCTCTTGCTCAAATGAAAGCTAACACATCCCCCGGGCCAGACGGGTTTCCCCCCCTGTTCTACAAACAGTATTGGCCTAAAATTGGAGTGGAGGTATCAGATGCAGTTATTGGGGTTCTTAATTCAGGTATTCTCCCTCATGAGCTCAACCACACTTTCCTTACTCTAATTCCTAAGATAAAAAGTTTGAGGAGGGTTAGCGATTTTAAGCCAATTAGCTTGACTAATGTGCTTTACAAACTTATTGTAAAGGTTCTTGCTAATCGTTTGAAAAAGTTTCTTCCTCAGTTGATTTCAGAAACCCAAAGTGCTTTCGTGCCTGGTCGTCTAATAACAGATAACATTTTGATTGCTCATGAAACTCTTCACTATATGAAGTCCAAGCGAAAGGGGAAGGTGGGGTTGATGGCTTTAAAGCTTGATATGAGCAAACCGTACGACCATGTCGAATGGTCTTTCCTAGAAAAAATCATGGCAAAAATGGGTTTCAGTAAAAGATGGATTTCACTAATCTCCATGTGCATTAGATCAGTCACTTACTCTATCCTTCTAAATGGGCAACCACATGGACTTATTTCTCCACAGAGAGGCCTACGCCAAGGTGACCCCCTGTCACTATATCTATTCTTGCTCATCACGGAAGGGCTGCAGGGGCTTCTTGAGAAAGCTGAAATAGAAGGCAGCCTGAGAAGGGTGTCCCTTTGCCCGGCTGGTCCTTGTATTTCTCACTTACTATTTGCTGATGATAGCCTAATCTTCTGTAGAGCCTCCATGTCAAATTGCCGAACAATCCAATCCATCCTTCAGATTTATGAGAATGCGTCGGGCCAAAATATCAACTGGGGTAAGACCAACCTATTTTTCAGCACCAACACTTCTGCCTAAACTCAAGAAGAAATAAAAAATCTCTTGGCTATCCCAACTATCCAAAGGTTTGAATAGTACCTTGGTCTCCCCTCCTTGGTTGGTCGAGCAAAAAAGAGGTCTTTCAGTATGATAAAGGAGCGAATTTGGAAAGAATTAAAGGGATGGAAGGAAAAGTTATTATCTCAGGCGGGAAGAGAAATCTTGATTAAGGCGGTGGTTCAAGCGATCCCTACCTATACCATGTGCTTCAAACTCCCGAAAGGGCTTATTAGCGAAATTGAAGGCTTGATCAGGAAATTTTGGTGGGGTTACTGCGGGGAGCAGAAGCGTATCCATTAGGTACATTGGGAGAAGCTATGCCTTCCAAAAAGCGAAGGAGGGATGGGTTTTAGAGAGCTTAGCAGCTTCAATGACTTGCTCCTTGCCAAGCAAGTGTGGAGGTTAAAGAACAATGAGGATACTTTGTTTCACAGGGTGTTTAAGGCCAAATTCTTTTCGACTTGCTCTATTATGGAGGCTAATAGTTCAAGCAAAGGTTCTTTCGCATGGAAAAGTATAATTCAAGCTACTCGGGTCATGGAGTTGGGTTCGGTTTGGCGAGTAAGGGATGGGTTGTCCATCAAGATAAGAGGTGACAAATGGTTACCACGCCCTCACGGTAGCTGTATTGCCTCGCTGGCCTCAATACTTAGTTTGGATTCTATGGTGAGCGCCTTGATTGATGATGACTCCCACACTTGGAACTCGGACCTGATTCAGAGAGAATTCCTATCTCATGAAGCTAGGATCGTTATGGGTATCCCCTTGAGCATTCATAACTCCTGGATAGGCAGGTTTGGTTTTCCTCCAGCCAAGGTGTTTATACCACTCGTAGTGCTTCTAGATTATTATCTTCATCAAAAAGATTGTCTCTCCCTAACTATTCTGACTCTAGCAGACGTAAGCACATGTGGAATGGCATTTGGTCTTTACAGGTTCCTCATAAAATCAAACACTTGTTGTGGAAGGTAGCAAACGATGCTATTCCTACGTTATTCAACCTTTGGAGACGGAGGGTGGTCAAAGTTGTGGTTTATTCGAGCTGTGCCTCTGATTGTGAAGACACTATTCACGCCCTTTGGAGCTGCCCTGTTCTAAGGCCGATTTGAGAGGCAGATGAGTTAACAAAAAAATTATTAAAGTATAAATTTTCCTCGTTTGCGAACCTGTTGGATATGTCTCTCAGGTTTAAAGAAGAAACAAATATGAAACTTCTCGTTGTGCTATTTTGGTTGATTTGGGAAAAGAGAAATATGGATCGAGTGGGGGGCTGTTGGTTGAGCTTACAGGACTTACGGACAAGGGCTTGGCGTTTTCTCCATGACTTTGCCAATGCCCACACCACTACTCGTCAACAGCAAATCTCTATTCCAACCCAACGAGTTAGGTGGATCCCACCAATCTCCCCACAATACAAAGTGAATTATGATGGGGCAATCTTCAAAGAATCAGGTGCTACTGGTCTGGGAGTAGTTATTTGAGACTCTGTTGGGAGTGTGATTGGTGCTCTTGCTGAACAGATCCCTCTTCCTTCCTCAGTTGCTACAGTGGAAGCTCTGGCATGTAGGCGAGCTGTCCAGTTTGCTATGGAACTAAGTGTCTTCGATGCTACCTTTGAAGGCGATGCCGAGACAATATCTAAAGCGTTGTGTGAGGGAGGTTCAAACCATCCTGAGTTTGGTCTGGTTATTAATGATTCCCTTAGGCTAGCTAGTGGGTTTCGCTTTTGTAATTTCACACATGTAAAACGACTTGGAAATTCAGTCACCCATTTCCTTGCTTGAAAGTCCAAATTTGGTAACGAGCTTCAGGTGTGGATGGAATCTGTACCTAACGATATAGCTCCTATTGTTGTCCGTGATGCTTTGTAATCTTTCTTTTATATTAATCTAGCAAACTTTCGGGTCTGGTTTCTCAAAAAAAAAAAAAAAAAAAAAAAAGTAAACTTTTTCAGCTTTTAACAACAGAAAAGGAGCCAAAGCTGCCTAGATGACCAGTGGGCCTAATAAGGGAAGAGCAAATCCAAATGATTGTAAAGAACCTTTTTCCATATACTATAAGCACCTATTTGCTTATTTCTTCCCCAATTTTATGGTATTACTATCAGCTGACTTACAAATAAAGGATGCCCTTAATAGTGGCATGTTGGAAAATGATCTTTCCAAGAACAAGAGGTTCCCTGCAAGCAATTCTAGCAACATTTCCTCTGAGGTGTCCAATATCAATAAGCACGAACTTGCCAAATTCCCCGTCAAAAGCAAACTTTTATGAGCTCTATATGATTTTCCAGAAACTTGGACGTAAGTGCTAACCCTCTTGAGCCTAGACCACTTCCTAACCCACTCCCAATCAGATGTGACATGACCAAGAAATGTGATTTCCACCGAACACCCGAACATTCAACAAACCGTTGTGCTGCCCTATGTCATGCAAATCAAGACCTGATTGACAAAGAGATCATCGTTTCACCCCCATCCAATCGCCCAAACAAAAGCCAAGAACAGAAAACCTTTGTACCTTCAGAATTTAATGCTCATAGATAACGATTTTAATAATAAACATTGTTTCTGGAAAGAAAGTAACAAACTAAACTAACGCAACATTGAAATTTTAACAAAATCATATGAAAAATGTAAATTTGTTTAGCTTATGGGCAAAATAAATGTCCCTCACATAATTGCAAGATATTGTAGTTAAGTAACAGGCTATCAGCCAACAAGCCACTTCCATATCAGACACTTCTGTATACTTAACACACTGAAAGGAATCTAGAAGTAGCTCAGAAATTAAAGCACTCTAAACATCAGATGCACTCTAAGCACCAAAAGGAATCAACAACGCAGAGAGAGATGCAAGGAAAAGATAGAGGGTGGGGGGTGCCCCCGCCATGAAGGGTGACTATAGCACTCTAACCATCAGATATGAGGTAGTCGCTGACTACACAAGTGCTTGTTCTTTCTGAAATAACAACCATCCAAACAATAGTAATTTTACTATTTTCTAGAACAGACAAAAACATAAGAACACAACTCGTGGTATTACTGTGCTTCTAGCTATCCAAGAAATTGGACTCTTTATGACAGTACAAATTTGGATTGTGGGATATAAAAAAAGTTTGTATCATACTTCCAACAGCTAAGCTAACATAATGCTATCATCTCTTTAAAAATACTACAACTTTTTTTCTTTTAAAAAAAATTGATAATAATTCTTTGACAACAAGCTAGCACCACAGGATACAAAACTCCGTTTGACAGCTTTGGTTCAGTTGTTGGAGTTTTTAGGTTGCTCCAACATAACTAGTTGTCCTGCCACATTCAAGAACATGAAAGAAATGGTTCAAGGTGACAGAACAGTCCATATATGATTTTATATTCAAAGGATGGTTTGACCTGATAGCTAGACAAAAACTGACACTAAATCAGGATCAATTATGCCTGTTTTCCAAACTTGGATTTCTTCTTGAAATGATTTCAGCTGCCCAACTCTTTCCTATCTCAGTCTGAAACTTTCCTGACAGCTCAAAGGAACAAAGATAAGAAACTTGTTGGTGTTTAAAAAGTGCAGCAAACAGATATCCACATTATTTTGTGTTTTGCTTGATACGAAGGAATATTAATTCTACCTGCTGTTGAAAGGAAAAACTCATCCAGCAGCTTTCCATGTTCTGCCACAACATTATGATAACAAATAGATTCACATAGCTCACAAGGATTATATAAGCACACGTATTATTTTAAAAACTTACGAGTTTCATACTCTAGTGCTTGCAGTATCAATTCAACCTGACCATAGGACATTTATAACCTTAATTAGAGAATGGAAACCTTCAAATATAGCAAAATTTTTGAAATGCATGAGTTGATGCATGTGCTATATGTTCATATTTAAATGCTCACTGCTAAGCATAGAAGAAAAGATAAGCTTTGTCAACCTATCGGTTTGTAGAAATTCATTTATTTTCAAAGCAATAAACTTATGCTTAAAATGTTAAAACTCTAAATAATCAATGCATTCCTTCAGTCTTAACAGAGCATAACATCAACTACCATCCTCACTAGCCATTACACAAGATTCCTCATCAACTTTAACTCATAATTATCGCATAAACAATTGAGGGATTCTCTTGAAACATAAAACCTATCTCTCATGTTCCAAATATGAAATTAGTTTGCAAGCCAGTATATACGTACTTTGTCAAAATCTTTCACAAGATTAGCCTCCAAAGAGGAATTATTTTCGTATTCCTGCCAAAGTTCTTTGATCTCTTCAGCTGCACATAAGAAAGTATTCAATCATGGCCAATCTGATGCCAAAAATGAAGATTGACACTGTTTAAACGTGTCCTAGATAACAAGGCTTAGCAAGTACCCCTCATCCCTCCACCAAGAACTTTGCACATTTCATTTAGAGCTGCCTGCTCCATTCTGCTCTTTTCTTCTTTCGGCACGCCATCAGATGGTGTTATATCTCCAACAATAGCTATCAAAGACCAAAACCTGACTCTAAAATTTTTACTCTTGGTACAAACAGCATATAAATATTCATACATATACATGCAAATATAGCAAATATTGTCCATGTAACAAATGAAAAAATTTAATTGATGTAAAGAAATTGATCACCAGTCAGTAATCCATGGCATTCTTTTTACAAATAATAATCCATAATATCTTTGTTGGTAAATTCTAACTCGTAATATTGTGAAAAGGAGTTTTCATTTTGCTTTTGAAGAAAACAGGCACACTTTGGATTTCATCAAGTAATAGAAAAACAAAGAGATGCTCATATGCTCTAAGAGCCACTTTGCCCTTTCTTTTAATGGCCAGCTTATGGATCAATATACCAATTTTTACATGAACTAGCTTGGTATTACTAGGTGATATTGGACAATATGAACTGATACAGTTAAATAATCACAGTTCTTCACTAGAACAACTTGATGAGGTGAAACAGGTTGCAAACTCCATCTTGACTACCTCTGTATGATTGTTGCTCCTAAGAAACATAAAACTACATACTTTTTTTTTTCTCTCCTTTTCTTTTCTAAACGGTCAAGAATCCACACCCTCAACGACCACTTAATTTTTGTGAGTGGAAGTGCCATTGGGCCCAAAGGCAATTTGTCAATATAAAACTAAATTTTTAACTTAAGAGTTTAAGATCCCAAAAAAAAAAAAAAAAAAAAAAAGCCTCAACATCCATTCAGCTAATTTGAGTATTGACACTCAAAATAATGCAACATTTGACAGATCTCACATGAAAAAAGAATGTCCTCCAGACAGCCACACTCCTAATGTTTGGCCCTAAGGCCCAAATTGGATAAAAACAAATTGCAGGCAGATACTTTTATTCCCCCTTAATAGAAATTTATACAAGCACACAATTATGGGTTTTGAACCCACGACCTCACCCTTCACCCCTTTCTTATGAGGAGACTGTGCCATTTGAACTAAGCTCATCAATGCAATTCCAAACTCTGCATATTTACCCCAAGATGAAGACATGTTAAAGTGGCCTCTCATGATTATTTGGCATAAGGTCCAAATTGTATTTTAAAGGGCTCAATTCTAAAACATTCCCAGCCCCAATGCATGTCTGGACATTGCTAAGTAGGGAATTACAAGTTCAATGATCTAGCACCACTCTCTCTCTCTCTCTCTAACATGACAATGCTTGAGCAAATCTGGAATCCAATTGACAAGCTGATATGGTTTCAATTGCTTTCAACTCATAAGATGTTCTATAGACCACTCCACTTGAGACTAAGCTAAACCCGTTTTAAGAAATACATTTTTTTAATAATTACTTTCAAATGTGTGGGTTTGTGAATTATCCAATGAAATTTTGGTGTTAATGTTACTTGTAAGTTTTCCATCCTGTATTCCCAATTACCTTTAATTTTCTTTGCTAGTAGGCCATGGCTTTATTTTTCAACTACCATCTTCTGATGAAGTTACTTTTCAAGGTTTTGATTTAACTCTTGATTAGTTGATGTATTTGAATATGATGATTTGTCATTAGCGATTTTAGTATAATCAAATTAATAATCTTGTCTTGTGTTCTAACAATCCTCTCTTTTAGCTGAATCTTTATGAACTCTGCAGAATTCTACTCAAATCTTCTGTGCAATCCGGACAAAAAAAATTACAATTCCAATTCTACCACAATTGAATTGAATATGGGATTCCACACATAAAAACAAGATCCTACTATTTTCCTTTTTCAATGAATAATAAAATTTCATTAATAAAAAAGCCCATCAGTACACAAGAAATATACTAAGCATGAAACAACATCAAGAAAAGTGTCTAATGCTTCCTGAGAGTGATACCAAGATCATTGGCATTAATGTGCACTTACTTCCTGAAATGTGCCCTTATTTTAAAGTATCTATTGCTTTTTTTATTATTTAATTTTGATTGGTAAGCTACACATATACCTAGCAGGTCTTGAACCCATGACCTCACTCTTAGAGATGGAAATGGGGAGGAGCGGGGCCGAAGGATGAGATCTTCACCCCCGCCTTGCATGGTTTTGTTTTGCCCCATCCTCGCCCCTTGGGGCCCCACATGGTTTTGTCAAACTAATTTTTAGGAAGAACTGAATAATACTATCCAAGTGTTTAACAAGACAATATCACAAAAAAAAACAAAAATCTTAAGATCCATGCATTTAAATAAGCTAGTATTGATTTGTTTATTTAAATAGTAGGGATTTAGGGTATGAAAAATTTACAATTATAGCCCTTAACAATGCGGGGCGTGACGGGGCTAAAATGTTTAAACCCATCCATGTCCCACCCCGTGACGGGGTATAAAATCTCACCCCATCCCCACCCCACCACCTATGTGGTGCGGGAAAAACCAACATGGGGCGAAGCGGGGAAGGGCGGGTCAATGCGGGGCGGGGCAAAATTGCCTTCCCTTCATTCTCCACCTATCACTTGCAAGGGGAGGTGTTGAGGTGCCAGTTGAGCTAGAGCACATTAGCTATTTTAAAGTCTCTACAGCATCTCACTTCTAATCAAATTTCCTTTGAAGTCCCTTTTCAAGTTCCCTTTGAAGTGACAATCAAAATAATTTGCATTGCATCCATTAAATTTAAATAGTGAAACATGTGCAACATAATAAGACAAGACTTATGGTAGGAAAAGTTATCAGATATGATGTTGGTGATCGCTTTAAAACACACTTTTGGCTTGGACTATGGAATGGCAAGTCTGTTCTTCAAGAGAGATGTCCTTATATTTTCCTAGGGGACTGTGTCAAGGTGATACACTCTCCTTGCTTTTATTTGCTATTGTTATGGAAACTTTAAGCCGTTCATTGGATGGGGCTATTTTGGCTAGTCACATCTCAGGATTCAATGTTGGTCCCAGATCTCATGCCCCTTTAATGGTGTCTCATCTTCTTTTTGCGGACAATACTTTAATTTTCTGTGATGCTTTACCTAGTCAGATTGGTTAATTGAGAGAGATCTTATCTTCCTTTGAGGCCGTGTCAGGTTTGCATATTAATCTGGCTAAATTTGAATTGGTTCTGTTGGTTAGGTGTTAAATACGGGTGAGCTTGTGGCCCGTTTAGGGTGTAGGCAGTCCTCACTGCCAATGACTTATTTGGGGCTTCTGTTGGGAGCTAAATTTAAGGATAGGCCAATTTGGAACCCTATTCTTGAAAAAATTGAGTAAAGACTAGCGAGTTGGAAGCATTTGTATCTATCAAAAGGTGGTAAGGTTACTTAAAAGCACTCTCTCAACCTTACCTACATATTACTTATCTCTCTTTCCTATTCCGGTGGATATAGCAAATTGCATTGAGAAGCTCTAGCGGGATTTTTTATGGGGTGGTATTGATGAGTCCCCTAATTTCAATCTGGTCAAATGGGGCTTAGGGTGTGTAGCCCTCTGAAGTCTGGTGGGTTGGGTGTGCGGAATTTGAGAAAATTCAACCAAACTCTACTAAGTAAATGGCTGTGTAGGTATGGTATGGAGACAAGTCACCTTTGGCGGCAGAATATTGAGATCAAGTATGAGAATATTTTGGGTGGGTGGTGTACAAAAGAAGAATAGCTACTTATGGTGTTAAGTCTTTGGAGAACCATAAGACAAGGCTAGCCAGCTTTCTTTAAATCCATCATCTTCAAAGTTAGCAATGGTAATAGAATTAAATTTTGGCATTACTTGTGGTGTGGGGTTGTACTCTTCAACAAGCAGTTCCAAAACTCTACTGCTTTAGTTGTAACAAGGATTCTTATCTTGTAGATGTCATGTCTTTTCCTAATCAAAGACTTCACTGGGATTTTCAATTCTATAGAGAGCCCCAAGATTGGGAGATGAAACAATTTGATATTTTTTGGAACCTTATACATTCTATGACTTTTACTAGTGAGGGGCATGACAAACTTTGTTGGAAGTCGACAAAGAGTAAGGACTTTAAGGTTAGTGAATACTACTTATCCCTCTTCTCGACCCCTGACACTCTTTTTCCTTGGAAACCTGTGTGGCAGTCAAAGATCCCTCCTAGAGTTGCTTTCTTTTCATGGACTGCTGCCTTAGGCAAGATTTTGACCCTTGATAGATTATGGAATAAGGGTGTCCCTGTCATGGATTGGTGTTATATGTGTAAAAGAAGCGGGGAATCAGTAAACCATCTTCTTCTTCATTGTCCCATTGCTTTCGAGCTTAGTCTATGGTTTGGATCCTTTTTGGTGTGATTTGGGTTATGCCTCAAAGTGTTGCAGATTTATTCACATCTTGGTAGGGCCTGTTTGGTAGACATCACAACATAGCTTGTGGAGGGCTGTCCCACATTGTGTATGGTGTCTTTGGCGGGAAAGGAACACTAGATGCTTTGAGGGGACAATATGGTCAATTCTTCAGATTAAATCTCTCCTCCTCCACTCTTTGTTTGATTGGTGTTCTGTTTTTTCTTCTTTTTCTTGCTCTAATCTTTTTGTTATGCTATTGTCATTTTCGAACTTGATGTACTCCTTTCCATGTACACTCCCGCTGTACCTGGGTCTTTTGATTAATGATATTTCCATGGTTTTAAAAACCAGACCAAGGGAAAAACCGGATTTGCCTCCGGTTCCCGAACCAGACTGGTACCTGATTCCTAGTTGAACCAGTCAGATTGGCCGGTCCGGTCTGATTTTCAAAACCAAGGATATTTAGTTATTCATAAAAAAATAAAATAAAATAAAATAAAAAATCCTAATTGCTAGGGATAGAAACGATGGTGGCATATTACCTAGAGTACAGAAATGGTGGTTGTTCCTTGAATCCTCCTTTTCATTAAAGTGGTGAATGATTGGAAACTATAATCTATGGCACATTTACTAGATGATTTATATGCCATGGTCAAGCAGATAAATGGATATGCCTTATTCTGTGATGGCGTGCTATTGCCATGTTGGAAGGAAGATTTTAGTGTGAGAATTAACCGACCGCGAGGGGGTGGGTGGGATTGGAAGGTGAGTCCCTTATAGGCTTATACTACTTGGTTAAATTGAAGTTCTTATTTTGAAGACCTTATATGAGTGGACTTCAATTTCCAGGATTTTTTCTATTGTGGATTGTCAAGAGCTCTTGGATACATTGAGAGTTCAATAGTTTTTTTTTTCTTTGTTTTTTTGTATACTTCCTATACACTAGGGTTGCACCCCTTTCTGCGCTTTTTACTTAAATTTTAATACTTATCAAAAAGGAAATGTTGGGAAGAGCTTCTAAGGTACAGGTTACAATCCTTAAAAAAAAGGCCATACCTAGGAAGCATAGACATGACAAAATTCATTGCATTTTCATGTTAGACACAGACACACCAAGGACATGGCTTGTGTGTCCAGAGAAAAAATAATAATTTTTATTTCGATACAATCAAAACCTAGGAAACACAGTAATAGACATAGGTATGAGTATCACTACGACATGGCATTTTTTGAAAAAATAGGACACGGGTACGGTGGGCATGTATATTAAATAATTATAAAATATTTTTTTAATTTTATTTTCTATATATTGTTAAGCATCTATTTTTCATATAATGTTAAATATATATCAATTTAAGAGCAATAATGGATAACAAAGTGAATTCATAACCATTAAAGGATGTTTTGAAATTAGAATACAAACCAAGAATAAGAATTTTTTTTAATTTTTGAATGCGCTGCTACTATTAAAGCATGAATGCTCTCTTTGTTTTGTGAAAAGGTATTCAATTCCTCTTGTTCTCGTGTCTCACAATTTTTTTTTTTAACAAGACACGGCTAGGACACGCATGTAGAAGCGTCCCAGGCGTGTATTGTATCTAACACAGGCATGGCACCCCAAATGAAGTGCCCATGCTCCATAGAAGTCAACACATCATGGAGACATGGTTGGAACATAACTGCCCAAAAAATAAAGAAAAAAAAGGCAAAAAACATATCAACACCTTAGATCTTCACGTGCTATTGGTTGTCTCTCATTCAATCTCCATTCCAACCACTTGAAACAGCTAAATCAGCCTAGATCAAAGCTCATTGGCGCTTCTACAAGTTCATCAACAGTCTCTTTCTTCCTCATTTGGTTCATGGTCGTCTAAATCGTGGAAAGGATGGATCAGTTGCCTCTGTTGCTCATCGGTGCTTCTAAGCTAATCGACGATTTCTTTCTTCATCCAACATATATACAAAATTGTTTATCAATTACGAATATGATTACTCATATGGAGTAGTCACTATGGATGTTTGTTTATCAATTTCAAATGGCATAAAACAAGAATGATAAATAGTAGTAAGAATAGTAACGAAATAACAAATTTAAAATGAAAACTATAAGTAGTATATAATGGGCAGTCTTTATTTTTTTGACCAATTCAATCCATTATATTTCTTTCCTTTCTCTTTTCCTTTTTTTCAACTTTATTACACATTGCCCCAAGAGAAAGAAAAACAAAACAAAAAGTCAAAAACTATATATTTTTTTTCTTTTTTGATAAATAACGGAATTGTATTAAAAAGAAGCCCAAGTACACCGGGGGTGAACATGGAAAACAGCACATCAAACACAAAAATTACAAAGATCAAGCATTACAAGAAAATTAGAACAAGGGAAAAGATTAAAGGAAGAACACCACTCTAGCAAGGTATGAAGAAGAAGAGATTTAAGATCAGAAGTAGGCCGCTCCTTCCCTTCGAAACACCTAGAGTTCCGCTCTAGCCAAATACACCATAGGACACAATGAGGGACAGCCCTCCATAAATCAATGCTCCGATGCCCACCGAAGGAACCTTGCCAACTCAAAAATAAATCAGAGACACCATGCGGCATAACCCAATGAAGACCAAAAAGAGCCCACACCATAGACCATAAGTCATAAGCAATAGGACAATGAAGGAGAAGGTGATTCACCGATTCCCCACTCTTTTTACACATATAGCACCAATCAACAACTGCGACACCCCTGTACCATAAATTTTCAGTAGTCAAAATCTTGCCTAATGAGGCAGTCCACGAGAAGAAAGCAACCCTACTAGGGACCTTTGAACGCCACACAGGTTTCCAAGGGAAAGAAATATCAAGAGTAGAGGAAAGGGAGAGATAGAACTCACTCACTTTAAAGTTCTTATTCCCTGTTGGTTTCCAACAAAGTTTGTCCTGACCTTCACCGTTAAGGGGCAATGAATTGATAAGATCAAGAAAGGTGTAAAAACGCTCAGTTTCCCAATCTTGAGGAGCTCTAGAAAAAAGAAGATCCCAATGAAGCCTCTGGTTAGGAAAGTGCATAACATCAGCAATGGAAGACTCCTTATTACAACTAATATTATAGAGCTCCGGAAAAGCCTCCCGAAGAGTACAACTCTCACACCACACATGATGCCAAAATTTTATTCTATCGCCAACACCAACCTCGAACTGGATGGATTTAGAAAAGGCTGGCCATCCTTGTCTTATGGTTCTCCAAAGACTAACACCATAAGGATTAGAGACTTCTTTTGTACACCAACCTCCCCAATCATTCCCATATTTAGCCTCAATAACCCGCCTCCAGAGATGGGTTGTCTCTCTTCCGTATCTCCACAACCATTTTCCCAACAATGCTTGATTGAAGGCTCTCAAGTTTCTAATACCCAGACCACCAGATTGCAAGGGAGAACAAACCTAGGCCCATTTTACTAGCCGGAATTTAGGAGACTCATCTATCCCACCCCAAAGAAAATTCCTTTGTAGCCTCTCAATATGAATAGCAATATCCACAGGAATAGGGAAGAGAGAAAGGAAATAAGTAGGCAAGCTAGAGAGAGTGCTTTTGATTAAGGTGATCTTACCGCCTTTTGATAAGTATAAGCGCTTCCAACACGATAATCTTCGCTCCATTCTTTCAAGGATAGAGTTCCAAATCGCCTTGTCCTTGAATTTAGCGCCTAAAGGCAGACCCAAGTAAGTCATTGGTAAAGATGACTGACTACAACCCAACAATGCCACAAGCTCTCCCATATTAGTCACCTCTCCAACTGGAACTAATTCAGACTTAGCTAGGTTTATGTGCAACCCTGACACCGCCTCAAAGGAGGCTAAGATCTCCCGCAAATATACAACCTGACTTGCGGAAGCATCACAAAAGATTAAAGTGTCATCCGCAAAGAGAAGATGGGTCACCATGAGGGGGGTATTAGACATGGTACCAACAGTGAAACTCGAAATGTGCCCAGCCAGAACCGCACTGTGTCATGTCCTAGTTTTTCAAGAATTGTTGTGTCGTGTTTCGAGTTGTATCTTGTTCCATGTTGTGTTGTTGTCTATGCAGAGGGCCGTAGTATCCTATGTAAACTCTCACCCATATGCACCTTGTATGACCCTCCTAATGGTAGTATTACAAACGTTTAAAAAAAAGTTAAAGGTAAATAGTATTTATGCATGTGTAGGTGATTGAAACCATTATCTGAACTTTCACCCCTTATCTATTTGGGAGGAGATGCCATCTATTCCGAAGAGCATTTGAAAGAATCCTTAAAATAAACAATAACAACAATCAAGCCTTAGTCCAATCCTCTTAAAAAAAAAAAAAAAACCTTAGTCCAAATTTTTTTTGGAATCAGCTATGGATCCTCAATAGACTAGTTAGGATTGGCTGCATGTATTCTTTTTGAAGGCATACTCTCTTTTACTTTCTTCATTTCCATGTCCTTTTTTACTACCATTAATGCTGATTTTGGTATTCTTTTACCTTTTTTTTCGTTCCCTCAACCTAAATCAACTCTTTTTCTCATTGTTGCATTAGTTGCTCCTCTCTAGACATGACCAAATCATCTCAAGAGAATCTTTTCATTAATAAGGGTCACCCTATCTTTAAGTGAATTTCTTTATTTCAAATCCTATCTTTCCTTGTATTTCCACCTATCCATCTTAACATTCTTATTTCAGCTGCACTCATTTTATGAATATGCTTCTTAACAACCGAATATTCAGTATCATAGAGTATAGATGGTCGGTTTGTAACAAGTGAGGACATAATTTGCACAACAAACAACTAATAAAATATACACACTGTTTAAAAGCAAGCCATTTTAAACCACCAAATGCAGCATCAATACTACAAATAAAAGAAGCATTTGGTCCATTCTCACATAAAAGAGGTACATAATTTAATAAAAATATCATTCTATAATTTTTTTTTTAAATTCAAAAGGAAAATAACATCATAGAAAATTTTTTTTTTTTTTTGATAAGTAATAAGACTTTTATTCAACAAGAAGAACGCAAACAGCCATTACAGGTGTTCATGATGGTGAACACAAAAAACAGCAAACAAAAACAACTAAAAACAGAATAAGAGAAGCAACTTAAGAGGCACTACTAAGGGTAGAAAAGAACTCCAAAGTAGAAGAACAGTTTGAAAAACCCCAGCACTTAGCCCATTCAAAAAGAGTATTTCGGCTGATCGCTTGTAACTGATCAAGCGTTCTCTCCAAACTCTCAAAAGAGCGCCGGTTTCTTTCCAACCAAACAACCCACATCAAACAACCAGAAACCATATTCCATACGTCGTAAGCATATTTTCCCAACCAATTACTCCAACAAGACACCAAACTCACCACAGAACTTGGCATAACCCATTGAATCCCAAAAGCTTGTAACATTTGCACCCACAAAGCATAAGCTACCGGACAATGAATGAGAAGATGGTCCACAGATTCCGCTGAACAGCAGCACATACAGCACCTATTCACCAAAGGGAGGCCCCGGATATTATCCAAGGTAAGGATCCGGCCATGTGCTGCGGTCCACAAGAAGAAAGCCACTCTCTTAGGCACCTTGACTTTCCAAATCCCCTTCCAAGGGAAGTAGGAAGTATCTGTACCCCTGATCTTATGATAAAAGGACCGCGTATCAAACTTACCATTCCTATTAAGACACCAATGAGGTCTATCCCACCCAAAACCTCGTGGGATCCGAGACTGAATGAGTTCTAGGAAGGAGAAGGCAGCCTCAAATTCCCTCTCATGAAAATTCCTATAAAATCTCACATTCCAACATCTACTACTCCCATCCTCTAGATGCTCCAACAAATCAGAAATATAGGCTTCCTTGTCACTAGAACACGCAAATAACTAAGGATAGAGCATTTTAAGAGTGAAATCCCCAACCCACCTATCATGCCAAAAACGAATACGGGAACCATCACCCACCACAAAAACTAAGTGTTTGGAGAACCTCGCCCAACCGACATTAATACCACGCCAAAGGCCGCACCCGTGTGCCCTTCTACAATCTTTAGTATTCCACCCCCCTTGATCCTCGCCGTATTTGGTGGCAATAACCCTCCGCCAAAGACTAGTTCCTTCTTGGCCAAACCTCCATAACCATTTCCCTAATAGAGCTTGGTTAAAGAGACCTAACTTCCTAACCCCCAAACCACCCATCTCTAGAGGTGAACACACCTTCTCCCAAGCCACCAAAGAATGTTTAAAACACTCCTCCGAAGATCCCCACAAGAATTTCCTCTGAATACGCTCCAATCTGTCAGCCACAGCTACAGGGATGGTAAATAAGGATAGATAGTATGTGGGAAGACTAGAGAGGGTACTCTTCAAGAGAGTAATCCTACCACCCTTAGACAAATATAGACGTTTCCAACCAGCCAGCTTCTTCTCCATCTTCTCCAAAATGGGGTTCCAAATGGATGCAGTCTTGTACGGGGTGCCCAAAGGCATGCCCAAATATTTCATGGGCAGGCTACCCACCCTACAACTGAGAATATTAGCCAAAGCATCAATATTACCAACCTCCCCCACCGGGACAATCTCACTCTTCCCCACATTTACCTTTAATCCAGTAAAGGCTTGGAAGCAAGACAAAGCCAGTCTAATAGCCAACAACTGATCTCTAGAAGCATCACAGAACAGAATAGTATCGTCTGCAAATAGCAGATGAGATATGCGAACCCCGATAGAGTTCACTGGTCCCACATGAAAACCATGAAGCAGCCCACTATCCTCGGTTTTCTTAAGGATCCGAGATAGAACTTCCATAATCAAGAGGAAAAGAAGAGGGGACAACGGATCTCCTTGTCTCAACCCACGAGAGCTTCCAAAAAAGCCTGTTGGGGAACCATTCACAAGAACTGAGAAGCGAACAGTAGAAATGCAAGCCTTAATCCACTCCCTCCACTTCAACCCAAAGCCCATCCTATTCAACAAATAAAGTAGGGCATCCCAATTAACATGATCGTAAGCCTTTTCTATATCCAGCTTACAAACTACACCCGGGGAATGACTCTTCAATCTACTGTCCAGGCACTCATTCGCAATTAACACTGAGTCCAAAATTTGTCTTCCACCAACAAAGGAATTTTGGGTCTCCGAGATCAAACTGTCTAAAATCCCCTTCAACCTATTCGCCAACACCTTAGACAGCAACTTGTAAACACTGCCCACCAAACTAATAGGCCTAAAATCTTTAATATTGACAGCATCAGATTTCTTAGGAATAAGAGTGAGGAAGGAAGCATTAAGAGACCTTTCAAAAACTGAAAACCTATGAAAATGCTTAAAAACAGCCATCACATCATCCTCCACCACCCTCCAACATTTATGAAAAAATGCCATGGTGAACCCGTCCGGGCCAGGGGCTTTATCCCCCTCCATCTCTGCCAACGCCTGGGAAACTTCTTCTTTCGAGAACTCCCTCTCAAGGGACACCCTATCATCCTCCCCAATACTAGCAAAATCCAACCCATCCACAGTTGGACGCCACGTGTCCGTTTCTGTATAAAGTTCCTGATAAAATTGGACCACCTGAGCCCGCACAGCAGGTTCATCCTCATATAATACCCCATCCACCTCGACACTACTGATATGATTAGCTCTTCTATGTGAATTTGCTAATCTATGAAAGAAGCGTGTGTTGTTATCACCTTCCTTCACATACAGAGCTCGGGACTTTTGTCTCCAAAAAGTCTCTTCCATTGAAGCTAAAACTTCAATCTCACCTTTAACCTGAGTGCGGCGAGCTTGATCCTCATGCGAAAGGCCTAGAATGTCTTCCTTGGCATCCAAACCCAATAATTCAGACAGCAAACTCTTCTTCTTAAAAACCAAATCACCAAAAACCTCCTTATTCCACTTTTTTAGATCTTCTTTAAGAGCCTTTAATTTCTGCGCCAAAACAAAGCTAGGTGATCCCGTAAAGCAATACCTGATCCACCACTGTTGAACCATCTCAACAAAACCCTCCACCTTTAACCACATGTTCTCAAACTTAAAAGCACCGCGCCCCCTCCCCAGAACACCAGATTCCACCAAAATCGGACAATGATCAGAAATAACCCGAGGAAGCACCCTCTGAGACACGTTTCCAAAATGATCCTCCCAATCCGCAGATACCAATGTCCTGTCAATTCGGGACATAGACTTCGGTTCGGAATCCCTAAACCAAGTGAAAGAAGCCCCCTCCAATGGTAAATCCACTAGGAAATTATTTTCTATAAAATCTGAAAAAGCAAACATGGCTGGGCTGAAAGAGTCACAGCCAAGCCTCTCGCAAGGATATCTAATAACATTGAAATCACCAAATAAAAACCAGGACTTGTTCCAACGAGTACGCACCCTTGATAACTCCTCCCACAAAACAGCCCTATGAGGGTCTGCGTTTGGACCATAAATGCCAGTACAAATCCATTCAAATCCATCCACAACACCCCTAAAAAGAACACTAACTGAAAACTGACCAACCAACCCATCAATTTTTTGAACCACCCGCTTATCCTAGACCAGCAGAACCCCCCAGATGATTGAATCGCATCCAAAACAGCCCAATCATTGAAAGGACTACCCGATAAGCTTCGCAAGACAGCAGAGTTTACCGAAGAAAGCTTAGTTTCCTGGAGACAAACAATATCACACCTCCATTCCTTAAGAAGATTCTTGCAAACCTCTCTCTTTCGGGGATTATTCAACCCCCTAACATTCCAAGAAAGAAGTCTTAAAGTCATTTAAAACTGCCAACAGCCCCCAAACTGTTCGACGAAACTCTATAACGAGAAGAAGAGCCATTGTAATTTACAGTGGAAACTAGACCCCGAAGTTCTCTAAGACCTTTCTGACCAGGTTTAAAAGTTCTTCGACCACTTCCCTCATTAACAACCTCAAGACATTCTTGTTCCAAGAGACGAAATAAAGCCACACACTGAGCTTCATGCCTTACAATAGGAAAACCCACCATTTTGCAAAAACTACTCATCATATTGGACACCCATTTAGACTGAG
Source organism: Quercus aquifolioides (assembly GCA_019022515.1). NCBI lineage: Eukaryota > Viridiplantae > Streptophyta > Magnoliopsida > Fagales > Fagaceae > Quercus > Quercus aquifolioides. The sequence goes on along the minus strand of CM032330.1, from coordinate 45,608,490 downwards.
CACCCTCATCCTCCCCCCTGTTCAACACCAAATCCTTCGTAGCCTTAGGATCCCACTGAGACAACGGTACACACTCCAAAGGGCCACTCTCATGCACCCCACTGCCAGAAAGACCAGAAGGCGCTCCACTTTTCTCCCGTGGAAGAAGCAGGAGCTCTGACCCCCATTAAGCGACCCGTCAACAAACTCCTTACCAGTGTGTGGGGCACTACCGTCGTACACCTCGGTATGAGACTCCGATAAAACATCACCCACTTCCTCCACAGACCAAGGATCCCCTTCTCTACCCGAGTTAGCCAAGATAGAAAAACGATTAGAGTCAGCCCACCAATTACCCAGTGGCAGAAACGATCCTGAGCCCACAACATCATGATCCCCATGAAGTCGTGACTCCACCGCTGGATTCAAGTACTCAGCTCCATCCAAATGTCTCGGCGACCTTGGCTCAACAATCGGATTGGTCCTTTTTACTCCCTTGTCGCCTGAAACCACCGTGGAGTCATCTCTTCTACCAAAACAGAGACCCTCCTCGCTACCCAGACATGACAGAGTAGAAAAAGAGTTTTGGGCATCAAACCCAGAACCCATAGGCCTCGCCGTCGCCCCACCCGTCAAAACACCAGCTATCGGAGAATGGGTTACGTCCCTAAACCTCCGATTTGTCACCTCCACACCGGAAAACCCAATATCGAACCCCTCCGTTGCACTCGCCGGCGCCGCCGTCGTCACCGGAGACCCGGAACCCTCCGTCGAACTCGCCGGCATCTCTGCTGGCACCGGCGACCCGGAAACTACCTCCGATATTCCTCTCGAGCTCTCCCCTTTGGCCCACGAAGACTGACTATCAAATGAAGCTTTTAATGTACCAGATTTGTCCAAAGTACCCTTAAGTGCTATTGTATCCACGGGATGGGCTTTGACAAGCCCACCAGATTGATTAAAATGTTCTGGCCCTCCACTTGACACCTTGGGCCAACTAACATCCTTTGCACCCAGAACAGTCACAGTGCGTTTCCCGCCCTCAGACTTGCACACTCTCAGAGCCAAAAATGCAGGAGTCAGCTTAAAGGTACAAGCCCGCGTGGGTCTGCCATTTATGACTGAAACATTGCCATTTAAAACAAAACCATTTCCTACAGGGACTCCAGGAATCCCGTTCTGCCCCAAATTTGCTCCAAAATTTTCAAAATTCCTGATCTTTTGCTGATTACCAGAAGCAGACAAAAGATTCTCACTCCGGTCACCACCAACAGAAAGACCACCTCCACCACCACCATTTTTGGAGGATACATCTGCCATAGAACTTGGTTTAGCACCAGTGAAAAAAATCCTCAACTCTCTCTGAAATAGAGACCAACCTGCACGGTTGGAGCTTGCTGGTATCATAACACAACCTCGGCGAGCCCCACCATAGTATTCAGCTATGACCACAAAAACACCAGCCTTATTCGACCTCCCACAAAATTCCAACAACTTATTATTTTCCCGAAAACGTTTGCAAATGGAAATATTCCCCGGAACCCAATCACGGATATCAGCAAAACAAGAAAGGATCCACTCCAATCCTTTACGTCCTACCCAAATAGTGTGCTTTACATGTCGGCTGCTTTCATGTATAGCATACGAATCATGTCGCCCGCCATTGAAAGAAAAAGAGAAAAGTTTTGCATCAATGCGGAAAGGAGACTTACTACCCCCATGAACCGATAAAGATGGAGAGGTATAAAGGTTTGACACTGGTTTGACAACAGTTTTAGGAAGAGAGATAACAGGTAACAGTGGAGGTGTAGGCACAGAAGGTTTGTTACGCAATGTGGATGGTTGAAAGGGGTATGACGGTGGGCAAAAACTAGAAGGGATGGAGGGATGACAAAAGGTGTATGTTGGCAATCCAAAAGGAGGGAGTTGAGGTGGAAAAAGAAAAGGATAGGGAGGAAGGGAAGGAATATGAGGGACAGCCGATGGTAGGAAGGGGAGGAGAGAGGGAGTTAGGGGAGGTTGGTGGTGAGGAAGAGGGTGGGGGAGAGGTGGGGGAGGGAGAGAATATTCCATTACTATGGTTTTGATGCTTCAGAGATTGAAAAGATGAAAGTGGAATGATCTAAACATGCATTTTCCTTGATTTAAACAAACAAGTCTCGTTTTGAACATACAAGAAAAAATTAAAGGATAAGAGCCCATGAGCTCTAACACAAATGGCACCTCCTCTCATAGAAAATTTGAAGTATGGAACTACACTATTGAGCATGATAGGAATAAAAAGGAGTCAAAATGATACCTTCTGCAATATCATGCACAATTGCTATCTTAATACACCTGTATAAATATGCAAAACAAGGCAAAAGATTTCAATAAAAAACTATCAGGGATAAAAAACAATAATAATACAAGAAGGGGCAAGTGAATAAAAAATTCAATTAAAAGAGACTTAGGGGACAAACTGACTTCAACCACCCAGACCAGATTCAACTGCCTAGTAGACACCTCTGCATAAATTCTATCAAGGCATTCTCAAAGCTTTGAATACATTTTATCTAAATTACTTTTATAGTGTAACAACAGAAAAATTAGATGAAACTATTATCTCTTTACCTATACTACTCAACAAGTAAAAGCTTACAGGTTATTGGGTAAACTGTAGTGCACAGCTTTTCATACCAATAAAACCCGAGCATCAAAGTGGTATAATTTGCTACCAGAAATGACATTTGGATGAGCAGTGACAGTAAAATATAATACAATTGATTCATAACAAACCCCCCCCCCCCCCCCCCCCCTCCGCAAAAAAAAGGTAAAACAGATAAACAAGAGTTAAAATGTCCATAACTGCAAATAAAATCTGAACATCAGGTTTATTTATTTATTTAATTTTGTGTTGCATGGAAAGAGTTCAACCTACAACATATCCAAGCCCCACCAACATCTTATCATATGAACCAAGGCACAGTGCCATCCTTCACTATTAAAATGTTCCTTCATCAGATATAAATTAAACTTAAAGACTGAATTGAAACATTATTATGTATATCTACAGTAGAAACTTTTAATCTTTTTTTTTTTTTTTTCTGTGTTTCCAAGATAGTAAAAAGTTCTTACATTGTTTGATGTGGTGCATTTGGAGGGAAAGGAATAGCGGGAGTTTTGAAGGCACCGAAAGTTCTATGCCTGATCTTAAGTTGTTCTTTTTTAGAACTTTATTAGATTGGCTGTCAGCCATGAGGAACCTCTCTTTATTTTCTATTATTGACTTGCTAGATTTATGCAATTTTTGTGACTGATTGTCTATCCCAGTATATCCCCCATATACTTGGGTGACTCATTTTTCGTATTAATATAATCTTGTTACTTATCAAAAAGTAAAAGTTCTTCCATTAGATGCCAATAATATTTAATCCAGCACATGTTGTTTGGACATAATATTTTTCAAAATCCATTGGCCTATCAGACGGATATAAAGTGGTATTTTCGTCATACAACTTTCCTACAACTTGTTTCTCCCAAAAAAAAAAAAAAATCCTACAACTTCACTGAAAATAGAAAATGGGATGGTTGCTCCTTAATAACTATAGACAGAATTAACCAAGGTTACATGTCTCAAGTATAAGGGCCACAAAAAGTACCATTTAACTAACTTTTTTATGATTAGTACTCAGTATGCTTGTAATGGACCCATCAAACCCCAAGTAAAATGTAAAATAAGGAGCAAAAATCTGATTAACTGAACCTTTAATGGTTTGGTCCGTTACCTAAAAATTGAGGAACATGATTGCTGAAGTACCAAGTAAGCTTCATCTTTCAACTTTATAGTTCATTGTAATTTTAGATCTCCTGTATGACAGTCATCTTATATACTTCCTATGTACTTGTAGATTCATTTTGAATAAATATTTCTACTTATCAAAAAAAATAAAAGAAATTGCTTCATCCAAAAAGTTCTACCACAACTTTGGTATTAAAAAGAAAAAGAAACATCCTCATTTCACTTTATATCCAATGAACGCATCTTATTAATCAATCATGACTAGCAGATTGGTGACCAACCAACTAGCTAAAGAGGAGGTCATAAACTTCTAAGAGAAGTTATTTGAGCTAATTATTTTTGAAAACATGAATTAGGCCAAATGCACACCAGAATGTGTGGTTACCAACAATGTTTTAATAATACTTGTATAATCTAATCTATAAACACATGGTATAAAATAAAAGACCAATAATTTCATACATATGGCGTTGTTTTAGTCTACATTCACTTCACTTGTCTTAGCAACATATAATAATAAATAATAGCATAAAACAAACAAAAAAAGAAAAGAGAGTAAATGAAAATACAAAGTCAAAGATTGAAGTGAAGTGGAAGTGGAAGTTGAAGTTTTACCTTTCCCTATTGAGACCTGAAGGAAGGTCAGCAGCAATCAAGGCCATCAAAGCCATTCGGTACATATGATCAGCAATTGACTCTGGACCCTTTATCCCTTGATTGATCCATCCTTTCCTCTTTGTAGTCTACAACAACCAATGTATACTATACTAATTTTCTTAGGTTTTCTCGGCAACCAAACAGAGAGTGAGAGAACGAAAGCAAACCTTAAGGCGATGGCACAATGTGAGAAAATCAATTGCAGAAGAGGACGAGCCAATCGAAGTTTGGGATTCCTCCAAACTGAGCGATCTCTTGGATCCGGAACCGTCCGGAGCGGAGTTCTGGGAGTGGGAGCGAACTGATACTAGCCTAGGGTTGGAAGGGTGAGTAAAAAATCCAGGTCCGGTGCGATTGAAGAAAGCGAGAGGAGAGCGAGAATGAAGAGAGCGATGCAGCGGAGGAGTTGATGAATTCACCGCCATCGTTGTGTTTTTTCAAGAAATTGTTTTTGTTTTTATGTGTTTGGGAAATGAGAAAAGGGGCGCTTGGAAGTAGGTGAAGTTTGAGTGAGTGATAAGCATCTGCCAAACTTGAACTAAATAGTGCACGTGCCAGTTGAGACAGACTCACTTGTAACCCAACCCAACCCAACCCACCAAGCCCTAAAAACTGACCCAACCCGGCGGGTTGGGTTGGATCGAGTCGGTTTTGGCGGGTTGGTTGCACACCCCTATTTATAATCAACTCCCCAACCGGTACTTGCTAATGTAATGAAAGATGCTAAAAGTATTACAAATTTTATTACATGAATTTTACAAATTGATGTGACAATAAGTATAATTGGTGAGTTTCAACCACCTTATAACTAAATTTTGAATTACCTCTTTCTAAGCAGTGACAAATTAGCTTGTAAGATCAATATAGTAAAACTTGTAGTACCTAACTATCTATAGGACTTCTCGAATTTAATTAATGAGTCTATTGTAATTAATGAGTCGATTGTGAGCGTGGAAGAAATGAGTACCATGTTGCCAAAATATCTAAGAATTACTCCTATAACTGAGTTTTTAAAAGGACAAAGTACAACATAGTTTTAGAGGAATTTTCTCCAAATGGTTAGGTGAAATATTTATGGGCCATTTAATCTCATACAATCATACATACTATTGTCTGTTCTCCTTTTTTTATGGACTATGTGCTCTAGCTCCTTAGAACATTCATATCAGTGGGTGTATAATAAAAAAAGATGTGAAATTTACACATTTTTGCCAAAAATCTACTCATATTACATTAGTCCATCTATAAATGTGTAAATATACACAGTTACTATAGTTTTTCATTTCATTTTTTAATTATTTCTTATCCCTTTCTCTCTGTCTCTATCTCACGGTTGATTCTTGCTCCTAACCCAGAAATTTGATCTCTCTCTCTCTCTCTCTCTCTCTCTCTCTCTCTCATGGTGTAGTCTCAAATTGCAGGTTTTGGGTAAGATTTGTTGGAAAATTTGTTGGGTTTTGGGTTTGCTAGAAACGCAAAAGCTGGGTCTTGTGCAAGTTGGAAACACAAAAGTTGAGTTTTGATATTTGTGAAGTTGGGTTTTGGGGATTTTGATGAGAGATTGAAGGTTGATTTGAAAGAAAATGTCCATGGAGGAAATTTTGAGCAAAAATGTGATTTGGGTGAGAATAGTAGATTTGATTTGGGTATTTGTTTTAGGTTAGATTTGAGTATAAGTATTTGATATTTGAGAAAGTTTGTGGGTTTGCTGAGGATCAAATAAACTCTAGCTAGTAGCAGTTGTAGCATAGTAATTTGATTTTGTCAAGTTTGTGGGTTTGTTTTAGTTTTGCTTTGATATTTCTAGTTTCTGTTTGTTTTTTAAGGAATTTTTAATTTTCTTTAAAAACTTTGGATTATGATGTTTTGTTTGGTATTGCTTTGATTGGGTTTTTTCTTGCCTATTTGGCTTCAAACTCGCTAAAAATTTCAATTGAAGGGGAGGGGGGGATGTGTGTTTACAGTTTGGGGGTTGTGGTTTTTGGTAAGGAAGAGAGAGATATGATTTAAGATAATAATAAAAAGTGAAAAAAAAAAATATTTTAATGAAATGTAGTGTAAAATAGTGTGGTGGGCCTTTTTATATTCTAGATTGGGCTGTTTCCTACTGTACTATGGCCCAATAGTTCTGGGGTAGGAGTGTCGGGACTGGCTCAACTGAAACTCACCTCAAGCCAGCTTGTGCACAAGCTAGGACCCCTTTGCAGAGATCTTGGTCACGTGTCCATTGCAGGGGATGCTGTCACAAAAATGTTATAGCAGGAGACACATAATAGAACAGGATAATAAGAAAGATATTCTAACTAAAGTGCTTACTACCGGCCAAAGATAATATTAAAACATTTTTCGCAATAAGGAAACACAATGGTATGAGTATGGCAGAAATAAAAAGAAAAGAATAATGTTAATGCTTGATTAACTATAATAAAAGAGGGAAAAAGAGGTTAGTCTGCTAGACTTGACTCCTTAGCAGATTTAAGACCAAGAAGGGAACCACTCTCCAATGTGGATAATCTCATTGGAAATCCTGCCATAGAAATTACCAATTTTTAAAGAACGGACCTAAGTGGCTTATTCTTGAATCTCTTGATTGGCTAGAGAGTAGGCTGTTGAGAGAGAGAGAAGGGAGAAGCCTATTGGTGCATGCCTTATCACACTTTTGTTTTCTCACTTCACTTCCCAGTCTTTTGTTTTCCTTTCTTTCCTTACTTATCCCTCTATTTTTCTTTCTGCTTTCTATTTCTTTCTATGTTTCGTTCTTCCCTCTTATTTTCTCCTCCGTTGTTGTTGTTGTTTACTGTGCACAGCTAAGGCCTTTTTATACTGCCTACCATGATTAGGTTTACCGTTTTACCCCTCAACTACCTTTAGCCTGGTGTGGGTGTCCTTTCTAGGCCACCCACTGATCTGCTGGTTGCTTAACCACCATTACTACTCTGTGCTAGCTGTGCCATATTCCATTCTCAGATAAAAGGAGTTTTGTTTTATTTCATTACTCTCTATGGCATTCCTATCCGGATAAGGGTTGGGTATTCTCTCTTACTAACTCTTATGGTATGCATCTAGTGATTCCAGCTTATCTTTCCCTCTTCTAGGTGGTATGTCATCCCAACAAGACATTTCCCTCAAAAGAGCTTGAGTGGAAATCCCAGAATATACTTCCCCTTTCTCCCCCCTGCCAGACCATACCCTCTCTTACCTCTAACCCATGGCCTATCGCGCCTGTATTGGCTAGGTACAAGTGCGTGGTGCCTGAGCCTTGTGCATGCTCCACTCCCATGTGAGTCCATGGCTTGTCTACTGTTCACGCGTTTGCTGTTGCCTATGGGTTTGTCTAGTCTCGCTGCACATTCTGCTACTTATTTTTAACCCTTTTGTGGCGTGGATGAGTTTGGGTCTTCATTCTTTATGTCTCGTTCCTTTTCTAGCCTGGGTCTTGCTTTGGGATGGGCCCTTTCTTCTTCAATTCAGCCCATGTTTCCTTCTATTTCTGGTTTGTGGGTAGACCAATATTTTTGCCACGCCATTGTATTATTTTTGCCATGCATCGCTTAGCTGTGCTTGCTGGGCCTGCCATGTATTTATTTTTTCTCTACTTAGTTTGTGTTGCATAGTACTTCTGCTAGGTTAGTTTTCATATCATCTTGGGCTTCCTTGGCCCATTTTATTTCTTTGGGCATTCTTGGCCCGCTTCATTCCTTTGGGCTTCCTTGACCCATTTCATTTTTACATTCCCATGGGCTTTTTGCTAAATCTTTCAGGCTTCCTCGACCTAATTACCATATTCTTTACTTTTGGGGTTTGTTGGCCTTTGCACCAACCCCCTTTACTAATTCCTTTCTTTGGACTCCTCCGGCTCATCTTTGCTTGCTTTCCACTTCTTACGATTCCCATGAGCTTACTACTTCCTTCTTTGGGGCTCCCTTGGGCCCTTTTGCTTTTTTTAGGGCCTTTTTACTATTTTGTGGGCTTATGTACCATTGTTCATGCCATTCGGGCCTAATGGTTTTTCTTACTTTGCTAATTCTTCTTTCTTCACCCTTTGTTATATTGTTGGGCTTCTTCTTGCCATTGACCCCTTTTCTTTTTTGCCAAAATGGGCCTCAACAAATAGATAGTTTAATGTAGGTAGTTGTAAACACTGCATTTTGTACCCGTTAATAAATTTTGGTCCCCAGCCCCAATGATGAGCTTGACATATGTCAACCAAGGGTAATTAAAGAGTTCACAATAGTTTGGAAGTAATCACAACTCAAAAGTGCTCAAATCGCTTTGAAATTGATAGTGAAAACTAACTTTTGCTAACTATTTTAACCATAACTTTTGATCTATAAAGAAGTTTTGAGTGAGGTTTATTTCATTGGAAATTAGACATCCTGAGCTTCAATTTGAATACAAAATTTTCCTAACTTGAACTTAGATTGAGTAAGTTATGACTATTTGAAGTTGGGCCAACTGGGCATTTCGATTTTCTAGGTTTTAAAACTACATTTTAAGGGCCCAAAACATCATGCTTTGATGTGGGCTGGCCCATAGACCCTTGAGAACGTCCAAAGATCATTAAAAATCCTCAAAAATTCTAATTTTAACTTATAAATACTCATCTTATGTCTCCAATCAAAACCCTTGCTAGAGAGTGTTATTTTTTGGCCTCCATATTCTCTAAAACCCTTTTTTCTCTTTTCAAAACCCTAGGGTAGCACCTTAGAACGTTTTTTACAAAATTAAAACCTCTCTTTAGTTAGTTCTAAGGCAGAAAGTTTGCTTTCAAAATTGTTTTCTAAAACCTTGTGTTCCTGAGTTATGATTACTAACTATTGTTGTGTTCTTTGATTATTGTTGTCTTCTCCATCTAATACTTGTATTGTAGGCACTGAAGGGTCGGTTAAAACAATCTCAAATCTGTGATTCTAAAGCAAGGTGAGTCTCTTTTCCATAATTTCCAAACTTGCTACATATGATTCACATGAGTTCTTAATGTAGTTTCTCTAGTTATTTTATTTTATTTGCTTGTTGATTTTATTATGTTTGATATGTTGTAATTTGATTTTAGGTTGTTTATAATCTATTTTAGGTTGTTCTTGTTTTATTATTTTGGTTTCATGTAAAGTTTAACATGCATATTTAGTTTATGTTAGTTTAGAATATTTGTTTTGTTTCATGTTCATTTGTTTTATTTATTTATTTATTTTTATGTTAGTTTAGTTTTTAGGGTTCTCACATGCTTGTTTGATCTCATGTGTTATATCTTTGTTTGATTAAATCTCTAAAAATGTAATTTTTTAATTTTGTGTTAAAGGATGCTTACGCATCCATCGAGTATGCATGCGTATGGTCCAACCATGCGTACTCATACTTGAGTATGCGTAAGCACCTTAAACCCAGATTAGGGCAAAATTCTTGTTTTTATTTAATTAGTTATTTTTTCACATATTATTTGATTCTGTTTGATTATGTTTAGGTTAATTAATTGTGTTTAATTATTTTCCATGTTTATTTGAATCTTTTTGCCTTGTTCAGTATCTTTTCCTTGTGTGTTTATATTTAATTGTCAACTTGTCATGTTTAATTTATTTTGTTTGATTATGTTTTATTTGTTTCATTTTATATTGTGATCTTTAATATGTTGTGTGTGTTATTTCCTAAAGTGCATGATGTATGTTTAGGATAAGGATTAGTGCTCTCTTAATAAACTTTTTAATTAAATATGGCCTAGCAACACATAATGAAGGCCGGCCCATAAGCCAGGCGGTCTTGGGTGCCTAACACCTTCCTAAGCCGTACCTAAAACTCTAGACCCATAATCTGGTATGTGAACCCATGTATGTAAGTGATTGGCCCAAAAGGCCCAATATGGTTTCTAGACCTAATCTAGGTGGCGACTTCACTTTTCTCCGCCATTGTCCACTCGGTCAGGGCATACTCTCCTTTGCGTCCACAGTGGCAACTCCGTTGGAGATAGAGATGAAGTTTAACTCTGATGTGTTGTTAGGCCATAATTAAATAAAGATTTTATAAATTGAGCTCAATCCTATTTTATTTTATTTTACACACACTTCACTTGGTTCTTTTTGTCCCTTTCATCCCAGTTGGTGATGAGTGGGAAGGTAGAGGCTCCATTCGGGCCAAAATCTTCCGAAGTTCATCCCACGAACTCATAATCTATGCCATTGCCTATAATGGGCTTTGAGTATGTTAACGGTTGCCACCAATTCACAACGGTTTATTTAGGCCCAAGGTTGGAATTATGGCCCACTTAGTTGTGAGTGATCTACTAATCTGTTCTTTTAGCTTTAAGGAGCTTACCCACACATAGATGAGTTTAAAACCCAACCACGTAGGGTTACCTAATTGTGTGTGCATGTGTGTGCTTTGTTTGAATTATTTGTTGGGCTAATAAAATTGGTCAATCTTTTTTTTTTAAATCTTTTATGTTTTCAAAAATAAAAATTCAAGTTCTCTTTTTAAATAAATTTTTTTCAAAAAAAAATGTGAATTTTTTTTTTTTTTTTTTAAAGTGTGAGTTTTCAGTTAGGTTTTTTATTTTTTATTTTTTTATATAAATTCCAAAAAAAAAAAAAAAAAAATTAAAAGAGTGAGTTTCTTTATAAATAATTTTTTTTTTTTTTTAAAGAAAGAGTTGCTTTCAAAATAAAAAATTTTGAAAAAAAAATGTGAGTTTTTAGAGAGATTTTTTATATAAATTCCTAAAAAAAATTTCAAAAAAAAGAAGAAGAAGTGAGTTTTCTATAAATAAATAAAAAATTTTGAGTTTTCAAAAAAGAGTTTCTTTCAAAATAAAATTTTTCAAAAAAAAAAAAAAAAATCTTTTGAGTTTTTCTTTAGCATAAATTTTTTCAAAGATTGGCCCATTTTAGTAGCCCATTTTTGTTTATTTTTTGAGTCTTTCCTTCGTTGTGTCTTGGGCTTAGGCCCCTCTGTGTTTTGTCTTGTCTTGTCTTGGGCCTTAGGCCCATCCTTGTTCGGTCTAGGGGCATTGGGCCAATCGTTGTATCGTCTTAGGCCTTAGGCCCACCTTTGTCTTGTCTAGGGGCAATAGGCCCATTCTCGTGTTGTCTTGGGCCTTAGGCCTATCATTTGTCATGTCTTGGGCTTTGGCCCATCCGTGTCTTGTCTTGGGCCTTAGGCCCATCCTTGTGTCATCTAGCCCATCCTTAATTTTGTCTAGGCTTTAAGCTTTTCTTGTTTTTGTTTTGTGGCCTTAGGCCTATGTCGTTGTTAGGATTAGTGCCCTAAAATTCTATTGTAAGATGCTATGTATGACATTATGTATGACTTAATGTTGTGATTAATAAATTTGCTTTATTATTATCTGAAATAATGGTAACATCAATATTTAGACATTATCATATAATCCATGAGATGCATTGTATGTGATTTATGTGAAAAGTCACAGAAAATATAAATCACAAGTTCTTTGTAAACTCAGAATTTTAGTTTGTAGTCGGTGATGAAATTGGGCATTTCATCTGCGAAGACTATAACATATCAACTAAGATGATTTGTCTTGATTATGGAAGTGGAGACTTCTAGTTGATATGTTGATATGTTTTAACAGTTAAAACATATTGAACTGGACCATTGTGAGATTTATTATTCTCCTAATGACTGTTAAATGAATAATAAACCTCACGACTTTTATTCACATGAATTCTTAATCCTGAGAGAATAGTGGATTTGATCATGAAATGTAGGTTGTTTTGATATATCAGGAGTGAGATATAAAGCAACGGTCAAAACCTCAGTATGTTGGGTAGCCACATTTAGTGTTGATGGAACATATATTCTCAAGATGGAATTCATAGTCTCTTAACGGAGATACAAAATATTACCTTGAGATAAGTTTAATAGGTTTGTTATTCAGAATGTTAGGCCTAATTACTTTAGTAAATAGTTACTAAAGTATATATTTATGAAATTGGATTTCATAAATATATGATGAATAACTAAAAAAATTAAACCGGGTATTCAAGGATTAAGATGTAGTAATTTACAAAGTGGCAGTCTACATTCATGACTTTGTATTACTATGAATATTTTATGAAGGGATTACATGTACAATAAAGTCTTGGAATATAATTTATTAATAAGGCCTAGAGTGCAATTATATTTATATAGTGGTATTAAATATAATTAATGGTAACTTTGGACTTGTTAAGAGTTGATAGAAAAGTCCAAGGCCCATTGGAGCTAGTGTTTTATTTGTTCCCTTTTGGTCCCACTCCAAGCCATTTTACTAAAGCCCAATTGGGAAGGCCCAAAATGCTAGCCCAATTAGATAATCAGTTATTAGGAGAGAAACATATAGAATTTTTAAGAACATGAATTGGTATGTATGAGAGTGTTGAACACTCTTTGATTCTCTCTAGAACATACACATATAACTGATTGAGAGACCACACTTCTTGGGCATCAAGTGGAATTGGAGTGAAAATTGAAAGTCTTCTCAAGTGCTTTTCATCTTCGGTTTTGAATTTCACCGCTTCAAGGTACACTCTCTTGTTCTCTAATTTTGAAACGTACATGACACATGTTATCAATTGTAAATGAAGTAGATCCGTTAATTTTTTCCGCTGCATACACTTATATTTCCTTCAGTCATGTCGTCTAGGGTTGTTACCTTATTTTATCTTTTGTCTTGGGCCCTAGGCCCACTCTTGTTTGTCTAGGGGCATTAGGTCCATGTCTTGTCAAGGTTTGTGATCTTTTAGTGTCTTCATTGTTGTGTTTTCAAGTTTCTTTCTTTTGGGTCTTGTCTTTCTTGGGTCTTCTCTAAACTTTGTGGTCTCATTCTAGGGGCATGGTTAAATGAGAATTGAACATAAAAGTTATTGTTGGAGATCTTCATGAAACGTTTCTCATAAGGATAAGTCTATTGTAAGCGACCCATTATTGCTCCTAAAAAGGGTATTGCACAACCCTCTTAGTCTCGAACCTCTGATAATCACCTCATAAGAATCGATCTTGCTTCTGTCGACCAAATGGCATCAAGTGACCAAGATATTTTGAAGAAGATGGAAGAAATGATGGCAGTGATGACTGCTCTTATCATTGAAAGGCTTCACCATCTTAAGGGTGCTCATTGAAAGAAGACGAAGGTAGTGCAAGAATCTCAAGATGAAGACTTTATCTTTGATGATGATTGTTTTGAGGAAAAAGAAGCTGAGATTAACAAGGAACCTAAGAAGAAAGAAAAGTCAAAGGAAACCAAAGAGATGAGTCAAGAAATTAAAAAGATGAAATGTGTGCTTAAGAGGTCCCAAGGTATGGAGGACGACATGCTTGATATTGAGGAATTGTGTCCATTTCCTGAAGTCCAACTCCCCCCAAAGTTCAAGATGCCAAAGATGGATTCTTTTGATGGTACTGGAAATCTCAAGAATCATTTGAAGCAATATGTACTTGCCATGAAACCTCTAGGTCTTATTAGGGAGAAAATCATTTTGTGTTTCTTTTGAACTTTTAGTGGTGTAGCCCTACAATGGTATCTCTCATTGGAAAATGCTAAGATGAATGATTGGAATAAGATGGCTGAAGCTTTTGCACGACAATATTCATACAATGTTCAATTGGATGTGAGCCTTAGAGACTTGGAGACTACAAAGCAATTAAGCAATGAGTCATTTTCTGATGAAGTGGAAAAGAAAGACTTCCAAGATGCCTAATCTTCCTAGTGAGAAAGATCAAGTGAGGATGGTCATGAATAATGTATTGCCTACTTATGGGCGCCAACTTGCACCAATTCTTTTGAAGACTTTTGTAAATTTATATGATGCTGGTATACAAGTTGAGGATGTTATTAATAGTGGACTTATTGAGAAAAGTGATGCAAAACCTCAAAAGAAGTTTGGGGTAGGATGTTCAAGTAACAGTGGTAACAATGGTGGTAAGACAAGTGAAGCTAATGTTGTTAATGTTCGAAGAAAGTTCACTTCATTGGGAATGACTTTATCCCAAGAACTTGAAAAATTTTCAACCAAAGGACTCGTCAAGTCATTGGATCTTGGAAGGTATACTCCAAACACCTCTGCTCCAAACTACAATACAAGTGAGTATTGCAAGTACCATTAGAGCCATGGTCATTCTACTGATAAGTGCACTCGTCTCTCTTATGACATTGAAGACCTCATTCAATCTGGCAAGGTCCCTTTGCCACCCATCTGTAGGAAAAATAGTTGTTTGTATCACATACAAAACATACGTAACGAAAAATTAACGGATCTACTTTATTCACAATAGATAACATGTACTACGTAAGTTTCATAATTTGAGAACAAGAGAGCGTACCTTGGTGCGGTGAAATTCAAAACTGAAGATCAGAAGTTCTTGGGAGACTTTTAATCTTCACTCCAATTTCACTTGATACCTAAGATGTGTGGTCTCTCAATCAGTTTCCAAGTAGAGAATAATGAGTGTCCAACACTCACATACAAACCATTTCATTCCTTATGAGAACTCTCATGAAAAGACTTAATGAAAAGTCTCATGAAAAAGCCTTAATAAAATTCTGTATGTTACTCTCCTTATATACAACTGATTATCTAATTGGGCTAGCCTTTTGAGCCATTCCAATTGAGCTTTAGTATGTGGCTTGGAGTGGGACCAAAAGGGACCAACAAGATTCTAGCTCCAATGGGCCTTGGGCTTTTCTGTCAACTCTTGACAAGTCCAAAGTTACCATTAACTATATTTATGGGAATCCACAAGTAAATCAGCCCACGACTCAAAATCGCCCAATTTGCCAGCAATATAAGCAGCCATACCTTCCTAGACAACAACAGGGCCAAACTTCTAATTCTGGTATGTCTTTAGAAGATATTGTTAAGTCTCTTGCCACTAATACTTTGCAATTTCAACAGGAGACGAAACAATTTCAACAAGAGGCGAGGGCCAATATTCAAA